>JALPQD010000336.1:0-507500 GCA_023101885.1 Typhlomys cinereus
ACTTCATGCGAAAGCCGCCACCCCCTCACCCTCACCAGCGCACCATCACTGTAACCCCTCACACTCATGCGGTAAAAACGTCATCAAAACCCTCACCCTTTCGCCCCACCCCGCTCCGCCGGTCGGGATGCGCACAGCGCGAGCCACCGGCCTCACCGCGCGCTCTAGGACCCCAGTCAGCCCACAGGGACCCGGATCCGACTCGCCGCCTCCACCGTAGCCGCACGGGGCCGAGGGACAGGAGGGAACTCCCCCTGCCGCCGGCCCCCCCGCCCAACTGTCCTCCGGGTTAAATAGCGTCCACTCAACCTCCCACGCGCCCATCCTCCCTTGTTCAACTCCACCACCGCGCCCCGCCGGCATGGCCGGACAACGGCGGTCTACCCGGCCCTCACCCCGCGCCCTGGGTAAGTCCCTTGGAGCCCCGCCCACCAGGACCCAAGGCCAAATAATTCAGTTTTAGTGAATTGAAGATCTTAACGGGAAAAAAAAAAGTTAAATGACAATGCAAAAGTTCAAATGCAAATCGCCATGAGAAGCAACACAACACTCAAGTAAACAAATTATCCCACTAGAAATTAATCCCCATAAAATTGAGCTTCAAACAAGAAACAACCCCGGGAAAAAGGCCAAGAAAGCCCTGGACCCAGGATAACGACTTGTCAAAATATGATCATTACCATGTTTTCAATCTATGAAAGAGAATGCCGAGGAATTACATAATCAATCAAATCGCTTTGAAGAGGAAACACACGACATCTGAGAGTTGAGAAAAACGTGCAAGAAACAAAAAGTGGCATAGAGCAGTTAAAACAAACCAAGCAGAGTTAAAACGGAGCTAAAGAACAAGTTAGTCTTCCAACCAAACGCCACAGAGAGTCTTAATCAACAGAACAATAAGCAGAAAACAGAATTCAAGACCTTGGAAATAAAGTGGGAGTACTAACCAGCTCAATGGAAGAGGTTGTTAAAGCCAAAAGATACTTGAGAGAAATACCAAGAGATATGGGACCCCTGAAAACAACAATGCGTAGTCATGGAATACAAGAGCAGGAAATATCAAATACCACCCCCTGAGGAAAATTTTCAAACGATCATCAAGAAAACTTTCTCAGCTAAAAAAAAGAGGCCCTCCAGATACAAGGCATTCAGCACCCCAAACAGATACAACCAAAATAAAGCACAACCGCGGCATAATAGTTTTAAAACACTCCACATTCAAGATAAAGAACTGGGTGCTGAAGCTTCAAGGAGAAAACAAGTTCACATTTAAAGGCAACTTATTAAAAAATAACAATGACTTCTCATCCGAAACGTAAAAAGCAAGAAGAGCTTGGAGAGACAGACTTCAAGTAATGAATGAGCAAAAAAAAAAAAAGGTCAACCCAAACACCAGGCTGAGTTAGCCCTGCAAAACTATCAGTCATGAGTGAGGGAGAAAGAAAAATTTCCAATCACAAGAACAAACTTTAAGGGATAACATGGCCACCAAAGCAGGCCTTTTCGAAAACTGCTAAAAATGAGACTCAAAGCGTGAAGAAAAAAAAAACGCATATTCCAGGAAGGAACAGAAGGCAAATATAACACAATTAAAAGCGAAGCAATATACTTATAAAACTACTAAGAACATAATAAATGTCTGGAATTACAATAGTTTCTTCTTTCTCCATTATAAACAATAATTTTAAGGGACTAATTCACCGATCAAGAGACACACAGATTACAAACTTAGATTAAAATCAGCAATCCTCATCTGTTTCATGCAGGAACACATCTCACCACAAAAGATAAAGGCACGCAACTTAAAATAAAAGGCTGGTCAACAATTCTACAAGCAAATGGAAGCAGAAAACATGCAGGGGTAGCCATTATGGCTAGCAACAAAGTGGATTTCAAACCAAAAAAATTATAAAGACAACGGATGGATACTACATTGTAACTCAAACGTACAATGTTCAACCAGGAAGATTTCACAATATGAACTTATGCAACCAATACGGGCCGCCTCACATGTCATTAGAGAAAACCCTACAGCGTCTAAAGCAAGAAATCAGACCCCCCAAAACGATATTCTTCTTGGGACTTCAATCACCCGCCCTGCTGTCTAACATGGATAGAATCAACAGGTCAAAAGCTTAAACAGAGACACTTTGGTAAACTTAAATCAAACCCTGAAAGAAAATGGACCTCACAGATCTCTATCGACCTGTCACCCACGAACCAAGATACAATTTTTCTCAGCCAGCACACGGAACTTTCTCCAAAAGATCACATATGGGCCACAATATGAATCCACACATATGCAAAGAAAGGTGTTGAAATTCTAAACCTGTGCGCTATTTCAGACTCACCAACCCCTAAACTGGACATCAACAAAACATCAAACAGAGAAATTTACACATAACTCCTTAAACTGACACGGATGATCGGAAATGAGAAACTGGATTCAAAGAAATTAAAAAGGAAATTCAAGATTTCCTAAGTGAACGATAACGAAAATACAACTTTACCAAAATCTCTGACACAATGAAATCTGTTCTAAGAGGTAAGTTCATAGCTCTAATGCACACGTCAAAAAAATGGAAACATCAGTAATAAACAACTTAACAATGCACTTAAAGCTTAGGAAACTAAGCAATCTGTCACAAAAGCAATATGAAAGAAGAAGCGTAGCAAAATAAGGGGAGAAATATCTGAAATCGAGACGAAGAAACAGATAGAAAAATCAACCAATCAAAAAAGATGGTTTCTTTGAAAAAAATCAGACAAGATGGATCACCCCTAGCTAAACTTAAACCAAAAGCAATAGAGAGAAAACCCAATTAACAAAGTAGACATAACATGGAGTTATCACTACTTGATACCCAAGAATCCAGAGAATTATAACATCATATTTCAGAAAACTTTATACGCCTTGAAGTTTGACAACACAAAAGAGATGGATGAATTTCCTAGAAACACAACTTACCTAAGATTGAATCAGGAATTGTGAATTATTTTAAATAGGTCTATAACAGATAAGGAAATTGAGGAAGTAATCTCCCGAATCGTGTCCACGCACCAAAAAAATGTCCTGCAAATTGATTCACCAGATTTCTACCAGACATTTAAGGAGTTAATAACACAATAACTCCTTAAACTTTTCCATCAAATAGCAAAGGAAGGAATACTACCAAATTCCTTCTATGAGCTAATATCGTTTTAAATCCCAAAACTAATAAAGATTCCCATTTAAAAAAAGAAACTATAGGCCGATCCCCTGTAAACACAGACGCAAGATTCTCAACAATCTTACAATCGTATTCAAAACTAGTAAAAAGAGCTTCATGGGGACCAAGTGTCTTCTCCCTGGCACACAAGGTTGGTTCCAACATACGCAAATTCAATAAATGTAATTCAATCATGTAAACCAAGTCCAAAAGTCCAAGACTCCACAGGATACCAGACTCTCGATAGATGCAAGAAAAACTTTTGACAAGATCCACAGCTTTTATGATCAAAACGCTAGAGACAGTAGGAATGGAAGGAACCTTTATCAATATAAGAAAACTGTAGATCAACAGCCCCAGCAAGGATAATTCGCAAATGGGGAACAAGTGAAGCATTCCCACTTCGATCAGGAACTAAACAAGTCTGTCCACGCCTCACCACTTCTATCAATATTGTACTTGAAGTCTTAGCTGAAGCCATAAACAAGAAAGGGACATAGAGGGATTAAAATCGGCAAGGAAGAAATCAAGCTATCCCTATTGTGCAGATGACATGATCTTTATAAAACCTGATGATCCCAAAAACTCCACAGGAGCTCCTGGAACGAAATGAGAAGTTCATCAGGGTGGCAGGATAACAAAATAAATGTGCAAAAATCAAGGCCTTCCTATAGGCCCAGAATGAAAGAAGTGAAAGCCGTGAAGAAACCAAATGGCATTTAACTATAACCCTAAAAAAGGAACGAACCTTGGGATAAACCTAACTAGGAGTAAAAACCTTTACAATGAAAACTTTAAAACCCTAAAGAAGAAACAGAGAACACCAGAAGTGGAAAGAACCCTCCCTGGTCCTGGAATTGGCAGAATCACATCGTAAGAATGACATCCTACCAAAGGCAATAGAGAGATTCAATGCTATACCAAGCAAAATCCCAAAGGCAAGTCGTCAAATTTGACCAAACAATCTCAAAGTTCATATGGAGCAAAAAGACCCAGGCAAAACAATCCTGAGTAAACAAAAACACAGCTGGAGGTATTACCATACCAAACTAGTCTATACTGAAAACCATAGTTTAAAGGACACGCCTGGTCAACTGGCTCCAAAAAGGACACAAGATCGAATGGATAGGATTGAGAAACCCAGATAAAGCCCACAAAGTTTAAGCCATTGGTCTTTGACAAGAGGGGGTGTCCCAAACGAATCCAAGGAAAAAGAAACAGCATCTTCAAACCAAATGTTGCTGGAAAACTGGATCTCCACATGCAGCCAGATTAAAATTTATTAGAAATAGCTGGAACCCGTACTTGTCACTACCATGTACAACTTAATTCTCAAAATGGATCAAGGACCTTGATTATCAGCCAGAGATTTCTTTAAAAAAACCTAGGTAAGATATGAAAGGATAGAGAAACTCCCTCGAGCTTGATTGGGCTAGGCCAACACTTCCTAAACAGACATCCAATGGCAACGTAACTGCTACAACTCTCAACCGTGTGGGATCTTGTGTGAAATTAGTAAAGGCTTGTTCAGATATAAAGAGATTGTCACAGAGCTCAGAGGCAACCCACCCAGTAAGTGGAGGAGAGAAACAGAAGCTCATAACCAACATATCGGACAGAGCTTATTGTGGCCGAGTGCAAAAGAATTTAGAAACATTATTACAACTCCCAGAAAAACACTGGGCCCCAATTAAAAATGGCCCTGGAACTTCAAAGGAAAACTTTTACAGAGGGAGAATTATAAAAGTGTCTAACATTCTTAAAAATTGCTCCACTTCTTTCCTTGCCATCAGGGAAATCGAAATCAAAACTTCCCTGAGATAATCATCTCACACCCCGGTCAGGATGGCAAAAATAAATCCACAAACAAAACAACGACAAATGACTGGGAGAGGATGTGTAGAGAGGGGAACGCTCCACATTGTGTGGTGGGAATGCAGGCTCATACCCACTCTGGCGAGCCGTCTGGAGAATTCTTAAAGAAAGTTAAAGATTGAAATGCCATATGACCCGGCTATCCCACTTTTGGAAGTAACCCCCCATGGCAGCAAGGTTTCCCTCGATAGCATAAGCCGACCATGGTCATAGCAGCACTGTTACAAAGCAAAGTCATGGAATCAACCTAAATGTCCAACAGTGACGAGTGGATAAGGAAACTGTGGTACATCTATACAATGGAGATACTCAGCCATCAAAAATGATGAATTACTGGGAATTTGCGCTGGGAATGGATGTCATTAATAAAGAAATTATATTAAGTGAAGTATCCCAAAACCAGAAAATTAAGCGCCGTTTACTCCCTAATAGGTGGCTCCTAGTACCAAAACTCACCCCCAGCCCACATTGAGACACTCAAAAGTAAACCTATGTACACAGTAATTGCAAGGATTATGAACAAGAGAGATGGGTTAGGAGGGCCACACCAGAAACAAGGAGAGAGGAGACCATGTTACGGCAGAGAAAATAGGCCTCCCATCAAGGTCTAGCAAGTAAAATATGAGAAACCTGGTTAAGTTCACAAGACGTTCTTCCTGATCTCACCAGAAGGGGAGGCCAAGTAGTCTCCTGCAGAATAAAAAGTATCATTTTGCAAATGGGTGTGGACCCCTCCCTCAGTGAGTTTTCCACTCTTATTAAATCTACCCTTGAATGTGCTATTACAACAAGACTCTCCAGTGTTAACAGCTTTTTGTCTCTGGCCAGGGGGTGACATACAGTCCAGCAGCAAGGGAAGTGAAGGACGAATGTGCGTGACAGCGGAAAGGCAAAAGGAAAACTCAACAAAAAAAACCACAATCCAGAACTTCAGAGAGTCTTATCAATACAAGCTAATCTAGACAAGCCTAAGCTCCCTCCCCATCCTGGAGCTCAGGGACATTTGCGGAAGAAGGGGGCGGTAAGACTGTAAGAGCAAAAGGATGGAGGAGCAACGATTTGCAAGATTCTCACATAGTTGGGGCCAAAGCAATCATAATGGGACTTTGCATGCCCTGCGCAATGCGTCCAGCGCACTGTTTGCCCTCATAAAGTCTAGCATCTTTAAGGGCACCGAACCCCTGGAGGCAAGGATTGACAGCCATAGTAGTGATCTTATGCTTAAGGGGGAACAGAAGAAAGGGCTATGGAAATGCCGACTGGGTCCTTATATGTCATCGGAGAGGAGGACCCATGGAAGAGTTAGGGCTTACACAATAAAGGACTCTCTGGAATTGGGGGAGAGGCACGGAGGGGAAGGGAGGTTAGAGGGGGGGGAGGAGGAACTTGTAAAAAAATTTTAAATAAATGTATTAAATTTTTAATAAAAAAACAATTTGAAAAACCTAAAAAAAAAAAACCTCAACAACCCCACACTCAACTTCACCCTCTCACACTGACCGGACTTTCCACCTTCTCAACCTTAACTTAACCTTACCATCACCCTCCACCTCACCCTCACCTCACCTCGACAGCCACTTCAGTCTGCCCTCAACCACTTACTGTCCTCACCCTACCTTATTCTCACCCTCCCCTCACCCTCACCGCTCACCTTCACCCTTTCACCCTCGCCTTCACATTCTCACCCTCACTCAATCATCCTCACATTCATCCAATCACCGTCTCCCTCTCAACCTGACCCTCTCCATCTCGAATACACCCTCTCCCCCTCTCATCCTCACCTTCTCACCCTTGCCCTCACCCTCTCACAGTTATACTCACCCTCTCACACTCATCCTCACCATCTCACTGTCACTCACTCTCCCTCACCCTCTCAACCTCACCCTCTAAGACTCAACCTCACCCTTTCGCCCTCACTGTCCAACTCTAACCCTCAGGCTTCACCCTCACCCTCTCACCCTCATCCACACTCTCTGACCCTCACCATACCCCTCTTTTCCTCACCATCACCCTCACTCTCACCCTCACCCTTTCACTCTGACCTTCAATCTGACCCTCACCTGCCTCACCATCACCCTCACCACTCACCCTCTCACCCTAGCCTCACATTCTCACCTCACCATAGCCTCAATTCAACATTCCCACCTTACCCTCATGCCCCCTCTCCACCCTTACCTTTCAAATCACCTTCACCCTCACTGTCACCCCACACCCTCTCACTCTCACCTCACACCTCACATTCGCTTCTCACCCTAACCCTCACTTTCACAATCTCACACTCCACATTCACCTACAGTGACCCTTACCCTCTCACCTCACCTTCAAATTCACATAACCTTAACTAACATCACCTCATTCTCACTGTCACCCTACCCAACACCCTCACTGTGTTATCCTCACTATGCCCTTCACTCTCTCACCCCGACCCTCACGCTCATCTTCACCCCCTCACACTCACCCTCACGCATTCACCCTCACCCTAACCCTCACGCATTCACCTCACTCTAACACTCTCACCCTCACACTCTCACCGTCACCCTCACTGCTCACCCTCACCCTCATATTCATGCTTTAAAACTTCACCCTCACTCTCAACTTCACCCTCACTCTCAACTTCACCCTCTCACACTGACCCTGATTTTTACCTTCTCGACCTTGCTTTACCCCGACGTCCCCTCTCACCTCACCTCAACCTCACAATCTCATACTCACTCTTACTGTCTCAACCTCACTCACACCTCACGCTCACCTCCCCATCAGTCATCATCACCCTGTCTATTCACTTCACTCACTCTTCACCTATTCACAATTCACACTTCACCTCCTGAACCCCGCACCCTCTCACCTGCACATCACTTCTCCCCACCACTCTCACTCAACTCACAGCCCTTTCACTCCCCGACTACTCACTCTCATCCTCCATCTCCTCCTTCCTCTGCCTATCCTCCCACCCTCACTCACCCCCCCTCACTCTCACCCTCACCATTCACCTTCAATCTTCACCCTTATCCTTCTAATCTCACCCTCACATTGCTCCCTCACACTCACACCAACACCTCCCCACCCACACTCTTCTTTCTCACCCTCTTAAACTTTTAACTCAACCTCAGACCTCACCCTCAACTTGGCATCCTCTACCCTAACATTCTGCATGTTCCCCTTGACCTTTACATCTCACCCTCAACATCTCACCCTCACCCTGTCACCCTCACACTCACCCTCTCACCCTCACCCTTACCCTTTCACCCTCACATTTACACCCTCAAACTCATCCCTCACACCCTCTCACACTCAATTCACCCTCACACTCTAATGCTCACCCTCTCTCTGTCAAACTCACCATCTCCCCCTCACCCTCACTCTCTCACACTCAACCTCTAACCTCACCCTCACACTTACCTTTCACCTTCACACACACCCTCTCACCCTCACTCACCCTCACCCTTTCACCTTCACACTCACCTCTTACCCTCACTCACTCACCCTCACCCTCTCATCCTCACCCTCTCCCTCTCAAATTCACCCTCTTGTGCTCTCCCCCTCCCCTTCTCACCTTCACCCTCACTCCCTCACCCTCTCACCCTCACCCTCTCACCCTCACCCTCAACCTCTCACCCTCACCCTCAACCTCTCATCCTCACTCTCAACCTCTCACCCTCATCCTCTCACCTTCACTCACTTTCCCTCACCCTCTCAACCTCATCCTCTCCCATAAACCTCACCCTCTCACCTTCACCGTCACCCTCTCACCCTCATCATCTAACCTCACTGCTCACCTTCACCCTCTCACCTTCACCCTCACCCTCACCATCTCACCATCACTGTCACCCTCACACTCATGCTTTTAAACGTCACTCTCACCTTCACCTTCTCCCTCACACTGACCCTCACTTTCACCTTCTCAATCTTGCCCTACTACCCTTACCCTCACCCTCTCACACTCACCCTCACACTTACTGCCTCATGATCACCCTCACGCTCACTGTCACACTCACCCTCTCACTCTCACCTTCACACTCTTACTCTCAGCCTCACCTTCTCGCCCTCACCTTCACACTCAATCCCTCACCTTATCACTCCCTCCATCACCCTGTCAAGCTCAGCCTCTCAACCTCACGCTCACCATCACACTCTCACCTGATCCTCACATTCATTTCACCCTCACACTTTCACCCTCACCCTCTTATCCTCAACTCACTCAACTTCACCCTCTCATCCTCACCGTCTCCCTCCAAAATTCACCCTCTCGTCCTCTCACCCTCACACTCTCAACCTCACCCTCACTCTTTTACCCTCACTCACTCTCCCTCACCCTCTCAACCTCACCCTCTCCCACTCAACCTCACCCTCTCGCCCTCACTCTCACACTCTCACCCTAACCCTATGACTCTAACCTTCAGTCTCTCTCTCTCACTGACACCCTCTCTCACTCACCCACTCACCCTCACACTTTCACTCTCAGCCTCACACTCTCGCTCTCACTCCAACATTCTATCCCTCTCCCTATCACCCTCACCCTCACCCTCTCAAGCTCACCTTCTCATTCTCAACTTCACTCTCACTCTCACTCTCACCCTCTCACCCTGACCATCAAACCCTCTCACCCTGACCATCAAACTCACCCTTATCCTCTCTCCCTCATCCTCACCCTCTCACCCTCACCCTCACCAGTCACCCTCAGCCTTTCACCAATCACCCTCAGCCTCTCACCCTCTCACCCTTACCCTTATGCTCTCACCCTCATGCTTACACTCGCAACCTGGCCCTCACATCTTCACACTCAAATTCACCCTCACTCTCTCATGCTCACCTTCTCCCTCTGAACCTCTCCCTCTTGCCTTCACCCTCACACTTTCACCCTCACCCTCTCACCTTGATGCCCTCACACCTCACACTCACCCTCACTTTCTCACCCCCACCCTCACCCTCTCTCCCTCACCCCCTTATCCCCACGCTCTCACCCTCAGGCTCATCCTCACTCTCTCACCCTCACCCACACCCTCTCATCTCACACTCACCCTCACCCTCTCACCCTCAACCTCTTACCCTCTCACCTTCACGCTTACACTCTCAACTTAGCCACTCACACTCCCTGAAACTCAATTTCACCCTTACTCTCTCATGCTCACCCTCTCCCTGTCAACACCCTCTCGCCCTTACCCTCCCCTTCTCACACTCAACCTCTCAAACTCACCCTCACACTTATCCATCCACCCTCATGCACACCTTCTCACCCTCAACCTCTAACCCTCTCTCACTCACCCTCACCCTCTCACTCTCACCGTTTCCCTCCAAATTCACCCTCTTGCCCAA
Source organism: Typhlomys cinereus (assembly GCA_023101885.1). Lineage (NCBI taxonomy): Eukaryota > Metazoa > Chordata > Mammalia > Rodentia > Platacanthomyidae > Typhlomys > Typhlomys cinereus. Next base: position 10,398 of record JALPQD010000336.1, read on the forward strand.
TATCCCTCATTGTCTCACCCTCGCCCTCACCCTCTCTCCCTCACACTCACCCTCTCACACTCACCCTCACCTTTACCCTCTCACCCTCACTCTCATCCTTCCAGTCTTGCTGTCACTTACGCCCTCACCCTCAACTTCAACTTCTCACCACACTCTTCTCACCCTCTCAACTTCTACCTCAACCTCAGCCTCACCCTCAATCTCGCATCCTCACCCTTACCCTCTCATATTCACCCTTGCCCTTCCACCCTCACCCTCACACTCACTGACTCACCATCTCCCTTAAGCTCACCCTCTCAATCTCACTCGCTCCCACTTAACTTCACCCTCTTGCCCTCACCCTCACACCCTCACCATAACCCTATCACCCTCACCCGCAGCCTCTCACTCTCACCATCACCCTCTCGCACTCACCCTCACACACTATCACTCTCTCCCTCACCCTCTCAAGCTCACCCTCCCATCCTCAACTTCACCCTCATACTCTCACTCTGACTTTCAACTTCACCCTCACCCTCTCACCCTCACATTCACCCTCTCACCCTCTCACACTCACCCTCAACCTCCCATTCACCTCCCAAGCTCACACAAATGCTCACCTCTCACCCTCACCTTCTCACTCTTAGGCTCACCCTCTCACACTCACTCACTCACACTCAGTCTCTCATCCTCACTTTCCCCCATTTGCCAACACTCTCACCCTCTCACCCGCACCCTCATCCTCTAAACCTCACTCAATCACCCTCAGCCTCTCCTTCTCAACCTCACACATTCATCTTGAATCTCGCTCTCTGACACTCACCCCCTCACACTCACTTTCAAACTATCTCCCTCACCCCCTCACTGCCAGGCTCTCACCTTCTCCCTCGCCTTTACCTTCTCAACCTCACACTCACCCTCACACTCTTACCTCACCCTCACCCTCTTACCCTCACTAACTCACCCTCACCCTCTAACCCTCACTGTCTCCCTCTCAAATTCACCCTCTTGTCCTCTCACCCTCACCATCTCACCCTCCTCCTCACCCTCTCACCGTCACACTCACACTCACTCTCTCACCTTCACCCTCACTTCTTACCCTCCTCAAACACTCTCAACCTCTCATCCTCATGCTCTCCCTCTCAAATTCATTCTCTTGCACTCTTTCACTCACCTTCTCACTCTCGCCCTCACCTTCTCACCCTCACACTCACCCACTCACCCTAAACCTATCACCCTCACCCGCGACTCATTCCCACCATCATCCTCTCTCTCTCTCACCCTCACATTCACATTATCCTTCACCCTATCACTCTCACCCTCTCAAACTCATCTTCTCATTCTCAACTTCACCCACACTCTAACCCTCACGATCTCACCCTGACCTTCAACCTCACCCTTACCCTCTCACCCTCACTCTTTAAACCTCACGCTCATTGCTAACTCTCACCCTCTCATCCTCTTACCCTTACTCTCTCACCATCACACTTATACTCAACCTTGCCCCTCACACCCTCTCACACTCAAACTCACCCTCACTCTCTCATGCTCAACCTCTCCCTCTCAATCTCACCCTCTCACATTCACCCGCACACTTTCACCCTCACCCTCTCACCCTCATCCTTACCATCTCCCCCTCACTGTCACCCTCACACTCATGCTTTAAAATGTCAGCCTCACTTTCCACTTGTCCCTCTCAAACTGACCCTCATTTTCACCTTCTCAAACTTACCCTCACCCTCTCACCCTCACCCTCACTTACTCTCACCTTACCCTCATGCTCACCCTCATGCTCATGCTCTCACGATCATTTATTTACTCTCACCTTCACATTTTCTCCATCACCTTCACCCTTTCTCCCTCACCCTCACCCTCTCACTTGTACCCTCACCCTCTATCCTCACTCAATCACTTTCACCCTCTTGCCCTCACCCTCGCCCTCATCTTTACACTCTCACCCTTACGCGTAGACTCTCAACCTCGCTCCTCAAACCCTTTTACACTCAAATTCACCCTCGTTCTCTCATGCTCACCCTCTCCCTGTCAACCTCACCCTCTCGCCCTCAATCTCACCCTCTCGCACTCACCCTCACACTCTCGCCCTAAATCTATTACCCTTACCCACAGTCTCTCACTCTCACCATCACCCTCTCTTCTCTCACCCTCTCATCCTCACCCTCTCTCTCCTCACCCTCTCACCCTCACCCTCATCCTCTCACTCTCAGGCTCACCCTCTCACACTGTCTTCCTCTCATCCTCACCTTCATCCTCTCACCCTCATCCTCACCCTCTCATCCTCACCCTGACCCTCTCACACTCACCCTTACACACACTTTCTCATCCTCACCCTCACCCTCTCATCCTCTCACCCTCGCCCTCATCCTCTCACCCTAACCCTCACCCTCATATACTCACACTCACCCTTATACTCTCATACTCACCTTCACCCTTACTCTCTCGCCCTCACACTTAGACTCTCAAGCTGGCTTCTCACACCCTCTAACACTCAAACTCACCCTCACTCTCTCATGCTCACCCTTTCCCTCTCAACCTCACCCTCTCACCTTAACCCTCACACTTTTGCCCTCACCCTATCACCCTCACACTCACCCTCTCACACTCACCCATGCCATTACCCTCTCACCCTCATTCTCACCCTCATCCTTCCTATCTCACTCTCACCCGTGCCCTCAATGACACCCTAAACCTCTCACCCACACTCTCTTCTCACCCTCTTAACTTCTACCTCAACCTCACTGTCACCCTGAATCTCACATCCTCACATTCACTCTTATATTCACTCTTGCCCTTCCACCCTCACCTTCAACCACTCCAACTCATCATCACCATCACACTCATCTTCTCAACCTCACCCTCACCATCACTCTCTCACCCTGACACTCACACTCATTTCACCCTCACCCTGTCACCCTCACCCTCACCCTCACTCTCTCACACTCACCTTCACCATCTCATCCTTACCTTCAACGTGTCACCTTCACCCTCTCACCATCACTCATTCTCCCTCACCCTCTCAACCACACCCTCTGCCCCTTAACCTCACCCTCTCACCCTCATGCATGCACACTCACCCTCTACTTGCCACTCTCACTTTCACTCACACTCTTCCACACTCATCTTCACTCTCTCACACTCACCATCACCCTAGCCTGCACCCTTTCACCCTCACCCTCACAATTACCCTCTCACCATGACCCTCACCCTCATTCTAAACCTCACATTGTCAACCTCACCCTTGCCCTCTCACCCTCACTCATGCACACTCACCCTCTCGCTCCCACCCTCACTTTCACCCACACTATTCCATCCTCACCTTCACCCACTCACACTCACCCTCACACCATCACCTTCTCACCCTCACCCTCATCATTACCCTCTCACCATGATCCTCAACCTCATTCTAACCTTCACTCTCTCACTCACACCCCATCCTCTCATCCTCACCCTCTCATCCTCAACTGCACCCTTATCCTCTCAACACACCGTCACCAACACATTCTCACCCTCACATTTACTTTCACCTTCTCACCCTCTCCCTCACCCTCTTACCCTTACTCACTCACCATCACACTCTCACCCTCACCCTCACCCACTCACCCTCACCCGAACTCTCTTACCCTCACCCGAACTCTCACCTTCTCTTGCTCACAATTACCCTCACCACCTCCACCTCACCCTCACCCTCACACCCTCCCCCAGATGCTCACCCTCACCCAATAACCCTCACTCTCACCCTCTCACCCCAACATCATTGTCAACCTCATGCTCACTCTCAGAACCTCATCCTCACATTCTTACTCTCACCCTCATGCTCTCACCCTCCCCTCACCCTCACCCTCTCACCCTCATCAACATTCTCAACCTCATGCTTACTCTCAGTACCTCACCCTCACAAGCACCCTCTCACCATCATCTTAAGCCTTTCAACCTTACCCTCACCCAATCCTCCTCACACTCTCCTCTTCCCCCTCACCTTCTCACACTCACTTTCTCACCCTCCCGCCCTCACCATCACCTTCATGCCCTCACCCTCACCCACGTACCCTCACCCTCATCCTTACCCTCCCATTTCACACACAGCCTCAAACACTCCCCTTCCACCTCACCCTCACCCTATTACCCTCATCCTGTCCCTCTAACCATCACCCTCACCCTCACTTTCTCACCCTCACACTCACACTCACATGCTCATTCTCTCACCACTCATCCTCACTTTCTACCTCAACCTCACCCTCATCCTCTCAACCTCACCCTCTCCCTCAACCTCTCAAGCAGAAGCTTACTCTCTGCCTCACCCTCACTCTCACCCTCCCACGCTCCCCATCCCTTCACCCACTAACACTTAACCTCACTCTTACCATTACCAGCACCCTCTCACCCTCTCCTTCACCCTCTCATGCTCACCATCTCACACTCACACCTTCAACCTCACCCTAACACTTACACTCTCCCCCTCATTCTCAAACCCTCAATCTCCCCTTCACATTCACCATCTCCAGCTCACACTGTCACACTAACCATGACCCTTTCTCTCATGCTGTCACCCTCAACCTCACACTCTCCCACTTATGTTCACCTGAAACCTCTCACCCTCAACCTGAAACCTCTCACCCTCAACCTCACACTCTCACACCCTCAACCTCACACTCTCACACCCTCAACCTCACCCTCTCACACTCTCATCCTCACTCTCACACCCTCAACCTCACCCTCTCACACTCTCATCCTCACTCTCTCACCCTCACCACACCATCTATGTCACCCTCTCAACCTCAACCTTACTCTGACCCTCTCACTCTCAACCTCACCTTCACTCTCTCACCCTGACCTTCTCTCCCTATCATCTCATTTCCACCTCGCCCTCCATCTCAAACATTCCTATTCACTCTCACCCTCCCCTCTCCCAGTCACCCTCACTCTCTCCTGATCACCCTCACTCTCTCACCCTCACCCTCTCCCTCTCACCTTCACCCACACTCTCTAATCTTCACACTCAGCCTAACACTCTCCCCTCCAATTCACCCTTACAGTATCGCCCTCTCCCTCACACTCACCCACACCATCACCCTCACTCTCTCACCCTCACCATCACATTTTCATAATCAAGCTCACCCTAACCCTCTCTCTCACCCTGTCAACCTCACTGTCACCCTCACACTCTATCACCCTCATAATAACCCCCCTCATTCCCTCAATTCCACCCTCTCGCTCCTACCATCATCCACACATCCTCACCCTCAACATAATCCTCACTGTCTCCCACTTAGCCTCACCCATATGCCCACCCCTTCAACTTCACCCTCACCCTCACCACCTCATGCAATCTGTAACATTCACACTCACCCACTCACATACATACTCACCCTCATTATTTTACCCTCACCCTAACCCTCACACTTGCCCTCTCACATTGACCCTTATCCTCACCCTGAACCTCTTACCTTCACTGTCATTCTCCCACCCTCACCTTCACCCTCACCCTGCCTATGGTGTGTGGGATTAGGTTCTGGAATAAATCACGGAGGCGGGTGAGAGAGTTGGCATCCTTCTGTATACTTGGCCAGACATGCTGGTCTGGCAAGTAAGGATTGTCCATCTTCACACTCTTCACATTATGTGGTGATGTTGTGGTCAGTTCCTTCAGCCCTAGTGTTGGTGCATGTTCTCCTGTCAAGCTGGACTGAGAACTATAACAAGGCTGCTATAAGAAAGTAGACTCCTTTGTCCCTTAAGCTGTGTGAAGGTCATTTATCACCAACCATGCAGGTGAACTGCAAAAATCAGCCTTACCCTCTCCCCCTCATCCTAACTCTGATCCTTTCACGCTCACCCTCACCTTCACACTCTCACCCTCAACTTCACCCTCTTACATGAAGCTGCAACCTTACCCTATCCCTCTCAGCCTCACCCTCACACTCTTCTATTCACATTCACCTGCACTCTTTCACCTTTAGCCTTACCCTCACCCTCTCACACCCTCACCCTCACTCTCTCACCCTCATTAACTCCATCATCCTCACCCTCTCAACATCACCCTCATAATGACACCCTAATCATCAACCTGACCCTCACGCTCACCTTCTCACCCTCACCTTTACACCCTCACCCTCACTCTCTCACACTCTCCATCACTGTCTCAACCTTGACACACTCACCCTTACCCTCTCACCCTCACCGTGTCTACCTCACCCTCACACTCACACTCTCCCCCAAACCCTCACCCTCCCCACCTCACCAAAACCCTCACACTCTCTCCCTTCCCCTCACCCTTACACCATCATCCTCACCCCCTCACCCACACCTTCTCACCCTCATCTGCATCATCACCCTCACCCTTTCTTGCTCACCCTAACTCTGACCATCTCACAATCACCCTCACCTTCTCTCTTACCCTTACCCTCTCTCCCTGCCTATCACCTTCATCTTCTCCACCTCACCCTCCATCTCAAACTTTCCAACTCTCCCTCACCTGAACCTGTCCTCCTCACCCTCAATCTCACACACTTCCCCTCACCCTACCCCTCATCCTCTCCACGTCACCCTCACCTTTAACCACTCTGCCTCACCCTCATGTGCTCACCCACACTCTCACCGTCCCACCCTCACACTCACCCTCACCCACACCCCCTCACACTCACACTAACCTTCTCCTCTTCACACTCAGCCTCACATCCCCTCCACTTCATCCTCACGCTTTCACCCTCACACTCTCACTCTCATTCTCACCCTCACCCTAACCCTCACCATCTCAACCTCACCCTCACTCTCTCAGATTCTAACTCCCTCATAATCACCCCCTCACACTCACACCCTCAACCTCACCCTCTCACACTCACATCACCCACTCACCCTCACCCTCAACCTCACCATATCAACATACCCCTCACACTCTCCCCCTTAGCCTCACCCACACCACCACTCCTTCACCCTCACCACCTCGTGCACCCTGTGAAACTCACACTCACCCTCTCACACTCATACTCACCCTCACCATCTTACCCCCACGCTAATCCTCACCCTCACATTCACCCTTATCCTCACCCTGAACATCTGACCTTCACCATCATTCTCTCACCCTAACCATCACTCTCACCCCCTCACTCTCACACTCACCTTCTCACCCTCACCTGTGCCATCACCCTCACCCCTTTCACCCTCACCCTAATTCTGACCCTCTCACCCTCACCTTCACAATCTCACCCTGATACTCCCTCCCTATCACCCTCATCTTCTCCTCACCCTTCATTCCCATGCACCCTCACCCATCCCCCTCACCTTCGCCAAATTTCCATCAACCTCACGCTGATCCCCTTACTATCACCCTGACCCTCACTCACACACCCGACACTCTCACCCTCTCCACCTCACCAAAACCCTCACACACTCCCCCTTCCCCTCACCCTTACACATTCACATTCACCCTCACATTCACACCCTCACCCTCTCCCACTTACACTCACCCTCACATTCTCACCCTAAGCCTCCAAACCTCACCTTCACCCTCTCCATCTCACTGTAACCCCCACACTCTCCCACTCTTCCTCCCCCTTACACCCTCACCTTCACTTTCACACACTCATCGTCACCCTCTCCCACTGAAATTCACCATCTCACACTCTAACCCTAACCCTCCCACCCTCATCATCATTCTCAACCAGCACCTCACACCCTCGCTCATCCTCTCACCATCACCTCACAGTCACCTAATCAACCTCATCCTTTGATCTTCAGGCTTACTCTCACCCTCTCAAGTTCACAATTACCCTCACCACTTCAACCTCATGTTCACCCTCACTCTCTCACCCTCAAACTCACACTCACCCTCTCACCCTCCCCTCACTCTCACCTTCTCACCCTCATCATCATTCTCGATCTCATCCTTACTCTCAGCACCTCATCCTCACATACACCTTAGTACCTTCACCCTCTCACCATCACCATCACCCTCACTCTCTCAACCTCACCCTCACTATCACTCAATCCCCCTCACAATCTCCTCTTGACCCTCACCTTCACCCTCTCACCCTCACACTTACTATCTCAACCTCATCATCATTCTTAACCTCATTCTTACTCTCAGCACCTCACCCTCACACTCATCCTCTCACTCTCACAGTCACCCAATCAACCTCATCCTTTCACCTTCACCCTCACTCTCTCACCCTCTCTCGCTCACAATTACCCTCACCACCTCTACCTCACCCTCACCCTCACTCTCTCACCCTCGCCCTTACCCTCTCACCCTCCCCTCACCCTCACCCTCTCACCCTCATCATCATTCTCAACCTCAATCTCATCCTCACTCTCAACACCTCACATTCACATACAACCTCCTACCCTCACTCTCTCACCATAACCCTCACCCTCTCAACCTCACCCTCACCATTACACAATCCTCTTCACACTCTCCTCTTGACCCTCACTCATACACTCACCCTCACACTCTCCACCTCACCATAACCCTCAAACTTTCCCTTGCACGCTCAAACCCTCACCTTCACCCTCACCCTCTTCCCCTCATTCTTACCCACTCACCTTTACCTTTACCTTCACACTCTCACCCCCACACTTTAACCTACACACTGACCCTCTTTCCTTCACCCTCACCTGCACCGTCTCACCCTCTAACCCTCTCACCCTCAACCTCACACACTCACACTCATGCTCACCCTCACCCTTTAAATATTCACCCTCACTGTTACACTCTCACACTCACTCTCATCCTGTCCCCCTAACCCTCACATTCACCCTCACACTCTCATCATCACCCTCACACTTACCCACTCACCCTTATGTTCACCTTCACCCCCTCAGCACCACTCTCTAACCAATACCCTCACTCTCTCTCCCTCACCCTCACATGCACCATCTCACCCTCTTTGCCTCACTCTCATCCATCCCCCTCACTCTCACCCTCAGCAATTCCCCCTAACCCTAAACCCCCCTCGTACCCTCACCCTCTCCAACTCACCCTAAACCTCACACTCTCCACATCACCCTCACCCTCACATCATCACCTTCACAATCACCCTCAACCCCTTACACTCTCCCTAACCCTCTCACAATCTTACTCACCCCTACTCTCACAATCACTCATCCTTACACTCTCACTCTCACACTCTGACTAACAACCTCATAATCACGCTCCCCTGCTCCTCTCACCCTCACCCTAACACTGACCCTCTCAATGTCACCTCACCTTCACCCTCTCACCCTCACCCTCACATGTGGCACTTCCAATTCAGGGAGGCTCTAGCCCGCCTCCCAGCTATGAACAAGCCTGGGCACATACAGACATTCCCCACACATGTCCCAACAGAGGACCATGTAGGCAGAGGGATGAACAACCAATGGGAAGCGGCTGTCTAACCTGCACCTGCAACGGACATCTAGTAAATAGTTAAATGACTGGTGGCTGTCCCTCCCAGAGGAGGGATGGCAACACCTGATTGGACCCTGACTCTATATAAGCCCAAATGCCCTTAATGACTCTGAATCCAGGCATCTTGTCCACTGCAGCTTCTCACCTGATTCCCAGGGTCTGCTGGTAACCCCGTGGCTGGCTCGCCCATTCGCCTCTAGTCCCAAGGCCCTGCTATTTCCCCTTCCCCCCACCCAGCTGGCCTGGCAGGGGATACGACATCATCTGGCTCTCCAAAGTGGGGTCACCTTTGGTGTAGACCAGACACACACTCCAGTAAAGTTTGGTGTGTTCGGCCCCTTTGGCTTTGTGTTCCGTGTGCTTATGGCGCCTGAAGGTGAGCAGGTGGCTCCCTCCTCTTCTCCTTTCCCTGTTTGTCCTTAGGAACACAATCGCTCACTTGATTTGTTGATGATCAAGGAGCCCCGATTGCTCGTTTGCTTTGCAGATGATCAAAGAGCCCCATTTAAGATTATGAACATGCTTAAACCAAGGCTCGTCCTGGTGAGTTCCCATGAGAGATTGATGCCCTCAGAACTCGGAGCCCAGGCTCAATTACATTGAATTGGATTGACCCAGAGGCACCATATGTGCATAAGGCCGGGGGATTAGCGAACCTCTGCAAGCCCCCCACCAAGCATAAGACATTTGGGTCTGATACATTCCTTTTCTCATCTGCACCTCTTTTGATCTCATCTTTGTTCTTTAGAAAAATGGGCAACCTCCCCTCACACTGTAAGGAGCCCCAGATATGTGTCTTAAAATCTCTCCTAGAGACTAGAGACCTGGAGATTAAGTCTGCTGGCTGAGAAGAATTCTGGAATGAAGCTGTGGTTTTAGCACCTTGGATCCCCCTAGAGAATATGTGGGAAACAGACTGTGGATAAGAATGTTTTTCCTTGCTAGATGTTTTTCATAATGAAGCTAAGCTGCCAGACTTAACTAATGTGAGGTCTTCTTTTAAATAAGGTTTTCCTAAATGTTAATCCGCCTTTGATAAAGCTTTCAAGGGTAATATTAAGATAGTTACTGGTAAATTGTACAGTTCCCGGTAAAATGTTGATCACATGTTCTGTGTTTACATGTGTGTCTTGTGTCTGTAGCCACTTCAATTTTTTTTCATTTCTTTTGCGCACTGATATAAAAATTTTGGCATGCCATTTTTAAATACATGTATGCATACTTAAAAATAAGAACAAATAATTTTAATAACATCTAAGGCCTCAACTAGTTATGTTTTATATCGATTGTTTATATACACAATTGTTTTTCTAATAGATTGTAAATTTTCTTTTAAGAAAAATTTTCTCACATGATTTTGATCTTTAATGAGACTACAAATGAAAATGCCATTGTGTTCTTAACGGTTTTTCCATGTGTTCCCAAAATAACAAAGCCACTATGATATTGCTTGATCAAACTTGCTCATTCCTCTGACTTCTTTAATAGAATTTTTAAATTTATTTTTATTATTTCCATTCATACAAACTTAACAGGTATACCGGTCCCTTCCCTTCCTCCATCCCCCCATCCCCTCCCTCCCCATCCCCCAGTGCCTCCCCCTCCCATCCCCGGAGCATCTTTTAATGTGCAGGTCAAACTCCCCTCTGGGTCCTCCTCTCTGATGAGGTGCAAGAACCCAGTGGCATTTCCCTGAACCCTTTCCTGTGTTCCCGTTAAGCATAAGAACACATAGTGCCTTTAGCAAATGCTAGACTTTGTGGGGTCAATAGTGTGTTGTATGTTGCACAGGGCATGCAAAGTCCAATTATGATTACTCTGGCCCTAACTTGTGTGGAGTATCTTGCATATCATTACTCCTCCCATCTGTGTGCTCTTACAATCTTACCACCCCCTCTTCTGCAAATTTCCCTGAGCTTCAGGATGTTGAGAGATTAGGCTGGCCTAGTTCCATGTAGTTGATATAAAGTCTCTGATGTTCTGGATTATGGTTTGTTGATTTTTTTTTTTCAGTTTTGCTGCTCCTGCAATGCCCTTCACTCCATCCTGATGGATATTGGATGTCACCCCTTGCAGTCCTTGATGGTGGCCTATTTTCTGTGCTGTAACATGGTCCCCTCTCTCCTTGTTTTTGATGTCGCCCTCCTTCCCCATCTGTCCTGTTCATAATCTTTGCAATTACTGTAGGTATTACAGAGAATTATCCTTGTGTCTCTAAGTGGGTTTGGTACTAGGAGCCACCTATCACGGAGTACATACGGTGCTTAATTTTCTGTGTCTGGGATACTTCACTCAATATAATTGTTTCTAATTCCATCCATTTCTCAGCAAATTCCAGTAATTCATTTTTGATGGCTGAGTAGTACTCCATTGTATAGATGTACCACATTTTCCTTATTCACTTGTCAACTGTTGGACATTTGGGCTGATTCCATGACTTTGCTATTGTAAACAGTGCTGCTATGAACATGGTCGTGCTTGTGCTATCGAGGTGAATGTTTGCTGTATGGGGGGTTATTCCCAAAAGTGGAATAGAAGGGTCATATGGCATTTCAATCTTTAATTTCTTTAAGAATCGCCAGACCGCTCGTCAGAGTGGCTGTATGAGCCTGCATTCCCACCAGCAATGTAGGAGAGTTCCCCTCTCTCCACATCCTCTCTAGCATTTGTTGTTGTTTGTATTGTGGATTTTTGCCATCCTGGCCGGGGTGAGATGATATCTCAGGGAAGTTTTGATTTGCATTTCCCTGATGGCTAAGGATGTGGAGCATTTTTTAAGATATTTGTTAGAGATTTTAATTTCATCCCTGATAAATTTTCTTTGAAGTTCCAAGGCCCATTTCTTATAACATTTTTTATCATTATTTCTGCTCATACAAACTTAATAGGTACACTGGTTCCCTCCCTCCCTCCTCCTCCCCCCTACTCCCTTGCTCCCCCTCCCCTCACCCCTCCTTCCCCATCCCCCAGTGCCTCCCCCCCCATTCCCCGGAGAATCCTTTAATGTGCATGCCAGACTCTCCTCTGGGCCCAGGGCCCATTTTTTAATTGGGCCATTTGTTTCCTTGGTATTTAGTTTTCTAAGTTCTTTGTGCACTTTGGATAATAGAGCTCTATCAGATATATAGTTAGTGAAGACATTCTCCCATTCTGTGGGTTGCCTTTGTGTTTGAGTTACAATCTCTTTATCTGAACAGAAGCTCTTTAATTTCACAAGATCCCATCTGTTGAGAGTTGGTTGCAGTGACTGTGCTATTGGATGTCTGTTTAGGAACTGTTGACCTAGCCCAATCAGCTCGAGGGAGTTCCCTACACTTTCAACTATGGTTTTTATAGTCTCTGGCATTATATTGAGGTCCTCGATTCTTGAATTTAGGTCTTGATTCTGGAATTAATTCTTGAACATGGTGACAAGTACGGGTCCAGTTTTAATCTTCTGTATGTGGAGATCCAGTTTTGCCAGCACCATTTGTTGAAGATACTGTTCTTTTTCCATTGGATTTTTTGGCCCCTTTGTCAATGATCAAATGGCTGTAGTTGTGTCAGCTTATGTCTGGGTCTTCAACCCTCATCCATTGATCTGCGTGTCTATTTTGGAGCCAGTACCAAGCTGTTTTTATAACTATGGATTTGTAGTATAGACTAAGGTTTGGTATAGTGATACCTCCAGCAGTGTTTTTGTTACTGGTGAGGCTGTGATCCCACCTTGAGATTTTGATTTCACCTTGTGTCTGTGGTGTCACCATGAAACTGTAATATTACAGGGAGTTGGTGATGTCATGGTGGAGGTTAAGTTGTCAGAATTGAATATTTATGAGACATTGATGCTTTGATGGCATGGTATGGCTGTGATGTCACAATGAGGCTGTGATATCACTGGGAGGTTGTGATGTCACTGGGAAAGTTGTGATGTCACCATAAGGTTGTGATGACAGTAGCGACACTTTGGTGTCATGGGGAGGCTGTCATGTTTCAGTGAGCCTGTGAGATCATTGGTGAAGTTGTGATGCCATAGAGAAGCTAGGTAGGATGGAACTGATGAGGGTGTGATGTCACATTGAGGCTATGTTTTCAGAGGTGAGCCTGTGATGTCATAGTGAGGCTTTCATTTCACAGTAAGGCTAATATGTCAGAGGTGAGGCTGTGATGTCACAGCGAGCCTGTGTTGTCACCTGTGATGCCATGATATCACAGTGAGGCTGAGTTTTCAGAGCAGTGAGACTATGAGATCACATTGAAGATATGATTTCAGTGGTTAGGCTGTGATATCAGAATGAGGCTGGTGTGTGATGTGGGTGTAATGTCACTGTGAGTCTACCATGTCACTGGTGAGGCTGTGATGCCACCATTAGCCTTTTATGTCACTGTGTGGGGGTGGTGACACAGTGAGTCCATGATGTTACAGGGAGATGTCATGGAAGAGGCTGTGGGGTCACAGTGAAACTGTAATGTCAGTGGAAATGCTGATGTCACAGTGAGGTTATGTCAGATATTTTTATGTAATCTCATCGTGACACTATTATGTCAGTGGCAAGGCTGATGTCACAGAGAGTTTGTAATGTCACAGTGAGGCTGTGATGTCACTGGTGAGGCTATGTCAGTGGTGAACTTATGTAACAGTGACACTGGTGTGGCAGTGATGTCAGTGTTCTGGCTAATGTCAGTGGTGATCCTGATGTAACAGATGAGGCTGTGGTGTCACTGGTGAGGCTGTGATGTCAAAGTGAGGGTGTGATGTGAGTGGTTGTAGGAGGAACGGACAATGATTGTGCCACAGACACTTCCATTCCCCATACAGAGAAGCTCCTTGGACTTCTCCCTCTTGCTAAACATACAAATCTCGCGAAACTACAAATCTCACAAGATTACGCCTTCTCCAGAACAAAGACAGTTGGTGCTGTTAAACTGTCTGGCTGAGAGGACCAATCCAGACAGGACAACTCAGCAAAGACTCACGCTGGGACTGATGGGATGTCGGGTGGGGTATATAAGCAGCCTGATACTTAGAATATGTGAGCTGCAAGCCTGAGAGCCTACAAGCCTGAGAGCCTACTTTGCCACTCACCTGACTCCCAGAGTCTGTGCTGTTGATTCTGTGCCAGCTTATTCCCGCCCCCAAGGGTCTCCGTGGGCCTCTGTTACACTGTTACATTGTTACAAGTGGTAAGACTGATACAACGAGGCTATGATATAACAGATGAGGATGTGTTGTCAGTGGGCAGGCACTGAGATGTTGCATTGATGAGGTTACTGTGAAGCTGTGATGTCACCGTGATGTTTGATGTCACCTTGTTGCTGTGGTGTCCCTGTGAACCCATCATGTCACAGTGAGTTGGTGATCTCACAGTGGAGGATGTGAGGTCACAGTGAGACTGTGAAGTCAATGACAAGGGTGATGTAACAGTAAGGTTATGATGTCAGTGTCGATGCTGTGATATCACATTGTGGCAATGATTTCACAAGGAGGCTATGTCAGAGGTGTATATGTGATGTCACCATTAGGCTATTATGTCAGTGGCAAGGCTGATTTCACTGCATGTTTGTGATATCACAGTGAGGCTGTGGCACAGTTTGGCTGTGATTGCACAGTGAGGCTGTGATGCCACAGTGAGTTTATGATGTCACTGTGAAGCTGCAATTTCACTATGAAGCTGTGACATCACAGAGAGGTTGTGATTCACCATAAGGCTGTGATATCAGTGACAAGAGTAATGGCACAATGAGGCTATGATGTAACAGGTGAGCCTGTGGTGTTAGTGGGTAGGCTGTGAGGTCATTGTGAGGCTGTGAAGTAGCAGTGAGGCTCTGACATCAGGACTGATTTTATGAGATGTCACTGAGGCTGCGACCTCAGGTATGATACTTGGATTTTACAGTGAGGTTAATACATCAGTGGTGAGGCTGTGATGTCACATTGAGGCTGTGATGTCAGAGGAGAGGTTGTGATGACACTGTGATGCGGTGATGTTACTGTTAGGCTGTTAGACATAACATAAGTCTGTTATGTCAGAAATGAGCCTATTTAATACCACAGTGAGGCTGTGATATCAACCTGTGATGTCAAGATGAGGCTGGGACATCACAGAGAGGTTGTGATGACACACTGAAGCTGTGAGGTCACTGAGGAAGATGTGATGTCAGTGGCAAGGCTGATTTCATCCTGAGGCTATGATATAACAGGTGAGTTTATGATGTAACAGGCAAGACTGTGAGATCACACTGAAGCTGTGAGGTCACTATGAGGCTGTGATGTCATTGGGTGAAGTTGTGATGTCACAGTAAGGTTGTGATGTCAATAGTGGCACTCAGTTGTCACGGAGGCTGCCATGTTTCAGTGAGCCTGTGAGGTCATTAGTGAGGCTGGGATGTCATAGTGAGTCTAAGTAAGATGTCAGTGAGGAGAGTGTGATGTCGCATTGATGCTAGGATTTCAGAGGTGAACCTGTGATGTCATAGTGAGCATGTAATGTCACAGTGAGGTTGTGATGCCACCATGAGGCTTTAATGTCAACAGTGATGCTTTGATATCACAGTGAGGCTGTGGTGAGAGTGGGGGCGACATTATGACCTCACAGTGAGGATGTGACTTCACTGTAAGGCTGTGATATCAGAACAAGGCTGATGTGAGTGATGAAGGCGTGATGTCACAGTGAGGCAGGCATGTCAGTGTTGAGACTGTGATGTCAAAGACTGTGTTTGTCACTGGTGTGGCAGTGATGTCAGTGTTCTGACTAATGTCAGTGGTGACTCTTACGCCACAGGTGAGGCTGTGCTTTCACTGGTGAGTCTGTGATGTCACAGTAAGACTATGATGAGAGTGGTAAGAATGAGTCCACAATGCAGCTATGATGTAACAGGTAAGACTGTGGTGTCAGTGGGAAGTCTGTGAGGTCACTGTGAGGCTGTGATGCCACTGTGAGGCTTTGATGTCACCATGTGTCTGTGGTGTCACCAGGAACCAGTGATGTCACAGTGATTTGGTGATGTCACAGTGGAGGCTGTGAGATTACAGTGAGATTGTGATGTCAGTAGCAAGGCTGATGTAACAGTGAGGCTATGATGTCAGTGGTGATGCTGCGATGTCACATTGAGTCTGTAATGTCATAGTGAGGCTATGGCAGAGGTGTGTTTGTGATGTCACCAGGAGGCTATTATGTCAGTGGCAAGGCTGATGTCACAGAGAGTTTGTAATGTCACGGTGTGGCTGTGATGCCACTGTCTGGTTGTGAAGTCACAGTAAGGCTCTGAGGACAAAGTGTGGCCATGATATCACAATGAGGCTCTGATGACACAGTGATGTTGTGATGTCACTGAGAGGTTTGGATGGCACAGTGGGTTTGTGATGCTAGTGGTGAGGCTGATATCACAATGAGGCTACGATGTAACAGGTGAGTGTGTGGTGACAGTTGGAAGATTGTGAGGTCACTGTGAGGCTGTATTGTTGCAGTGAGGCTTGGATATTACTGGTGAGGCTTTGATGCCAAAGTGATGCTGTGATGTCATTGCTGAGGCTATCATTGACTGTGAGCCTGAGATGACAGTGAGAAGGCTGTGGTGTCATAGCGAGGGTAGGCAGGAGGTCTGTGGTGTCACTGATTCTATGATTTCAGAGGTTAGTCTGCAATGTCAAAGTGAGGCAGTGATGTCACAGTGTGGCCGTGATGTCTCCATGAGGCTATGATTTTACAGTCAGGCTGTGATGTCACAGTGCAGCTGTGAGTTCAGTGGTTAACCTGTGATTTCACAAGTGAGACTGTTGTGAGAGATGAGGCTGAGATATCTCATTGATGATGTGATATAACTGGTGAGGTTATGATGTCACCATGAGGCTGTGGTGTCACTGGTGAGGCTGTAATAGCATGTTGAGCCTGTCCTATCGGTGGTAATGCTTTGATGTCACAGTGTGATTGTAATGTCACAGTGAGTCTGTGATGTCACTGCTGAGGCTATGATGAAAGTGGTGATGCTGTGATGTCACATTGAGGCTGTGTTTTCACAGTGAGGCTGTCAGAGGTGTGTATATGATTTTACCATGAGACTATTATGTCAATGGCAATGCTGATGTCAAAGTGAATTTGTAATGTCATAGTGAAGCCGTGATGCCACTGTCAGGTTATACTGTCACAGTGGGACTGTGAGGACAGAATGATGTTGTGATGTCACTGGAGAGATTTTGATGGCACAGTGAGGCTGTGATATTAGTGGTGAGGCTGATGTCACAATGAGGCTATGACATCACTGGTAAAGGTGTGATGTCACATTAAGGCTGGAATGTCAGTGGTGAGAAAGATGTCATAATGAGTCTATGACATCATTGGTGAGGCTATGATGTCAGTGGTGAACCTATTACCTGACAGTGTGATAGGCTGTGTTCTTTCTGGTATGGCAGGGATGTCAGTGTTCTGACTAATGTCTGAGGTGAAGCTGATGTCACAGGTGAAGCTGTGCTGTCATTGGTGAGGCCACAATGGCACCATGAGTCTGTGATATCACTGTGAAGGTTGTATGTCACTATAGGCTGTCATATCACCATGAGTGATATCACTCTGGAAGCTGTGATGTCACAGTGAAGTTGTGAGATCAGTGGCAAGACGGATGTCACAATAAGACTATGATGTAACAGGTAAGCTTGCCTTGCCAGTGGGCAGGTTGTGAGGTCCCTGTGAGGCTGTTATGTTGCAGTGAGGCTCTGATGTCAGGGCTGATTCTCTGAGATGACAATGAGGCTGTGACATTAGAGGTAATGCTTGGATTTCACAGTGAGTTGAGGACATCAGTGGTGATGATGTGCAGTCACACTGAGGCTGTGATGTCAGAGAAGGGGCTATGATGTCAGAGCAGAGGCTGTGATGTTACCTTGAGGTTGTGATATCGCAGTGAGACTGTGATATCAGAGGTGATAGACTATGACATCAGAGTTTGGCTGAGATTTTGGTGGTTAGGCTGTGATTTCAGAAGTGAGGCTGATAACTGTGATGCGGTTGAGATGTCACAGTGAGGCTGTTACTGGTTAGGCTGTGATGCCACAGCAAGCCTGTGGTGTCACAGTTGAGGTTTTCATGTTAACATGAGCCTGAAATGTCAGTGATGAGGTTGTGGTGTCATAGCGAGGCTAGGCCAGATGTCCATGGTGTCACTTATGCTATAATTTCAAAGGTTAGCCTGCTATATCACAGTGAGGCTGTGATGTCTGAGGTAAGGCTGTCATGTCATAGCCAGGCTGTGATTTCAGAAATGAGGCTATATTGCCACAGTGTGGCTGTGATATCACAGTGTGTCCATATTGTCACCATAAGGCTATGATATCACAGTGAGGCTGTGAAGTCAGAGTTGAGACTGTGATTTCACAGTGAGACTTTAGTGTCAGAAATGAGGCTATAATGCCACAGTGAAGCTGTCATATCACTGTGAATCTGTGATGGCCCTTTGAGGCTGTGAAATCACAGAGAGGTTGTTATGTCACAGTGAGGCTGAGGTCACTGTGGAAGATAAGATATCAGTGGCAAGGCTTATTTTACCATGAGACTATGATGTAACAGGTGTATCTATGATGTAGCAGGTTATACTGTGAGGTCACAGTGAGGCTGTGGTATCTGTGGGAAGATTGATGTCACAGTGAGGCAGTGATGTAACATGTGGCACTGTGTTGTTACTGTTTATGATGTCAAAGGCTGCCACTGCTGAGGCTATAATGTCACAGTGAGTCTGTGATATCTGTGGTGGAGCTGTGGTGTCCCAGTAAGGCTAGAGAGAATACCAGTGGTGAGGCTGTGATATCACAATGAGATTGTGCTGGTACAGTGTGGCTATGAAATCACAATAAGGTTGTGATGCCAATAGAGATTGTGCTTTCACAGGGAGACTATGTCATTGATCAGTGTGTATTGTCAATGGTGAGCCTCTAATCTCACAGTGAGTTTATTGTGTCAAACTGAGTCTGTGATGTCATGGTGAGGCTATGATGTCAGAGGTGAATTTTTATGTGACAGTAGCGCTTTTATGGCACGATATTACTGTGATGTCACAATGGGGCTGAGATGTCACAGTGAGGTTGTGATGTCAGAATGCAGCTGTGAGGTCAATGGTTTGGCTGTGAGTTCCTGGGCATTGTGGGAAGTCTATGCTGCACGCCTGCACGGTCCTCATTGAGACTTCTGCGAGTTTCCAAGCATTCTGGGTTCCTTCCGCCTTCACGGTCCTCACTGAGAGGGGTCTGTGGAATCCCCTCGCCAGGACTCTAGAGGGCGAACTCCATTTTGCCTATGAAATCTATGGAGGCTTCTTGGAGGCCTCTATGCCTTTCTATATACTGGGTAATGTAGCCCGTTGTACCCCCATAGCCCTCCTCATGGATGATCTGTGGGCTCCGGCCATTCTGGGTAGTGTACTTCTGTCGCCCACAAACTCCTCTCCTCCCGCCCACATGCTCCTCTGACCCCTAGGCATTCTGGGCAGTGTGGTCCATTCTCCACTCTAGTCCTCACGGAGGATTTTTGCATGCGCCCGGGTCTTCTGGGTCGTGTCGTCCAGCCTCCCACACACCCCTCAGATGTGCCTCTGGACCCCCCCTAAGTATTTTGGGTAATGGAGTCCACTCTACCTGCTAGCTCTACTCATGAATATGATAAGCCCCCAGGTCTTCTTGGGTAGTGCGGTCCACCCCTTTGTCCTCACTGCCCTCGAGGTGGAGGCCCTGGCAGCTCAGAAGATTCTGGGTAGTACAGTGTGTTCTCAGTGTAGGATGATTCCAGGACAGGGTCACGCTGTACACACGGCCGTCGCCTGCAGGTCGCCGCTGTCCCATTTGTCTGCACCCGGAGGGTGCCCGGCCGAGGGCAGTGGCGAGCAAGAAGATCCGCACTGTGTGCAAGGACAAGGTCCCAAGCCACCTCGGGAACCCTGACTGACTGAGGTGAGGTCAGGTGGACTGTTGGGGGTTCAGAGATAGAAAAATACCTCCGGTTGTCAAAGATCAAATGGCTGTAATTGTGTGGGCTTATATCTGGGTCTTCAACCTTATCCATTGATCCGTGTGTCTATTTTGGAGCCAGTACCAGGCTGTTTTTATAACTATGGATTTGTAGTATAGATTAAGGTTTAGTGTGGTGATACCTCCAGCAGTGTTGCTGTTACTCAGGATTGTTTTTGCGATCCTGGGTCTTTTGTGCCTCCATATGAATTTTGAGATCGGTTGGTCAACTTCTTTAAAGAATTGCTTTGGGATTTTGACTGGTATAGCATTGAATCTGCATATTGCCTTTGGTAGGATGGTCATTTTTTAACGATATTGATTCTGCCAGTCCAGAAACAGGGGGAGGTCTTTCCACCTTCTAGTTCCTTCTAAATTTCTTTCTTTAGGGTTTTAAAGTTTTCATAGTAAAGGTCTCTTACTTCCTTGGTTAGGTTTATAAGAAGGTGTGAACCCCAAATGCAGGTCCTGGGTGAGCACCAGCGATGCACCTGCCGCACCTTTCTCTCGACCCTGGAGTATCCATGCGGCCCCCGCTGCAGGACATGACAGGACCAGAGCCACAGGGTCGCACTGTGGTCAAAACCTGTGTCACTGGAATTGCTAATTTAAGACACCTGGTCCTAATTAGCCTTGATTGCCATCACCTGTGTTGCTGAAATTACTAATGTTAGACACCTGGTGATAATTAGCCTCGATTGCCAACACCTGTGTCACTGAAATTGTGCTTTTAAGACACCTGATCCTTGTTAGCCTTGATTATCAACACCTATGTCACTGAAATTGCGAATTTAAGACATTTGGACATAATTAGTCTTGATTGTCCACATCTGTGTCACTGAAATTGGGAATTTAAGATACCTGGTTCTAATTAGCCTTGCTTGCCAACACCTGTGTCACTTAAATTGCTAATTCGAAATGCCTGGTCCTAATTAGTCATGATTGTCAAAACCTGTGTCACTGAAATTGCTAATTTAAGACACCTGGTCCTAATTAGACTTGCTTGCCATCACCCCTGTCACTAAAATTGTTAATTTAAGACACCTGGTGCTAATTAGCCTTGATTGCCCACACCTGTGTCACTGAAATTGCTTACTTGGTACAACTGGTCCAAATTAGACTTGATTGGCATCACCAGAGTCACTGAAATTATTTAAGACACCTGATGCTGACTAGTCTTGATTGCCAACATCTGTGACACTGAAATTGCTTATTGGAAACACCTGGTCCTAATTAACCTTGATCGCCATCACCTGGGTCACTGAAATTGTTTATCTTATACACCTCTTCCTAAGTAGCCTTGATTTCCAACACCTGTGCCCCTGAAATTCGGAATTTAAGACACCTGATCCTTGTTAGCCTTGATTGTCACCACCTGTGTCACTGAAATTGCAAAATTAATACATCTGCACATAATTACTCTCGATTGTCCACACCTGTTACTGAAATTGTGAATTTAAGAGACCTGGTCCTAATTAGCCTTGCTTGCCAACACCTGTGTCACTGAAATTGCTAATTAGAATTACCTGGCCCTCAATTAAAAAATGGGCCCTGGAACTTAAAAGAAATTTTACCAGAGATGAAATTAAAATGTCTAACAAATATCTTTAAAAATGCTCCACTTCTTTAGCCATCAGGGAAATGCAAATCAAAACTTCCCTGAGATATCATCTCACCCCGGTCAGGATGGCAAAAATCCACAATACAAACAACAACAAGTGCTGGAGAGGATGTGGAGAGAGGGGAACTCTCCTACATTGCTGGTGGGAGTGCAGGCTCATACAGCCATTCTGGCGAGCCGTCTGGAGATTCTTAAAGAAATTAAAGATTGAAATGCCATATGACCCTGCGATTCCACTTTTGGGAATAACCCCCCATACAGCAGAGGTTCGCCTCGATAGCA
Organism: Typhlomys cinereus; assembly: GCA_023101885.1. Taxonomy (NCBI): domain Eukaryota; kingdom Metazoa; phylum Chordata; class Mammalia; order Rodentia; family Platacanthomyidae; genus Typhlomys; species Typhlomys cinereus. The sequence continues at coordinate 32,652 of JALPQD010000336.1, forward strand.
CAAGCACGACTATGTTCATAGCAGCACTGTTTACAATAGCAAAGTCATGGAATCAACCTAAATGTCCAACAGTTGATGAGCGGATAAGGAAACTGTGGTACATCTATACAATGGAGTACTACTCAGCCATCAAAAATGAATTACTGGAATTTGCTGGGAAATGGATGTCATTAGAAACAATTATATTAAGTGAAGTATCCCAATCCCAGAAAGTTAAGCGCCGTATGTACTCCCTAATAGGTGGCTCCTAGTACCAAACTCACCCAGCCCACATTGAGACACTCAAGGGTAAATCTATGTAATACAGTAACTGCAAGGATTGTGAACAGGATATGGGGTTGAAGGGCCAGAGCAGACACAAGAAGAGAGGGGGCCATATTACAGCAGAGAAAATCGACCTCCAAGGAATGCAAATAAGTAATGTGACACCTGGTTAAGTTCACAGACGTTCGTTCCTGATCATGTACAACTGAGGGGGTATGATCTCACCAGAAGGGGAGGGCATATAGTCTGGCAGATGAAAAGAGATCATTTTGCAAATAGGTGACTCATCCCTCCCTCACCGAGGTTTCCTGCTTTTATTACATCTACCCTTGAATGTGCTATTATAACAAGACTCCAGTTTAACAGTTTTTTGTCTCTGGCCAGGGGGTGACATACACTGCCCATCAGGATGGAGTGAAGGGCATTGCAGGAGCAGCAAAACTGCAAAAGAAAATCAACAAACCACAATCCAGAACTTCAGAGACTCTATATCATCCACATAGAACTAAGCCAGCCTAATCTCCCCCCATCCTGAAGCTCAGGGACATCTTCGGGAGAGGGGGCGGTAAGATTGTAAGAGCAAAAGGATGGGGGGAGCAATGATTTGAAGAGTCTCCACGCTAGTTAGGGCTGAAGCAATCATAATAGGACTTTGCATGCCCTGCACCATGTCCGTCACACTATTGACCTCACAAAGTCTAACATCGGCTAAAAGCACCAAGATCCTTGGAGGCAAGGGATTGATGGCCACAGTAGTGTTCCTATGCTTAAGGGGAATAGGAGAAAGGGTTCAGAGAAATGCCACTGGGTCCTTTTACGTCATCGGAAAGGAGGACCAAGAGGAGAGTTAGGCATACACAATAAAGGACTCTCTGGGAATTGGGGGGGAGGTACTGGGAGATGGGGAGGGAGGGAGGGGGAGCAGGGGGTTCGGGGGGAGGAGGAGGGGGGAGGGAACTGGTCTACCTATTAAGTTTGTATGAGCAGAAGTAATAATAAAAATGTTATAAAAAAAAATTACCTGGCCCTAATTAGTCTTGATTGTCAACACCTGTGTCACTGAAATTATTTAATACACCTGATGCTAATTAGCCTTGATTGCCCACACCTATGTCACTGAAATTGCTTACTTGATACAACTGGTCCAAATTAGGGTAGATTGGCATCTCCTGAGTCACTGAAATTATTTAAGACACCTGATGCTAATTAGCCTTGCTTGCCAACATCTGTGACACTGAAATTGCTTATTGGAGACACCTGGTCCTAATTAGCCTTGATTGCCAACACCTGTGACACTGAAATAGAGCTTTTTAGACATTTGTTCCTTTTTAGCCTTGAATGCCTATACCTGTGTTACTGAAATTGCTAATTGGAATCACCTGGTCCTAATTAGCCTTGATTGTCCACATCGGTGTCACTGAAATTGCTGATTTTAGACACCTGGTCCTAATTAGTATTGCTTATCATCACCTCTCTCAATGAAATTGTTAATTTAAGACACCTGGTTCTAATTAGCCTTGATTGCCAACACCTGTGTCACTGAAATTGCTATTAAAAGACACTTGGTCCTAAGTAGCATTGATTGCCACCTCCCGCATCTCTGAAATTGCTAATTTAAGACACCTGTTCCTAATTACCCTTGATTGCTAACACCTCTGCCATTGAAAGTGTTAAGACATCTGGTGCTAATTAGCCTTGGTTGCCCACACCTGTGTCACTGAAATTGTGAATTTAAAACATCTGGACATAATTAGTCTTAGTCTTGAATGTCCACACCTATGTCAGCAAATTTAAGACACCTGGTACTAATTAGCCTTGCTTGCCAACACCTGTGTTACTGAAATTGCTAACTTTTAAGACACCAGGTTCTAATTAGACTTGATTGCCAACACTGTAGTCACTGAAACTATTTAAGACACCTGATGCTAATTAGACTTGATTGCCATCACCTCTTTCACTGAAATTGTTAAAACACATAGACTGGGGTTGGAGAGGTGGCTCAGTGGTTAAGCCTCTGCCTTGCAGGCGGAAGGTTCCGATCCTAGACCCCACATATAGACGCCGGCGGAAGCGGGGGCGGCCTGCATTTCTGGTCCTGGTAGGGTGGAGCCTGTGAATCCCAGGGCAGAGTAAACAGGAGGAGGTGGAGGCGTCCATGGTGGTTCCCGAATTCGTCTGTGGTTCTACCCACATATACATACATACACACACGTGCACACACGCATACACGCACAATTGAATAAATAATTAAAAAAAAAAAAACCTGGTCCTAAATAGCCTTGATTGTCCACACCTGTGTCACTTAAATTGCTAATATAAAACACCTGGTCCTAATTAGCCTTGCTTACCATCACCTCTGTCACTGAAATTGTCAATTTAAGACACCTGGTTCTAATTAGCATTGATTGCCATCACCCGAATCACTGTGGAAATTGCAAATCTAAAACATCTGGACCTAATTAGTCTTGATTGTCCACACCTGTGTCACTGAAATTGCGAATTTAAGACACCTGGTCCTGATTAGTGTAGAATGTCAAAACCTGTGTCCCTTAAATTGCTAGTTAGATATACCTGGTCCTAATTACCCTTGAATGCCAACATCTGTGTCACTGAAATTGCTAATTTAAGACACCTGGTCCTAATTAACCTTGATTTCTCACACCTGTGTCATTGAAATATTTAAAACACCTCATGGTAATTAGCCTTTATTCCCAACACCTGAAATAGCTTATATAAGATATCCGGTGCTAATTACATTTGATTGCCAACACCTGAAATTTCTTACTCAAGACTCGTGCTCCTAATTAGCCTTGATTCCCAACACCTGTGGTGTCACTGAAATTGTTAAGACACCTGGTCCTAATTAGCGTTGATTTACAACCCCTGTGTCACTGAAATTGCGCTTTTAAGACATCTGCTCCTTGTTAGCCTTGAATGTCCACACCTGTGTTACTTAAATTGCTATTTAAAGACACCTGGTCTTAATTGGCCTTGATTAAAAACCACTGTGTCACTGAAATTGCGCTTTTAAGACATCTGCTCCTTAGTAGCCATGATGCCAACTCCTGTGTCACTTAAATTTCAATTAAAGATACTTGATCCTAATTAGCCTTGAATGCCAACACCTGTGTCACTGAAATTGCTAATTTAAAACACCAGGTCCTAATTAGACTTGATTGAAAACACTGTAGTCAATGAAATTTTTTAAGACACATGGTGATAATTACCCTTGATTGCCAACACCTGTGTCACTGAAATTGTGAATTTAAGACTTCTGATCCCTGTTAGCCTTGATTGTCAAAACCTATTACACTGAAATTGCTATTTCAAAACATCTGGACTTAATTAAACTTGATTAATCACCCTAACCCTAACTAAACCCTAACCCTTAACCCTAACCCTAACTGTAACCATTGAAATATAGCCCTAACCCTAAACCACAAACCCTAACCATAACCATAACAATAACTGTAAACCGGAAACCCTAAAACCAAACCCTAACCCTAACCCTAACCCTAAACCATAAACCCTAACCCTAACCATAACCATAACCCTAAACCCTAAAACCAAACCCTAATCCTAACACCCTAACCCTAACTGTAAACCTTCTAACCCTAACCCTAACCCTAAACCATAAACCCTAAGCCCTAAGCCCTAAACCCTAACCCTAAACCCTAAACAATAAACCCTAACCCTAACACTAAACCCTAAACCCTAACCCTAACCCCAAACCCAAACCCTAAACCCTAAACCCTAAACCCTAAACACAACCCCTAACCCCAAACCCCAAACCCCAACCCCAAACCCTAAACCCTAAACATAAACCCTAAACCCTAAACCCTAACCCCAACCCCAACCCCAACCCCTAAGCCCAACCCCAAACCCCAAACCCCAAAACCTAAACCTAAACCCTAAAGCCTACCCAACCCCAACCCCTAACACCAGCACCAACTGCTCACTCCAAACCACAAACCACAAACCACAAACCCAAACCCTAAACCTAAACCCTAAACCCTAAACCCAAAGCCCAAACCCAACCCCTAACCGCAAACCCCAATTCCCAAAAGCCAAATGCCAAACCTTAACCCTAACCCTAACCTTAAACCCTAACACCTAACTCCTAACCATAAACCCTAACCCTAACAATAAACCCTAAACCCTAAACCTAAACCTAAACCCTAACCCTAAACCTAACCCTAAACCCACCCTGACCCTAACCCTAACCATAAACCCTAACCCTAAACCGTAAACCCAAACCCTTGACCCTAACCCTTGACCCTGACCCTGACCCTGCCACTGACCTTGACACTGACCCTAACCCTAACCCTAACCTAAACCTAACCCTAAACCCAAAACCCCAAACCCAAAACCCTAAACCCTAAACCTAACCCTAACCCTAAACCCTAAACCCTAATCCTAACCCTAACACTAACCCTAAACACCAAAGCCCAAACCGAAAACCCTAAACCCTAAACCTAAACACTAAACCCTAAAAACAAAACCCAAACCCCAAACCCAACCCCTAACCCCAAACCCCAAACCCAAACGCCAAACCTCTAACCCTCACCCTAACCCTAACTCTAACACCCAACACCCTAACCCTAAACGCTAAACCTTAACCCTAACCCCTAACCCCTAATCCTAACCCCTAACCCTAACCCTAATCTCTAACCCCAAATCCTAGCTCCTAACCCTAGCCCTAAACCAAATCCCAAAACCCTAACACTAATCCTAACCCCTAATCTTAACCCTTAACCCCTAACCCTAACTCTAACCCCTAACCCAAAATCCTAAACCCTAACCCCCACCCTAACCCTAAACTCTAACCCCTAACCCTAACCCCTATTCTTAACCTCTAAACCCTACCCCTACCCCTAACCCTAACCCTAAACTCTAAACCCTAAAACCTAACCCTAAACCCAAAACCCTAAACCATAAACCCTAACCCTAAACCCTAACCCTAAATGCTAAACCCTAACCCTAAACCCTACCTAAATCCTAACTCTAACCCTAAACCCTAACCCTAAACCCTACCTAAATCATAACTCTAACCCTAAACCATAACCCTAACCCTAACCCTAACCCACACCTGTGTTACTTAAATTGCTATTTAAAGACACCAGGTCCTAATTAGCCTTGATTACCGACCACTGTGTCACTGAAATTGCGCTTTTAAGACATCTACTCCTTAGTAGCCTTGATGCCAACTCCTGTGTCACTTAAATTTCAATTAAAGATATTTGATCCTAATTAGCCTTGAATGCCAACACCTGTGTCACTGAAATTGCTAATTTAAAACACCAGGTCCTAATTAGACTTGATTGCAAACACTGTAGTCAATGAAATTATTTAAGACACATGGTGCTAATTACCCTGGATTGCCACCACCTGTGTCACTGAAATTGAGAATTTAAGACTCCTGATCCTTGTTAGCCTTGATTGTCAACACCTATTACACTGAAATTGCTATTTCAAAACATCTGGACTTAATTAGACTTGATTAATCACCCTAACCCTAACCTGAACCCTAACCCTTAACCCTAACCCTAACTGTAACCCTTGATCTATAACCCTACCCTAAGCCATAAACCCTAACCCTAACCTTAACAATAACCCTAAACCATAAACCCTAAACCCAAACCCTAACCCTAACCTTAACCCTAACCCTAACCCTAACCTTAACCCTAACCCTAACCCTAACTCCTAACACTAACCCTCTAATTCTAACCCTAACCCTAAACCCTAAACCCTAACTCTAATCCTAATACTAAAACCTAACCCCTACACCCTAACTTCAACCCTAACCACTGACCTAACCTCTCAACCTAACCCTACCCTAACCCTAATCCTAAACCCTAACCCTAAACCCTAAACCCTAACCTTCTAACCCTAACCCTCACCCTCTAACCCTAACCCGCTAATCCTAACCCAAACCTTACCCCTCGCCCTAACCCCTCACCCTAACCCCTAACCCCTCACCTTAATTCTTAACCCCTCACCTAACTCCAACCGCTCACTCTAACCCCTAGCCCCTAATCCTAACCCTCTCATTGGAAATCTTCAATGTCATAACCTTAAATTTTATGCAGCTGTCTTCAAGCAGACAGGAATTTCAGTGCTTGACAGCAGATTCTTTTCTGCAGAAGGGACAGTCGTTCATGTAATCTCTTCCTTAGACGCTTCGGTTTCTGAGAAGAACAGAAAAGTTTGCATGTCTCCAGAACTTCAGGCTGTTGCTGAAGGAGGGCTTGCAGGGTGCCAGGCGCTGTGCTGTGGGCTGACCTCAGCTGTGAGGAAACCTTCTTCAAGTGCTGGCACGTGGCTCTTCATTGCAATAACTCTTGGTCAGCTGACCGTCACATTTCAAGTCTCCAGCACCTAAGCCCCACCCACGATGCTGATTTCCACATATTGATTGGTGCAAGATGCCGTGTGAAATGCAGGGACTACAGAGCGTAGTTGTCTTGGTGTTGGCTGGGTCATGGGAACCTCGGAGCCCCGGTGTTTTACACAGTTGATATCCTGCAGACGGACAGGAACTCCTGCTCTCTGTTAGAAACGGGATTCAGAAGCTGTGGAAGGAGTCGCACTAGAAAGGAAACTCTGGTCCCGGAACCTGCAGGGACAGGCCTGGCGCGTCTGAGGGAAGTGACCTAGGCCTGAGCGGAGACCCAGCATCCTGAGCCGCTCCTGGAAGTGGAGCAGTCGCTGTGCTGCACATCACCCTAACCCTAATGCTAACGAATTCCTGCTGGAGTTGGCTGCCTCTGGTCTCTAGAAGACACCACGGTCTCCGATCCACGCAACACCTCACCATTCACCTCAGAGGCTGCACAACACTGGGCGCGGCAAACATGCAGGTCGCCCAGCTCCTGACAGGGCTCCTGACAGCCGGGACAGGCGCACAGGTCTCTACTGACTGCACAACACCCGCGAGCCTCTCTGCTGAAGTCCTGCAGACTGGGAACACTCCACCACAAGCGGCGCGTGCTGCCTTCTGGGATTGGTAGTTTTTCCCTATTGCATAAACTCGGGAGCGCCGCCGAGAAAGGCTCCGTGAACTCTAAGGCCCAGCATCCTCCGCGCCGTGTGGGCGGGGCCAACACGGGGCAGGAAAGCCCGGGTGCTCCAGGGACCGCCTGCGTCCCCTGCGCAGGCCTGGCCCCAGGCCACCGAGGCCGGGTTAGAGTCAGTGCGCCGGAAACGGAGTCCCTGGTGCGTAGGCCCGTTCCCTGGAATGACATGAAGAGAGCTGGTTCGGTGAAAGTACGTTCCTCTCTCGGCTCGAAATGTTGGTATAAACTCCTGGCGGCTGGTGGAGTGTCACCATGACTCAAACAAAATTAACCCTTGTTCACCCGCGCTGCTCTCCTGGCGCTAGTGAAAGGTCACCACAAATCTAACCAAAATTAACCCTTGTTCACCTGCTCTCCTGGCGCTGGCGGACCGTCACGAATCATAACCAAAATTAACTCTTGTTCACCTGCGCTGGAATCTACCAAAATTAACCCTTGTTCACCTGCGCTGTTTGCTAAGGTATTTAAACCAGCAACTTGAAAAGGAACCTGAAGTCCCAAAATGCTGAAAACAAAAACTTTAAACCCGATTATCAGCACCCCACCAAAAATAAAAAACACTAAAAAATTTCAACATTTTAAAATTGAAACTCTAAATCCTTAAAAATTTTACCTACACATTAATTAATTATTCAAAACTAAAAAAATCAATCCTAACCCTAACCCAACCCAATCCTGGCCCTTATTACACTTTAACCCTCTTCTCAGCCCCTGTCCCCCACCATCCCGCTAATCCTACGCTCCCAACACTCACCCTGACGCCAGCCTTCCAGCCACATCTACCCGAACCCTACCATGCCCATGGGCACCAGACACTTGCCTAGCGCTCGCCGAGGTTGACGCAGCAAGTCCAGCAATGCAGTCGACAAGAGTGCAGGTCTCGGGGTTTCGGGGCGCTGCTGGACGGAGGCTCGTACTGGACCCAGGAGCGCTGGCTCGGCTTTGACCAGAGGACGACGCACCCCCTGGTGACACCCTCAGGCTGCGAGTCTTCTCCAAGATTCGAACCCTGAGGCCTGCGGCTGAGGCCAGAGCTAAGCCACACTGAGCGCTGACAGGTGTGCAGCCCACTTCAGCAAGAGGCCTTGTCAGGCGGTGTCAGGGGCTCCAGGCCCCGCTCTGACTGGAGGAGCACGCTAACCCTAAATCACCAGGCCGCGCACCTTTTCAACTAGCCTAACGCCACGCCCCCTCTCATAGCCACACAGGTGCTCTAGCCCCGCCCCCTCTCACAGCCACGTGCTAGAGCACGCCCCTCTCCGAGCCGGCTCTTGCTTTAGCCCCGCCCCGTGAGTGCTGAATTGCACAGGAGGCGCTCATTCCCTCCAGACGTTGGTCGGTTTTCCGAATCTCGTCTGGGAAGGGTGGAGAAGGAACGTGGTGTGGGAGGCCTGAATGCCTGAGGCCTGGAAGCCACAGGTTGGGGTGCAACAAACTAACAGGGAATTTCCATTGTCCTGCATGGAGGCTGCGGAAACTGGGCGTCAGCAAGGATGGGAGTCGCAACGACTTTCCCGACTGCTCTGAAGAAGACGCTGAGGGGTCTCTGTCACCCTGCACAGGGCCTCTGCTGGAAGTGTGCTGCAGCCACACAGACCACACACACACACACACACACACACACACACACACACACACACACACACACACACACACACACACACACACACACACACACACATCCTTGTAGCCCTAGGGATTCCTGGCAAACCAGGCCTTCCCGTCAGGATTTCTGAGGTTTGGGGCAGTGCACTTCCGATCAACTTTATTCACCTCACAAATACTTCTTTATGTTGTCTTTTAAAAGCACTGTGCTGAGCTTCAGAGATGGCTCAGAGGTTAAGAATGTCTCGCAAGAAGAAGGGCCTGCGTTCAATCCCAGGCCCCATGTAAAAAATGCCTGGCGGAAAGGCGGTCACCCACACTTCCGGTCCTGGTGGGGCAGAGCCTGGGAAATCCCTGCACAAAGATAGGAAGTAGAAGCAATCCAAGGTGATTCCCAAAGTCACCCTTGGTCCTCCATAAGGACACACAGTGCCCTCCGAGACACACACACACACACACACACAAATAAAATATTAAAATTGACTCAAAAAATCCTTTTAAAAAATGAAGGGCCTACTTTAGAAAGTGATCCATGCTCAAAAGTAGGACATGTAAGGAAATGGCATTTCAGAAAAAAAAAACAAACTTGTAGCTTAATAGACTACATCTTAATAAACCATGTTGTTCAATTAAATGAAAGTTCAAGATTTCTAATGCTATAGTACTTCAGGATTAAAAGTATTCATATTTAGCAGTCAGAAGTAACTGGCAATATTACAACATGACTCCTAATTGAGTTCCATTTTCCTTTCTGAGTAGAAAATAATTAAAGGTAAATATGTTCACAAGTTACTTCCCAAATGTCTTATCTGTTTCTTCTAACATTGCCATTAATGATAATTTGTATTGGGGCAAAGACAATTTTTTAGAAAGAAATTTAAAATAGTACATTAAAATAATATGTTAAAATGAACATATTGCCATTGGGTTTCTTCTGAAATGCCTAGTAAATTACTTCCCTCAATGGAATCTGGTTTCATACTAAGATAACAGGACAAGTGACATTCTTAATATATCAAAGGGCAGTCTTCCTTAGAACTGGAACTAACCAATATACATGAGACTATAATTATGAAATCAAACTGAGCAGCAGAACCAATAAAAGCAAGTTAAATCAAAATATAACAAATTAATTCAACCACTCCAAGTGTGGTTCATAGAGGGGAAGTAACTGTAGACACAGGAGCAAACTGTAATGCACATGATGCTGGCAAACCATCATGTGCTGTTTAGGCTCACCAAGAAACTTTCTCTAGAAGTAGGGGTGCCAACCCCTACTCCAGACCAAAGCATATTGTCTGAAAGTGTCCTTCAAGATCCCTTGCCCAGGGACAGACTGACTCTCCCCCTTGAGAAGAAGAACAGTAAAACGGCCCATGTCCTACAGAGAAGAAGAAGAACAAAACTGTGTCCTTGAACACAGCTGGGAAGTTAGCATTCCCAAACACTTTCCAAAGCTAAAGACTTGCTATTATTTATCCAATGATATAAAAATCCCTATGGTGGGAACTGGTATTAAGAACCCATATGTTGAGAGAATGCTCTGCTGTATCCAGAACTCTCCATGGAGAACTTTAGCTAACTCACATCCTTGGGCTTCCCCTGTCATTTCTGCTGTGTGCTAGTAAGCTCCTAATTTGATGATGTATGCTATCTGTTACTTCTCTCTACTTGCTGATAAGTTGGTGAGTCAGTTATTTTTGGATCTCAGTCCCAAACCTCTCAGAGCTTATAAGTGTATGGAACTTATTTCTCCATGACATGCAGAGATTTTGTGCTCCTTTGGCTATGACCATATTTACCTACCTATGAAACAGGGGTGCCTTGCACTTAACCTCTTGCACATGCCTTCTTCCCTTGTCTTCACTCTTACTCTATTTTTCGAGGCAAGGTCTTTCACTGGAATTGTATCTCACCAAATATCTGGCCAGCGAACCTCAGTCATCCTCTTGTCTCAGCCTCCTGTGTTTTCAGATGACAGGCCTCTTTGTTGTATGTGGCTTTTTATGCATGTACTAGGCTCACACTTTCATAACATGCACTTTACTGACTCTCCCCATCTCCCACCATTTCTTCTTTGGCCAGAGTGTGTTTTAATGATTTAACCTCAGATATTGCAATTTCACTTAAGAGAGAAAAGCTACCATACCTCAGAATCACCATGAAGTGCTTTATAAACAGATGGCCTAGAATATCTGATTTTTTTTTGAGAATTAAGGTAGAGTTTATTAGAAAAGAGAAAGGTTGGAACTCACAGACTCCAGACGTGGAGTGCCATAAGTGGCTAGGGAGCCCATGAGAACTCACAGTGCCTAGGCATGGAATTCATAAGGAGCAAGGAACAAGAAACAGACTCATGGCACTGGAGTGCCATGAGGGGCTAGATTGCCTCCAAGATAAGTAGGCAGCTGGAAACGGACTCACGGCACTAGAGGGCCATGAGGGGCTAGTTCGCCCTAGAGTATCTGATTTTGTGGTTGGGACATGGTAGCTGTAATACCATTCAGACTGAGGCATGATCAGAGCTGAATTAGTAAATCATTGTTATTACTGAGAACTATCTTGTAACGTGTTTTCTCTACTATAGAGTATGTAGACCATTTCTTCTCTAACATGAAAAAGACAAATGAATACAGTAAGTCGCTATTTCAGTTTCTTTTCCTGTTTTTATGAAAGAATACCCTGATAGGAGCCACTTTTGAAAGAAAAGGCTTATTTTGGATTCAAGTGAGTCCATGATAGCTTGAAAGCCAAGGTAGCAGGAGCTAAAAGCAGTTGCTCAAAACCCACACGCATCAGGAAGCAAAGAGGGATAAATGCAGGTCCCTTTCCCCATGTATTCAGTCAAGGAACAGTGCCACCCACAGTGGATGGGTTTTCATACCTCGACACAAACAAGATAGTCCCCCACATGCAAGCAGAGACACATTTCCCAGGTGATTCTACATTTTGTCAAATTCACAATTAATACCAGTCATCATAGAGGTCTCAGGAATAAATGGCATCATGGAAAACACGAAAATAAGCAACATGAAAACAGTTCATGAGAACTACCTTCTCAGTAAGCTCACTGGACATGCTTGTTTATTGTACACATCTTCTTTAGGACCACTCTCCACAAGACAACCTCAAACTATCAGTCTTTCTACTCCCGGCAGCACTTCAAGGGTCCATGTAAACACCTGTTACCCAGGATGACACTCAGGACTTCACCATACTGACACCAAAACTTTATCTGACATTAGCAGGGACATTAGCACAGTGCTTTTTGTATTCATTTGGTTTCCATTTATAGGTTGATTGATTGTGTGTATGTGAGTATGTGTGTATCAGACGGCATTGTGTGTCCCTGTAGAGTCCAAGGGTGATTTGGAGAATCATTCTAGATTGCTTCTACCTCCTTTCTTTGCACAGGTATTTCTCAGGCTCCACCCATGAAGATCAGAGTGCAGGCCACCACCATTTCCGCCTGGTGTTTTTACGTAAGACCTGGAATCCGAAGTCAGTACCTTCTGCTTGCCAGACAGACTCAACTCCTGACTCATCTCTCCAGCCTAAGATATGCCCTTTAAAAACTGTTTTTTTAAAAAAAAATAGTTTTCATATTTCTCTAGGCCAGTAGTGACACCTCCAGGGTGTCTCTACTTTGGTCTCTATTGTCATGCCCAGGTCTCAGGACCCCCAAAGACCCTGAGGAGTCCACATCCATATGCAATAGCAAGGAGACTTTATTACAAGCTTGAGCTTGGACCCCGTACCTTCCTGGCGCAGCAGGTTGTAACAAGAGTACCAAGTCTAGAAATTATAGGGTTTTTATACTTAGGAAAACAGGGGGTGGAAAGTCTTGGTGAAGCAGATGCATTATTTTTAGCACATCCTCAGCATGAGGTCATATCTTGAGGCACGTCCTCTGATAAACACATGGGACACATCCTGAGGTATGTGCTCAAATAAGCACATGAGGCACATCCTGAACACTTGTCATCTGTCTTGATATTTTTACAATTCCTGTGGACGTCTGGTTTGTACATTGTGTAGCAATTAGCCTGGTCATAGGTTGAGGAGTTCCCAGGGACATCTTAATCGAGGAATCTCCAGGACATCCAGTTACTGAGTCCAGTCTTAAGATGGAGCTATTCTAGTCAGAACTCTGTTGGGTTCCTTCACTACCATTTCAGTGATTTTGATTAAAAAAAAAAAAAAACCTGATTATCATTTCAGTGGAGTCAATTTTTTTCTGCACATTAAGGTAAGAAGAGTAAACCAAACATCTTTTTGTACCACTAACAAGAGTAAATAATGTCTAAGTTACTCTAAGGTGAGCAGAAGTTTGATTAAACAATAAGGATTTCGAAAAGCTTTTAGCTTGTTATATATATATGGCACTTTCATTATGAACAACAGAGTAAACCATTAACATTATTTCTTTTTATTGCTAAGTAGTTTTATGGTTTGGGGCACTGAGAATTTTTGATTTAACAGGTATGCCACTTAGAAGATTTGAATAGGTCTTTGTCAATCTTAAAAAAAAAAGTGGATTTAAAAATCCAAATTATACTGAATGACAGATTCTTTTATAAACAGAGCACAAAGCTTTAATTTTTTAAGCATGATGAATTGATTTAAAAAAAATATAGGAAGTCTGAGGAAGCAGAGTCATAACAAAACGACTAATGAAAGGACATAGCATCCTCATTTACAATTTAGCTGAACTGAAGATCATCATTGCTGGAAGTGAAGACCCCAGTGTTGAAAATATGAGGCCAAGGATATCTTGACGTGGCAAACTTTTATTTTTGCAGAAGGATGCATGGCCTCTTTACCTGGGTTCAATGGGTTACAGTAATGCAAGGGGGGGGGGCGCCGCTGTCTTCTCACCTCATTGGTTTGAACTTCCAGTTCGCTTCTATTTGCTAAGAAACAACACATTGCTAGCAGAAATTTAAGGAACAGGGAAAGTACTTTTTTTTGAGTTTTAAGAATTGAGATGGGATGACTAAAATTCAGAAATTCTTTTATGAAATGAAGGCCAGAGCCAAAATTAAGATACTTTGATTCGATAGAAAGAACTAATTTCCCTATAACATTACTTTTATCATTTTAATAATCCAAGGAAAATTATAAATAACCATATATTTTTAAGTCACTCAAATATGGAAAGATTAGAGACATGTTTATGAAGGAGTAAGAGTTAATAAAAGAATTTCCATGAGAGGGTGTTCAATTACATAGGGTACTAATTGCTAATGTATTGAATTGAGTATTGCCACAATTTACTTGCATGTTGCTAAATTTCGACAAAACAGCTTGTGGGGACAAGGGATTTTATTCTGGTTTATGATGATTTTCTGGTTGTATTTCTTAGTCCAACTTTGCAGGAGAGCTGATAGCAACACCAGGAGCCAAGACAACTGGCTACATCACATCCACAGGACTGCTATGAGAAGGGCAAATCTCATTTACTACACATCATAGCTGTCCAAGTATATCAAAGATGGCCAACTCTATGAACCAGCTAAAGAAGATAGCTGACCTTATGTTCATGGAACTCACTGGTCTCACCGTCTTATCCACCTGCCCAAAGAATAGTTTGCTTAGGGCTTGCCTTAACTATCAGTTTTTCACAGACATGACCAACAGTCAGCCTGCAATTGTCAAGTTGACTCCTGTATCTAATAATGACAAGTATCTTCCAGCTTTCGGAAGTCCCTGTGGATATGTTCTCAGAGGAATCTGGCACAAGTTTGAAGGGGGAAGTGAATGTAAGCTCTCTGCTCCTGAAGTTTTGTAGAACAGGAAGTGGTTTAAAGTTCCTCATAGGGTTCTTTTTATTAATGCTAGACAGAATCTTTCATGTGGTTTCTTTTTTTAAAAAAATCAACTGGTTTAATATTCATTCATTTATTCTTTGCAGTCCTGGGTTTCAATAGTCACCCCACCTCAAAAGAATAAGGTGGATGCGCCCTTTTTTTCACCCCACCCCGCTCCGCCGGTCGGGACGCGTACGCGAGATCCAGCTGGGCCTCACCGCGCGCTCTAGGACCCCAGGTAAGCCCACAGGGACCCGGCTCCGACTCCCACCATCCAGCCGGAGCCGCGGGGGCCGAGGGACGAGGAGGACCTCCCCCTGCGCCCGGGCCCCGCCCCAGCTGCCATCGGGTTAAATAGCTCCATGCCGACTCGCCCATCCTCCCTTTTCACCCCACCCCGCTCCGCCGGTCAGGACACGCGCGCGCGGTCCACCCGGGCCTCACCCCGCGCCCTAGGTAAGTTCCCGTTCGGGCCCCGCCCACCAGTACCCCAGGCCAAATAATTCAGTTTAGTGAAATTGAGAGATCTTAAGAGTTAAAATGACAATGCCAAAGTCAAAGTGCAAATCCATGAGAAGCAACACTCAAGTAAACAAATTTCCCACTGAAGGAATTAATCCCATAATGTTAGACTCCAACAAGAACAAACCCAGGAAAAAGGCCAAGAAAGCCTGACCCAGGATAACGACTTTCAAAATATGATCATTACCATGTTCAATACTATGAAAGAGGAAATCCGGGAGGAATTACATAATCGAATCAATCGCTTTGAAGAGGAACACAACAGACATCTGGAGGAGTTGAGAAAAACAGTGCAAGAAACAAAAAGTGGCATAGAGCAGTTAAAACAAACTCAAGCAGAGTTTAAAACTGAGCTAAAAGACAAGTTATCTTCAACCCAGAACGCCACAGAGAGTCTTATCAACAGAACTAACAAAGCAGAAAACAGAATTTCAGACCTTGAAGATAAAGTGGGAGTACTAACCAGCTCAATGGAAGAGGTTGTTAAAGCCAAAAAGATACTTGAGAGAAATATCCAAGAGATATGGGACACCCTGAAGAAGCCTAACATGCGTATTCATGGAATACCGGAGCAAGAATCTCAAAATACCACCCCTGAGGAAATTTTTCAAACGATCATCAAGGAAAACTTTCCTCATCTAAAAAAAGAGAGGCCCATTCATATACAAGAGGCATTCCACACCCCAAACAGATACGACCAAAATAGAAGCACACCACGGCAAATAATAGTTAAAACACTCCACATTCAAGATAAGGAACTGGTGCTGAGAACTTCCAGGGAGAAAAAACAAGTCACTTTTAAAGGCAAACCTATTAAAATAACAAATGACTTCTCAGTCGAAACAGTAAAAGCAAGAAGAGCTTGGAGAGACATACTTCAAGTATTGAATGAGCAAAAATGTCAACCCAGGCTGATTTACCCTGCAAAACTATCAGTCATGATCGAGGGAGAAAGAAAAATTTTCCAGCACAAAGACAACATTAAGGGATACATGGCCACCAAACCAGGCCTTCAAAAACTGCTAGAAATGATACTCAAGCGTGAAGAAAAAAACAGGCATATCCAGGAGAACAGAAGGCAAATATAACACCATTAAAAGCGAAGCAATATACTTATAAAAGCTACTAAACATAATAAATGTCTGGAATTAACAATAGTTTCTCCATTATAACACTAAATGTTAATGGACTTAATTCACCGATCAAGAGACACAGATTAAAAACTTGTATTAAAAATCACAATCCATCAATCTGTTGCCTGCAGGAAACCCATCTCACCACAAAAGATAGGCACGCTCTAAAAATAAAAGGCTGGTCAACAATTCTACAAGAAAATGGAAGCAGAAAACAGGCAGGGGTAGCCATTATGCTATCAGACAAAGTGGATTTCAAACCAAAAAAAATTATAAGAGACACGGATGGATACTACATTTTAGTCACAGGTACAATTCACCAGGAAGATTTCACAATACTGAACATATATGCACCCAATACAGGCCCCTCCACATTCATTAAGAAAACCCTACAGCGTCTAAAGCAAGAAATCAACCCCCAAAGGATAATTCTTGGGGACTTCAACACCGCCCTCTCAACATGGGATAGATCAACAGGTCAAAAGCTTAACAGAGACACTTTGGAACTTAATCAAACCCTGAAAGAAATGGACCTCACAGATCTCTATCGAACTTTTCACCCACGCACCAAAGAATACACATTTTTCTCAGCAGCACACGGAACTTTCTCCAAAATAGATCACATACTGGGCCACAAAATGAATCTACACATATACAAGAAAGTTGAAATTCTAACCTGTGCCCTATCAGACCACCACGGCCTAAGGCTGGACATCCACAACACATCAAACAAGAGAAAATACACTAACTCCTGGAAACTTAACACTATGATGCTGAATGAGAACTGGATTCAGGAAGAAATTAAAAAGGAAATTCAAGATTTCCTGAAAGTGAATGATAACGAAAATACAACTTACCAAAATCTCTGGGACACAATGAAAGCTGTTCTAAGAGGTAAGTTCATAGCTCTTAATGCCCACGTCAAAAAAATGGAAACATCAGAAATAAACAACTTAACAATGCAGCTTAAAGCTTTAGAGAAACTAGAGCAATCTGATCCCAAAAGCAGTAGAAGAGAAGAGATGAGCAAAATAAGGGGAGAAATATCTGAAATCGAGACTAAGAAAACGATAGAAAAAATCAACCATTCAAAAAGCTGGTTCTTTGAAAAAATCAACAAGATTGATACACCCCTAGCTAAACTAACAAAAAGGAAGAGAGAGAAAACCCAAATTAACAAAATTAGAAATGAACATGGAGTTATCACTACTGATACCCAAGAAATCCAGAGAATTATAACATCATATTTCAAAAACTTATACTCTGTGAAGTTTGACAACACAAAAGAGATGGATGAATTTCTAAGTAAACACAATTTACCTAAATTGAATCAGGAAGTTGTGAATTATTTAAATAGTCCTATAACGTATAAGGAAATTGAGGAAGTCATCTCGAATCTTCCCACCAAAAAATGTCCTGGACCAGATGGATTCAGCACAGAGTTCTACCAGACATTTAAGGAGTTAATAACACCAATACTCCTTAAACTGTTCCATCAAATAGCAAAGGAAGGAACACTACCAAATTCCTTCTATGAAGCTAATATCGTTTTAATCCCAAAACCTAATAAAGATTCACTTAAAAAAGAAAACTATAGGCCAATCTCCCTGATGAACACAGATGCAAAGATTCTCAACAAAGTCTTAGCAAATCGGATTCAAAAACATATCAAAAAGATCATTCACGGGGACCAAGTAGGCTTCATCCCTGGCACACAAGGTTGGTTCAACATACGCAAATCAATAAATGTAATTCATCATGTAAACCAGTCCAAAGTCCAAGACCACATGATACTCTCGATAGATGCAGAAAAAGCTTTTGACAAGATCCAACAGCCTTTTATGATCAAAACGCTAGAGACAGTAGGAATGGAAGGAACCTTTATCAATATAATAAAAGCTGTATACAACAAGCCCACAGCAAAGATTATGCTCAATGGGGAACAATTGGAAGCATTCCCACTTCGATCAGGAACTAGACAAGGCTGTCCACTCTCACCACTTCTATTCAATATTGTACTTGAAGTCTTAGCTGAAGCCATAAGACAAGAAAGGGACATAAGAGGGATTCAAATCGGCAAGGAAGAAATCAAGCTATCCCTATTTGCAGATGACATGATCTTATACCTGAGGGATCCCAAAAACTCCACCAGGAAGCTCCTGGAACTAATTGAGAAGTTCAGCAGGGTGGCAGGATACAAAATAAATGTGCAAAAATCAGAGGCCTTCCTATATGCCCAGAATGAAAGAAGTGAAAAAGCCTTGAGAGAAACCATGCCATTTACTATAACCCCTAAAAAAATGAAATACCTTGGTATAAACCTAACTAAGGAGGTAAAAGACCTTTACAATGAAAACTTTAAAACCCTAAAGAAAGAAATTGCAGAAGACACCAGAAGGTGGAAAGACCTCCCTTGTTCCTGGATTGGCAGAATCAACATTGTAAAAATGACCATCCTACCAAAGGCAATATACAGATTCAATGCTATACCAATCAAAATCCCAAAGCAATTCTTCAAAGAAGTTGACCAAATAATCTCAAAGTTCATATGGAGGCACAAAAGACCCAGGATAGCAAAAACAATCCTGAGTAACAAAAACACAGCTGGAGGTATTACCATACCAAACCTAAGTCTATACTACAAATCCATAGTTATAAAGACAGCCTGGTACTGGCTCCAAAATAGACACACAGATCAATGGATAAGGATTGAAGACCCAGATATAAGCCCACAAAATTACAGCCATTGGGTCTTTGACAAAGGGGCCCAAAGAATCCAATGGAAAAAGAACAGCATCTTCAACAAATGGTGCTGGCAAAACTGGATCTCCACATGCAGAAGATTAAAGCTGGACCCGTACTTGTCACCATGTACAAGACTTAATTCCAAATGGATCAAGGACCTTGATATCAGGCCAGAGACTTTAAAAACCATAGTTGAAAGGATAGGGAACTCCCTCGAGCTGATTGGGCTAGGCCAACACTTCCTAAACAGACATCCAATGGCACAATCACTGCTACCAACTCTCAACAGTTGGGATCTTGTGAAATTAAAGAGCTTCTGTTCAGATAAAGAGATTGTCACACGAACTCAAAGGCAACCCACAGAATGGGAGAAAATCTTCACTAACCACATATCTGACAGAGCTCTACTGTCCAGAGTGCACAAAGAACTTAGAAAATTAAACTCCAAGGAAAACACTGGCCCAATTAAAAAATGGGCCCTGGAACTTCAAAGAAACTTTACCAGAGATGAAATTAAAATGTCTAACAATTATCTTTAAAAATGCTCCACTTCCTTCGCCATCAGGGAAATGCAAATCAAAACTTCCCTGAGATATCATTTCACCCCGGTCAGGATGGCAAAAATCCACAATACAAACAACGACAAATGCTGGAGAGGATGTGGAGAGAGGGGAACTCTCCTACATTGCTGGTGGGAATGCAGGCTCATACAGCCACTCTGGCGAGCCTTCTGGAGATTCTTAAAGAAATTAAAGATTCAAATGCCGTATGACCCTGCTATCCCACTTTTGGGAATAACCCCCCATGCAGCAGAGGTTCGCCTC
The DNA here is from genome assembly GCA_023101885.1 of Typhlomys cinereus. NCBI lineage: Eukaryota > Metazoa > Chordata > Mammalia > Rodentia > Platacanthomyidae > Typhlomys > Typhlomys cinereus. Next base: position 52,631 of record JALPQD010000336.1, read on the forward strand.
GATAGCACAAGCTCGACCATGTTCATAGCAGCACTGTTTACAATAGCAAAGTCATGGAATCAACCTAAATGTCCAACAGTTGACGAGTGGATAAGGAAACTGTGGTACATCTATACAATGGAGTACTACTCAGCCATCAAAAATGATGAATTACTGGAATTTGCTGGGAAATGGATGTCAGAAAGAATTATATTAAGTGAAGTATCCCAAACCCAGAAAATTAAGCGCCGTATGTACTCCCTAATAGGTGGCTCCTAGTACCAAACTCACCCAGCCCACATTGAGACACTCAAAAGTAAACCTATGTAACACAGTAATTGCAAGGATTATGAACAAGAGAGATGGGTTAGGAGGGCCACACCAGAAACAAGGAGAGAGGAGACCATGTTACAGCAGAGAAAATAGGCCTCCATCAAGGTCTGCAAGTAAGTAATGAGAAACCTGGTTAAGTTCACAGACGTTCTTTCCTGATCTCACCAGAAGGGGAGGGCATATAGTCTAGCAGATAAAAAGTAATCATTTTGCAAATGGGTGATGGACCCCTCCCTCAGTGAGGTTTCCTACTCTTATTACATCTACCCTTGAATGTGCTATTACAACAAGACTCCAGTTTAACAGCTTTTTGTCTCTGGCCAGGGGGTGACATAAAGTGCCCAGCAGAATGGAGTGAAGGGAATTGCAGGAGCAGCAAAACTGCAAAAGAAAATCAACAAACCACAATCCAGAACTTCAGAGACTCTATATCAATCACATAGAACTAGGCCAGCCTAATCTCTCCCCATCCTGGAGCTCAGGGACATTTGCGGAAGAGGGGGCGGTAAGATTGTAAGAGCAAAAGGATGGGAGGAGCAACGATTTGCAAGATTCTCAACAATAGTTGGGGCCAAAGCAATCATAATGGGACTTTGCATGCCCTGCGCAATGTCCAATGCACTGTTGCCCTCATAAAGTCTAGCATCTGTTAAGGGCACCGAGACCCCTGGAGGCAAGGGATTGACAGCCATAGTAGTGATCTTATGCTTAAGGGGAACAAGAGAAAGGGCTTATGGAAATGCCACTGGGTCCTTATATGTCATCGGAGAGGAGGACCCAGTGGAGAGTTAGGCGTACACAATAAAGGACTCTCTGGGAATTGGGGGGGAGGCACTGGGGGAAGGGGAGGGGGAGGAGGGGGGAGGGAGGGAACTGGTAAAAAATTTTAAAATGTATAATTAAATTTTTAATAAAAAAAGAAAAAAAAGAAAAAGAATAAGGTGGATGCACAATTAAGCGCGATTCCTGACACCACAAGCACACATACACTCATATGTAACAGCACTTCATAATGTGAATGTGAGTTGTCCCCCTACGGGCTCATGTGTTTGAATCCTTAGCTGATTATCATCAGTTTCAAAAAGTAGTGGCAACGTTCTGAGTTGGAGCCATGAAGGAGGAAGGCATGTCGCAGAAAGTGGGCCTTGAGGTTGTGTAGCCCCACCCTGCTTCCTCCAGCAGTGTTCTTGCAGTTTTCACTTGCTGTTCTGCCTCTAGGGTGACTGCTGTGACCTAAGCTGCCCACAGTTTCTGCTGCTCGCCATGTCTTTTCTTCCATAATGGACTGTATCTCCCCTCTGGAGTCATAAGCTGAATAAATCTCCTTTTCTCTCTCTTTTGATATGACTGTTTCCTCACAACGACAAAGAAAAGTAACTGCAAGGTGTGTGTGTGTGTGTGTGTGTGTGTGCGCGCGCGTGTGTCTGTAAGTGTGCGTGCACGCGCATATCCAATGTAAACACTATGCCCACATGCTTGTACCACATACACACATATTTGTGAAAAGTAAAAAGCTTTTTGTAAAAAAATCTGAATTTGAAGTTATTATTTCCAAGACCCCTTATAATAGTGTATAAGTCCCTTTAAGTGAGATGGTTTAGACATGCCTCCTTTCTATTTTTTAGGATGCTCAATAATTATTTTATAAGGACATGTTTTCAAAAGTATGATATTTAAGCCTGGGTGTCAACTTGACACACCTGGTATTAACTAAGATGGGCTGAGAGCACACCTGGATCAACTGAGACCACTTGAAAGGATTATACCCACCCTAGATTCTGTCAGAACCTCCAAAGATTTCATAGGATCCTCCCAGTACTGCATCATATAAAAAGGAGCCACCAAAGAGAAGAAATGTTTATTGCAGCTGTGCTAGGAATTGCTCTTCCTTCCAGCCGCCCGGTTTCTTCGACCTTCCAACCCTCCAAGTTGTCATCAGCTAGACTAAAGACTCTAGGAATTCTCCAGTCTGCAGCCATCACCCACTTGACTACCAAACTGAGCAGCTACTGGCAGCCATTGTTGGACTACCACGGCTACTGGCAGCCATTGTTGGACTAGCTCACCCATACTGTAAGGCAACTCAATACATTCCCTATATATATATATATGTATGTGTGTATATATATATATATATATTCATTGTGTTGATTCTGCATCTCTAGAGGACCTGACCAATACAAAAAGAGACATCATAGATATAGAAAACTACATGCCTTTGGCTAAGGAAGGCAACATCTTTAGTCAGTTTTAGCTACATAATTTTTCTTTAGTGTACACTGATCAAAAAGACTAGAGATCAAAGGCATCATGAAAATTTGCACAACTGCACGATGGGACAACTATTATACATTTAAATATTTTTAACTAAACATGATTACTGTGTAAATGAGTCGGAAAGTTACAACTAAGAATGCAATTAAGTTTGCTTCAGCAACACAGATACTAAAATTGAAATGATACAGAGAAGATTAACATGTGCCCTGTACAAGTATGACAAATTCCTGAAGCATTCCATATTTTAAAAAAATAAAAGAATACAGCTAACAGAATTTTTTCCTACTGTTAAGATGGTAACTGGGGCTGGAGAGATATCTCAGGGGTTAAGACTCTGCCTTGCAAACAAAAGATGGTTATTGACAAGGAAGAATTTTAATCCAATGGGAAAAAACTCACAAATTTTGCATAAAGATAGTAATGTTTTTGTACTAGAAGCATTTGGATAATATTGAATGATCAGATTATAAGTGTTCCATTTCATAATGATAACACATAAAAGATTCATTCAGCGATTTTTTTTCAGTAAATGTTACTAAGAATGTATCAATATTTTTTTTTATTTCAGCTCATACAAACTTATTAGGTACACCAGTTCCCTCCCTTCCTCCTCCTCCCCCCCGTACCACCTGCTCCCCATCCCCACCCCTCTCCCTCCCCATCCCCCAGTGCCTCCCGCCCCAATTCCCAGAGTGTCCTTTCTTGTGCATGCCTGACTCTCCTCTGGGCCCTCCTCTCCGATGACGTACAAGGACCCAGTGGCCTTTCCCTGAACACTTTCCCGTGTTCCCCTTAGGTATAGGAACACTGCTGTGGCTGCCAATCCTTTACCTCCAAGGCTCTTGGTGCCTTTAGCAGATGCTAGACTTTGTGAGGTCAACAGTGTGTTGGACAATGCGCAGGGCATGCAAAGTCCAATTATGATTGCTTCAGCCCTAACTAGTATAGAGTATTTTATATATCATTGCTCCTCCCATCCTTTTGCTCTTACACTCTTACCGCCCCCTCTTCTGCAAATTTCCCTGAGCTTCAAGATAGGGAGAGATTAAGCTGGCCTAGTTCTAGGTGGTTGATATAGAGTCTCTGAAGTTCTGGATTGTGGTTTGTTGATTTTCTTTTGCAGTTTTGCTGCTCCTGCAATGCCCTTCACTCCATCCTGGTGGGCATTGTATGTTACCCCCTGGCCAGAGACAAAAAGCTGTTAGAGTCTTGTGATAAAAGCACATTCAAAGGTAGATGTAATAAAAGTGGGAAACCATACTAAGGGAGGGATCTATCACCCCTTTGCAAAATGGTTACTTTTTATCTGCCAGACTATATGCCCTCCTCTTCTGGTGAGATCACACCCCCTCAGTAGTAAATGATCAGGAACAAAAGTCTGTGAACTTAATCAGATGTCTCATTACTTATTTGGGTCCTTGGTGGAGGCCTATTTTCCCTGCTGTAACATGGTCCCTTCTCTCCTTGTTTCTGGTGTGGCCCTCCTACCCCATCCCTCCTGTTCATACTCCTTGCAATTATTGTCTCTAGGTGGGCTGGGTGGGTTTGGTACTAGGAGCCACCTATTAGGGAGTACATACGGCGCTTAATTTTCTGGGTCTGGGATACTTCGCTTAATATAATTGTTTCTAATGACGTCCATTTCCTGGCAAATTCCAGTAATTCATCATTTTTGATGGCTGAGTAGTACTCCATTGTATAGATGTACCACAGTTTCCTTATCCACTCGTCAACTGTTAGACATTTAGGTTGATTCCATGACTTTGCTATTGTAAACAGTGCTGCTATGAACATGGTCGAGCTTGTGCTATCGAGGCGAACCTCTGCTGCATGGAGGGTTATTCCCAAAAGTGGGATAGCAGGGTCATATGGCATTTGAATCTTTAATTTCTTTAAGAATCTCCAGACGGCTCGCCAGAGTGGCTGTATGAGCCTGCATTCCCACCAGCAATGTAGGAGAGTTCCCCTCTCTCCACATCCTCTCCAACATTTGTTGTTGTTTGTATTGTGGATTTTTGCCATCCTGACCGGGGTGAAATGATATCTCAGGGAAGTTTTGATTTGCATTTCCCTGATGGCGAAGGAAGTGGAGCATTTTTAAAGATAATTGTTAGACATTTTAATTTCATCCCTGGTAAAGTTTCTTTGAAGTTCCAGCGCCCATTTTTTAATTGGGCCATTGGTTTCCTTGGTGTTTAGTTTTCTAAGTTCTTTGTGCACTCTGGACAGCAGAGTTCTATCAGATGTGTGGTTAGTGAAGATTTTCTCCCATTCTGTGGGTTGCCTTTGAGCTCGTGTTATAATCTCTTTATCTGAACAGAAGCTCTTTAATTTCACAAGATCCCAACTGTTGAGAGTTGGTAGCAGTGACTGTGCCATTGGATGTCTGTTTAGGAAGTGTTGGCCTAGCCCAATCAGCTCGAGGGAGTTCCCTATCCTTTCAACTATGGTTTTTAAAGTCTCTGGCCTGATATCAAGGTCCTTGATCCATTTGGAATTAAGTCTTGTACATGGTGACAAGTACGGGTCCAGCTTTAATCTTCTGCATGTGGAGATCCAGTTTTGCCAGCACCATTTGTTGAAGATGCTGTTCTTTTTCCATTGGATTCTTTGGGCCCCTTTGTCAAAGACCAAATGGCTGTAACTTTTTGGGCTTATATCTGGGTCTTCAATCCTTATCCATTGATCTGTGTGTCTATTTTGGAGCCAGTACCAGGCTGTCTTTACAACTGTGGATTTGTAGTATAGACTAAGGTTTGGTATGGTTATACCTCCAGCTGTGTTTTTGTTTCTCAGGATTGTTTTTGCTATTCTGGGTCTTTTGTGCCTCTATATGAACTTTGAGATTGTTTGGTCAACTTCTTTGAAGAATTGCTTTGGGATTTTGATTGGTATAGCATTGAATCTGTATATTGCCTTTGGTAGGATGGTCATTTTTACGATGTTGATTCTGCCAATCCAGGAACAAGGGAGGTCTTTCCACCTTCTGGTGTCTTCTGCTATTTCTTTCTTTAGGGTTTTAAAGTTTTCATTGTAAAGGTCTTTTACCTCCTTAGTTAGGTTTATACCAAGGTATTTCATTTTTTTAAGGGCTATAATAAATGGTATTGTTTCTCTCAAGGCTTTTTCACTTCTTTCATTCTGGGCATATAGGAAGGCCTCTGATTTTTGCACATTTATTTTGTATCCTGCCACCCTGCTGAACTTCTCAATTAGTTCCAGGAGCTTCCTGGTGGAGTTTTTGGGATCCCTCAGTTATAAGATCATGTCATCTGCAAATAGGGATAGCTTGACTTCTTCCTTGCCGATTTGAATCCCTCTTATGTCCCTTTCTTGTCTTATGGCTTCAGCTAACACTTCAAGTACAATATTGAATAGAAGTGGTGAGAGTGGACAGCCTTGTCTAGTTCCTGATTGAAGTGGGAATGATTCCAATTGTTTCCCATTGAGCATAATCCTTGCTGTGGGCTTGTTGTATATAGCTTTTATTATATTGATTAAGGTTCCTTCCATTCCCACTGTTTCTAGCGTTTTGATCATAAAAGGCTGTTGGATCTTGTCAAAAGCTTTTTCTGCATCTATCGAGAGTATCATGTGGTCTTGGACTTCGGACTGGTTTACATGATGAATTACATTTATTGATTTGCGTATGTTGAACCAACCTTGTGTGCCGGGGATGAAGCCTACTTGGTCCCTGTGAATGATCTTTTTAATATGTTTTTGAATCCGATTTGCTAAGACTTTGTTGAGAATCTTTGCGTCTGTGTTCATCAGGGAGATTGGCCTATAGTTTTCTTTTTTAAGTGAATCTTTATTAGGTTTTGGGATTAAAACGATATTAGCTTCATAGAAGGAATTTGGTAGTGTTCCTTCTTTTGCTATTTGATGGAACAGTTTAAGGAGTATTGGTGTTATTAACTCCTTAAATGTCTGGTAGAACTCTGTGCTGAATCCATCTGGTCCAGGACATTTTTTGGTGGGAAGATTTGAGATTACTTCCTCAATTTCCTTATATGTTATAGGACTATTTAAATAATTCACAACTTCCTGATTCAATTTAGGTAAGTTGTGTTTACTTAGAAATTCATCCATCTCTTTTGTGTTGTCAAACTTCACAGAGTATAAGTTTTTGAAATATGATGTTATAATTCTCTGAATTTCTTGGGTATCAGTAGTGATAACTCCATGTTCATTTCTAATTTTGTTAATTTGGGTTTTCTCTCTCTTGCTTTTGGTTAGTTTAGCTAGGGGTGTATCAATCTTGTTGATTTTTTCAAAGAACCAGCTTTTTGAATGGTTGATTTTTTTCTATCATTTTCTTAATCTCGATTTCAGATATTTCTCCCCTTATTTTGCTAATCTCCTCTCTTCTACTACTTTTGGGATCAGATTGCTCTAGTTTCTCTAAAGCTTTAAGCTGCATTGTTAAGTTGTTTATTTCTGATGTTTCTATTTTTTTGACGTAGGCATTAAGAGCTATGAATTTACCTCTTAGAACAGCTTTCATTGTGTCCCAGAGATTTTGGTAAGTTGTATTTTCGTTATCATTCACTTTCAGGAAATCTTGAATTTCCTTTTTAATTTCTTCCTGAATCCAGTTCTCATTCAGCATCATAGTGTTAAGTTTCCAGGAGTTAGTGTATTTTCTCTCGTTTGATGTGTTGTGGATGTCCAGCTTTAGGCTGTGGTGGTCTGATAGGGCACAGGTTAGAATTTCAACTTTCTTGTATATATGTAGATTCATTTTGTGGCCAATATGTGATCTATTTTGGAGAAAGTTCCGTGTGCTGCTGAGAAAAATGTGTATTCTTTGGTGCGTGGGTGAAAAGTTCGATAGAGATCTGTGAGGTCCATTTCTTTCAGGGTTTGATTAAGTTCCAAAGTGTCTCTGTTAAGCTTTTGACCTGTTGATCTATCCCATGTTGAGAGGGCGGTGTTGAAGTCCCCAAGAATTCTTGTTTGGGGGTTGATTTCTTCCTTTAGACGCTGTAGGGTTTTCTTAATGAATGTGGAGGGGCCCGCATTGGGTGCATATATGTTCAGTATTGTGAAGTCTTCCTGGTGAATTGTATCTGTGACTAAAATGTAGTATCCATCCGTGTCTCTTATAATTTTCTTTGGTTTGAAATCCACTTTGTCTGATAGCATAATGACTACCCCTGCCTGTTTTCTGCTTCCATTTGCTTGTAGAATTGTTGACCAGCCTTTTATTTTTAGAGCGTGCCTATCTTTTGTGATGAGATGGGTTTCCTGCAGGCAGCAGATTGATGGATTGTGATTTTTAATCCAAGTTTGTAATCTGTGTCTCTTGATCGGTGAATTAAGTCCATTAACATTTAGTGTTATAATGGAGAAACTATTAATTCCAGACATTTACTATGTTTAGTAGCTTTTATAAGTATATTGCTTCGCTTTTAATGGTGTTATATTTGCCTTCTGTTCTCCTGGATATGCCTGTTTTTTTCTTCACGCTTGAGTATCATTTCTAGCATTTTTTGAAGGCCTGGTTTGGTGGACATGTATCCCTTCAAGTTGTCTTTGTGCTGGAAAATTTTTCTTTCTCCCTCAATCATGACAGATAGTTTTGCAGGGTAAATCAGCCTGGGTTGACATTTTTGCTCATTCAATACTTGAAGTATGTCTCTCCAAGCTCTTCTTGCTTTTACTGTTTCGACTGAGAAGTCATTTGTTATTTTAATAGGTTTGCCTTTAAAAGTGACTTGTTTTTTCTCCCTTGAAGCTCTCAGCACCAGTTCTTTATCTTGAATGTGGAGTGTTTTAACTATTATTTGCCGCGGCGTGCTTCTATTTTGGTCGTATCTGTTTGGGGTGCGGAATGCCTCTTGTATATGGATGGGCCTCTCTTTTTTTATATGTGGAAAGTTTTCCTTGATGATCATTTGAAAAATTTCCTTAGGGGTGGTATTTTGAGATTCTTGCTCTGGTATTCCATGAATACGCATGTTGGGCTTCTTCAGGGTGTCCCATATCTCTTGGATATTTCTCTCAAGTATCTTTTTGGCTTTAACCACCTCTTCCATTGAGCTGGTTAGTACTCCCACTTTATCTTCAAGGTCTGAAATTCTGTTTTCTGCTTTGTTAGTTCTGTTGATAAGACTCTCTGTGGCGTTCTGGGTTGAAGATAACTTCTCTTTTAGCTCAGTTTTAAACTCTGCTTGAGTTTGTTTTAACTGCTCTATGCCACTTTTTGTTTCTTGCACTGTTTTTCTCAACTCCTCCAGATGTCTGTTGTGTTCCTCTTCAAAGCGATTGATTCGATTATGTAATTCCTCCCGGATTTCCTCTTTCATAGTATTGAACATGGTAATGATCATATTTTGAAAGACCTTATCCTGGGTGAGGCTTTCTTGGCCTTTTTCCGCGGGTTTGTTCTTGTTGGAGTCTAACATTATGGGATTAATTTCTTCAGTGGGAAATTTGTTTACTTGAGTGTTGCTTCTCATGGATTTGCACTTTGACTTTGGCATTGTCATTTTAACTCTTAAGATCTCTCAATTTCAAGAAACTGAATTATTTGGCCTGGGGTCCTGGTGGGTAGGGCCTGAACGGGGACTTACCTAGGGCGCGGGGTGAGGCCCGGCTGGACCGCTCGCGCGCGTCCTGACCGGCAGAGCGGGGTGGGGTGAAAAGGGAGCAGAATGTATCAATATTCTAAGAGCACCTTGCTGGTGTAAACTGAGAGTGAGACTCCAGTTCTAAGTACCTGGCCAGTCTGGGTTAAGGCTACATTGTCAGACTGTGTCAGAAAAGCCAAAAAATAAAAATACAAAAACCTGAGCTAAATAGGCTGAGAGCTTATGTCTGTGATTTAGCTTATGCCTGTCATATTGTGAAGCCCTGGATTTGATGCTTAAAACCATCAAAAGCGAAACAAGCGAATAAACATCACTCCCCAAAATTGGACTGAGTTAAACTGAGGAACGACTTTGAGACGTTTATAAGCAGTTTGCACTGCTTAATGATTTCCAACGAGCATGGTTTTACTACCTTCTATCTTAGTGGAAGGACTCTTTCTACTCTACGTGACAGTTCTGGAATCCTCCCATCAGAATTCTGCTTCTAGAATAAAGGAGAGGGCTGTTGGATGCTGAGGCTTAGGCAGTTGGTCCTCCTCCCAGGTTCCTGCCCCATGAAGACAGAAGTGAGAGGAGGCCAGTGAGGAGCCTTCCTCTTTTTGGTTCCAGGTTTCTGGGGTTTTCCCATCGCACATCTCAATGAGTGGCTGATTTCCTAGCTTAGCATTCTGAACTCACTTATGCTCCCTGAATTTCTTTGCTGAATCCATTTCTTTTAAACTGAAAAGAAGTTTAATCTGGGGTGTTTCCTTCTACTTTAAATTAATTTTAAAAGTAACTGTAGGACTACACATATTTATGTGGTAATGTGATTTGGTGAGTGTACATACTGTAATGCTCAAATGTGGGAAATCATCTCTTTCTTCTCAAACATTTCTTTATGGTAAAAATATTCAAGTCCGTTCTCCTCCCTCTCTGAAATCCATAAGACTTTCTTACAGGCTACAGTCACTCAACCATCCAGCAGAATGCTGGAACTTCTATTGAACTCAATACTCAGCCACTAATTTTTACCAATCCTTTCTCTGATTATTTTTTTTTCATTCTGCTGAATCTGTTTCTAAATGAAGCCATAGAAATTTCATTTTTTCAACAAATATTCAGAAATGTATATACAAGTTAGAGATTTGTTATATATCAATGAACAAAACCATAAAAATGCTCTTTTGATATAGGAAAATAAACTGTTAAATTGTTACTTAGCAGAAATCACAGCAATGGTTGGCAGGAAACTTTCGAGTCCCTGAGTTATAACCTACTCCCGTAGGTCTGCACCTGGGTTTCTTAGTAACCACTGAGAGTCAGATAAAGTTCTAAAAAGTCTAAGGTCAACCTGCCCTGTCTATTAGTAAGTAACCATCACTTTGGCTTCTATACCAATGTTTTTGCCTTTGTATATCCTGCTTGAATGTCCTGCATGACCAGGGCTCCCTCCATCCATTTCTTCAGTATCAATTGTAGGAACAAACTGGAACTTTTGATAGAGCCCTTTGGAAATTATGCTAGCTCTCAACACACCAGTTTAAAATTAAAAATTCCTCTTCCTCCATTCACTGGCATCTGAAAGATTATTCTGAAGTTCTTCCTGTAACATTTTCAAGAAATTTAAATTCCAGTGAGGAAGACAGGTAGCAAACATACCAATGTAGTAAACACCTAATGTATTAGAAAATGTTGAGAATTGTGGAAAAAAGCATGTACAAACATGTAGGAACAAGGAAGGAGGATATTCTAGGAGGGAGAAATTGGCTATTTAGAATTAGTTTGATTTCAGCGAGAATCAGTTCTGCCATAAAAACATGAGAGTTTGAGGAAAGGGGAAAGACAAGCTGTAGAAGACATAATCAAAATGATGCACTTGCTACTAAGTCCTTGCAAATTTGCAAGACTGGCACTGTGGTTGGAACACAGGAACAAAGTGGTGAGAGGCCCAGAGTCCTTGGACATTGAGAGCACAAAGTTTAGGCCACAAAGTATTGTAGGGATTTAGTGCTTTCTGAATCTTGTCATTATTTTTCTTTTACTGTGGTACCCTAGAGGAAATATTCTGCCCAGCAACCAGGCAAAAATGAAAGATCCCCTGTTATAGTCTTTCCTGACATCTTGGCTTTACTTGCCAGGTTAAACCAGTAAACATGGTTGCTAATGTTGTTTTAAGATTAGGGCTCAATGTACTCCAAAACTGCTGTTCTACAGCAGTCTCCAGAGTACCTTACACACTGGTGATGGCCCAGTATTTTTAAAGTCTATCAGGTGATAGCAGTTTAGAAGAGCTTCATTCGAAAATGGATTTTGTTATGACTTGGTACCATTAGAACATGTAAAAATACAACTATCTCTTGCCTATTCAGAAACTGTCTAAGTCCTCCCCTTTCCAGCCTCTGTACTGGATGGGCAAAAAGGGCAGTAATGGAGAAGACTTTAGATTCAACCAAGAAGGGCTTTAGGGAGGGGCCAATGGAGAGAAAGTGAAATATATAGGAGTTGAGTGCTCAGTGTATGACTATCCAGCACTATTAAGGGATAGAAAGGAAATAAAGTACTGAAAATCCAAGGAAAAGCTGTGCTTGAGACTCTGGAAAGGCCACCGCAGCTGCATCATCTAGGTGAAGCCCCTACAGGACAGTGTTGAGTGAGATCTGCTCCTGGGTGCTTCCCGATACTTCTTGGACAAGGGCAGGCTGTGCATCTCAGCAGCTGGGGACATATGCACTCCTGGGAAGGCTGCGGTCCTCTCCAGTCCCTTATCCCAGTTTCGACTCTGTGGGGACAGTTGTGTGAACTCACTGCTGAGCCTGACAACTCAGGTTCTGAACTACTGGAGGTGACTGGGAGGCAGCCTCTGTTACTAGCCCTGGAGTCTCACCCTTACTGTCACCTCCAGTAGAGCACTGGGAAAGGTTTAGCAGTCACTACACACCACAGATGAAAATCCATTCAAGACAGGCTGTTTCGTGCTTGTGATCAAAGTAGGTCACATGATATGGATTGGATTACGATGAGCTTTAAAGGGATCTTCTGAACAGTCTTCAGAAGAGGAAACAGTGAGTGATGGGAATTCCCAGAGTCTTGCCTACTCCAAGCTGCCGTGCTCTTTGTGGCTGAGAGTGGGAACTGTAGCATGAAGAAATGTGAGGAGCTGGCAAGTTAAGCTATTTGGTGTCCTTTGTTTTGCTTCTCTAACCACGATCAGTAATGGGCATCCCAGACCACAGAGTCTGCGCTGTAACCCTGATCCCACAGCAGAGTTCCCACCTCTGTGCAAGGGCGCTCAACAGTGGCAACTGTTCCATAAAACTCTTACTGTGCGGCAAGATATTTCTCTGAGTTTTTATTGCCCCAAATGAAACTATGCAACATTCGAAAACAAAACAGAAGCCAAGAGTGGGGATGGCACAGGACTGTAATCCCAGCACCCAAGAAACGGAGGCAATAAGAGAAGTTTGAGGACAGCCTGGGCTGCAGAAAGAGATCCAGCATCAAAAAAAAAAAAAATCTAGAAACAATCAGGGAAGGGGTGAATTTGCCAATCTCTTCCTTAAACCTGCTAGCATTCCATTAGAGCAAGCTGAAAATGTCCACAGCATGCAAAGGGTTTTGTTTGCTTGCTTCTTTGTCTTTGAAATAGAGTCTCACTCTGTAACATAGTTCAGTGTGGAACTCCAGGCAATTCTTCCACATTAGCCTCTGGAGTGCTGGAATTACAAATGTAAACTACCATAAAGAGAAACAGAATGTGAGAGAGGGAGGAGGCACACTTGCTGGCGTGCCACATGGAGGCCAGAGGTGCTGCGGTCCGGCCACAGCCTGGATCCAGGATCCCTATAGATGGACAAGGAACCGGTGGAGGATGGAGAACAGCAGACACACAACTCTGGGCTGAGTGAATCTGAACTCGTTTATTGAAGCTTACAGCAGAGCTTATATTAGAAAATCTAGGATAAGGGACAAAGAATGTGTTGCTAAGTTCATAGGGAAACATCAAAGAGCAGGACCAAATTCTTTACAGGATTGTGAAAAACGTATTCATTTCCAGTTAACAAAGAAAAGGCAGGAGTGGCATTTACTTGCTGTGTGGGACCAGACATGATATCTCCATGTAGAGTTAAAAGCAGGCATGACACTTAGTTGCTAAAAGGGACCGGACAATGAATGCCTCAAAGCAGAGTTACCTGGTCCATACATTAACATATCTCAATGTGCAGGGAAGAACTGTAGGGGGAGGTGTTAACCTAGCCAGTCCTGAGAAAGAGATTTAAGAACAGATAGGAGGTAAACTCAACTCCCAGAGGAAGGAATTCACCTGTCATTATGCAGACAAGAGGCCAAACTCGATTTACAAAAAGAGAGGAGTCCCATTTTAGATGCTAATGTATCATTCTCCAGAGAGCAGGCTTTAGGCCTGACAACCTCCACATTCCCCATATTTATTCCAGATAAGCCATATCCTGTTTCCAGAAAACGCCTTCCTTGAAGCAGTTTTCCCCATGTTATGACCTTGTCAAATAACATGATTGGTCGAGGACTTGGCACAGAGGACAACTTTTCCTAAATCCTTTCTCCCCTACCATAAAATCTCAGGGAAGCAAGTTGGGACAAGCATTTTTGCCCACTGAACCATCTCACCAGAAGACTGTTTTGTATATGTGCTAAAATGCTGGAGACTTTGAGGGAGGATAGCAACATACAGCCAGGTACTGATTGCTCACAGTCCCTCTTACCTGCTGCTGCCATCACCACCAGACCTGCTTGACCTTCTACTAGTGGGCCTGTTAGCTGAGGGCCAGTGCCCTTCCAAGAGCTCTCCCTCCCATGTCCTTCTTCTTTTGCTCAAGACATTTCATGTGGTGCCCCAGGATCTGGATCAGTGCCTTTCCTTCCATAGCACTAAAGAGACAGGAAAGAATGGCCCTGCCCCGTAAGACCTGGGATGCAGTAAATTTTACCTCAATGACTCATTATTAGGTCTATATTCTGCTAAAAGCAGAGTACCAAATACTTATGGAAGTATGGCATTGAAGCAAATTTTATCGTAACAAATTTTTTATTGAAGTTAGCAAGATTGATGGGGAGATCAAAGTGGGAGAAGATAAAACAATGTTCATTCTTGGATATAGTAGATATGTAATATGGGATGACCTAGAATTTCTAATCCTCCTGCCTCTACCTCCTAAATGCTGGGTTTATAGGTGTGTACCACCATTCCTTGTTTATACAGTGGTAGGAACTGAACCCAGGACTTCATACGTGTTAGGAAAACACTCTTATCAACTGAGCCACATCACCATTCCAACAAAGTTTCAAGATGGAGAACTTCTTCAACAGATGGTGCAGTTTTACTTTGATATTGAAGTTTTACAATAAACTAAGAATCTTGGACTAAAAGATTTTTACAATAATGAACTTTTCATACTTGAAATTTATTTGCATTTTAAAAGTTACTACTTTAAACAATGAAAGGAGAGATGTGCTATAAATTTTGGGTAATTTATAATAGAAGAGTTTCCTAAGGTTTTCCAGAAATGCATTATCTGTTCTCTATATTCTTTGTTTTTCTTTTTTTTTATATATATATAATACATTTTTTATTATTATTTCAGCTCATACAAACTTAATAGGTACACCAGTTCCCTCCCTCCCTCCTCCTCCCCCCCAACCCCCTGTTCCCTCTCCCCTCCCCCCCCTCCCCATACCCCCATGCCTCCCGCCCCGATTCCCAGAGTCCTTTCTTGTGCATGCCTGACTCTCCTCTGGGCCCTCCTCTCCGATGACGTACAAGGACCCAGTGGCATTTCCCTGAACCCCTTCCTGTGTTCCTCTTAAGCATAGGAACACTACTATGGCTGTCAATCCCTTGCCTCCAAGGATCTTGGTGCCTTTAGCAGATGCTAGACTTTGTGAGGTCAACGAAGATGGAGAGAGCACACTGAGTAAAGGCAAACACGTCAGCATGTGCTGTTTCTTGCATATAGATGTGATGGATGTGACCAACTGCTTCAAACTCCTGCTGCTGTAACTTTGCTATGAGGATGGACTGCAATCTGGAATTATGAGCCAGTTAAACTCTTTCTGCCACTAAGTTTCCAGGGTTCGGTATATTATTGAAGCAATAAATAATGAAACTGAAACATTGAGATACCAGTTAATTATTTACTTCACTCCCTTGTTATGCCAAATGCTAATTCTGACTACAAGTATGCCTGGTGAAGACCAATAGGACATAGGACATAGAAATCTTTTTTTTTTTTCTTCTCAGTTCACCTGTATTTTCCTTTCAGAGCAAATTGTGACTAGGCTACTGTTCATTCTCAAGCCTCATTTCATTACTTTCTGGGCAGTTTTATAAGACCTCAGGAAACTTAAGATTATGTTCATAATTCTTTGCTTTGGAAAACAAGTTCCATGGATAAATTCCTTCCACCCAGTTGTCACCTTAATGTACTTACTTTTAGACTAGTATATGCAGAGTTAACAATAGGAGATAGAAAAATCTCAAAAGCAGATTTTAGAAGATAAAACTTAGGTCATTTCAACAACAAAAAAACTTTTAAACATCAAGGTATATCTTAAAACACTTCAGTAAAAAAAAAAAAATGATCTACTTGAAATCCAGCTTGATAAACACTTTAGACCACAATTAACAATAGGTCACATTACATCTTTACAATAAATGTTCTAAAACATTTGTTGTTTAAAATAAGCCAAGATGAAACAAGAAACTGCTAGTTTCATTCTGCTGCCTAAGGTATCACAGTATTACTTCCTCTTTGTTATCATGCCACAGAGTCCTAAACTGTTAACAACAATAAACAAAAATGCTGGAAATATATTATCAGAAGGAATGAAGGTGAATATTGAACTTGTGGTCAGTGGGTCTTCTGAAGCTTGGTCTACTTCCTCCATGAGAGATGAATCATCATCTCTTCACGGGAGGCATTTCTTCAGTTACAGCAGCACTGGATCGTCAGCAGTGGGATCATCCTTGTCAATGCCTAGACGAGGTGGATCATCCTGTAGTGTGGGGGTTGCCAAGGTTTAAGCCTACTCCCTTGAGAATGATACATTAGCATCTGAAATAGACAGTTGTTAGGAGGATTCCTCCCTCTGGTAGTTGAGTTTAGCTTCTGTCTGTTCTTACCACTTTCGATCTTCTCAGAACTGGTGAGGCTAAGACTTCCCCTTGCAGTTTCTTCCCTGTGCATTCGAGACCATTAGATATGTTAATACATGGATCACAATATTACGCACTTAACCAGGTAACTCTCTTTGAGACACTCATTGTCCACTACCTTTTGTCATGCCTCTGTTTTTTTTTTTTTATTTCAGCTCATACAAACTTATTAGGTACACCAGTTCCCTCCCTTCCTCCTCCTCCCCCCGTACCCCCTGCTCCTCCTCCCCACCCCTCTCCCTCCCCATCCCCCAGTGCCTCCCGCCCCAATTCCCAGAGAGTCCTTTCTTGTGCATGTCTGATTTTCCTCTGGGCCCTCCTCTCCGATGACGTACAAGGACCCAGTGGCCTTTCCCTGAACCCTTTCCCGTGTTCCCCTTAGGTATAGGAACACTGCTGTGGCTGCCAATCCTTGACCTCCAAGGCTCTTGGTGCCTTTAGCTGATGCTAGACTTTGTGAGGTCAACAGTGTGTTGGACAATGCGCAGGGCATGCAAAGTCCAATTATGATTGCTTCAGCCCTAACTAGTATAGAGTATCTTATATATCATTGCTCCTCCCATCCTTTTGCTCTTACACTCTTACCGCCCCCTCTTCCGCAAATTTCCCTGAGCTTCAGGATGGGGAGAGACTAAGCTGGCCTAGTTCTAGGTGGTTGATATAGAGTCTCTGAAGTTCTGGATTGTGGTTTGTTGATTTTCTTTTGCAGTTTTGCTGCTCCTGCAATGCCCTTCACTCCATCCTGGTGGGCATTGTATGTTACCCCCTGGCCAGAGACAAAAAGCTGTTAGAGTCTTGTGATAAAAGCACATTCAAAGGTAGATGTAATAAAAGTGGGAAACCATACTAAGGGAGGGATCTATCACCCCTTTGCAAAATGGTTACTTTTTATCTGCCAGACTATATGCCCTCCTCTTCTGGTGAGATCACACCCCCTCAGTAGTAAATGATCAGGAACAAAAGTCTGTGAACTTAATCAGATGTCTCATTACTTATTTGGGTCCTTGGTGGAGGCCTATTTTCCCTGCTGTAACATGGTCCCTTCTCTCCTTGTTTCTGGTGTGGCCCTCCTACCCCATCCCTCCTGTTCATAATCCTTGGAATTACTGTCTCTAGGTGGGCTGGGTGGGTTGGTACTAGGAGCCACCTATTAGGGAGTACATACGGCGCTTAATTTTCTGGGTCTGGGATACTTCGCTTAATATAATTGTTTCTAATGACATCCATTTCCCGGCAAATTCCAGTAATTCATCATTTTTGATGGCTGAGTACTACTCCATTGTATAGATGTACCACTGTTTCCTTATCCACTCGTCAACTGTTGGACATTTGGGCTGATTCCATGACTTTGCTATTGTAAACAGTGCTGCTATGAACATGGTCGTGCTTGTGCTATAGAGGTGAACCTCTGCTGTATGGGGGGTTATTCCCAAAAGTGGAATAGCAGGGTCATATGGCATTTCAATCTTTAATTTCTTTAAGAATCTCCAGACGGCTAGCCAGAGTGGCTGTATGAGCCTGCATTCCCACCAGCAATGTAGCAGAGTTCCCCTCTCTCCACATCCTCTCCAGGATTTGTTGTTGTTTGTATTGTGGATTTTTGCCATCCTGACCGGGGTGAGATGATATCTCAGGGAAGTTTTGATTTGCATTTCCCTCATGGCTAAGGAAGTGGAGCATTTTTTCAGATATTTGTTAGACATTTTAATTTCATCCCTGGTAAAGTTTCTTTGAAGTTCCAGGGCCCATTTTTTAATTGGACCATTGGTTTCCTTGGTGTTTAGTCTTCTAAGTTCTTTGTGCACTCTGGACAGCAGAGTTCTATCAGATGTGTGGTTAGTGAAGATTTTCTCCCATTCTGTGGGTTGCCTTTGAGCTCGTGTTATAATCTCTTTATCCGAACAGAAGCTCTTTAATTTCACAAGATCCCAACTGTTGAGAGTTGGTAGCAGTGACTGTGCCATTGAATGTCTGTTTAGGAAGTGTTGGCCTAGCCCAATTAGCTCGAAGGAGTTCCCTATCCTTTCAACTATGGTTTTTAAAGTCTCTGGCCTGATATCAAGGTCCTTGATCCATTTGGAATTAAGTCTTGTACATGGTGACAAGTACGGGTCCAGCTTTAATCTTCTGCATGTGGAGATCCAGTTTTGCCAGCACCATTTGTTGAAGATGCTGTTCTTTTTCCATTGGATTCTTTGGGCCCCTTTGTCAAAGACCAAATGGCTGGAACTTTGTGGGCTTATATCTGGGTCTTCAATCCTTATCCATTGATCTGTGTCTCTATTTTGGAGCCAGTACCAGACTGTCTTTATAAATATGGATTTGTAGTATAGACTTAGGTTTCAGTATGGTAATACCTCCAGCTGTGTTTTTGTTACTCAGGATTGTTTTTGCTATCCTGGGTCTTTTGTGCCTCCATATGAACTTTGAGATTGTTTGGTCAACTTCTTTGAAGAATTGCTTTGGGATTTTGATTGGTATAGCATTGAATCTGTATATTGCCTTTGGTAGGATGGTCATTTTTACGATGTTGATTCTGCCAATCCAGGAACAAGGGAGGTCTTTTCACCTTCTGGTGTCTTCTGCTATTTCTTTCTTTAGGGTTTTAAAGTTTTCATTGTAAAGGTCTTTTACCTCCTTAGTTAGGTTTATACCAAGGTATTTCATTTTTTTAGGGGCTATAGTAAATGGTATTGTTTCTCTCAAGGCTTTTTCACTTCTTTCATTCTGGGCACATAGGAAGGCCTCTGATTTTTGCACATTTATTTTGTATCCTGCCACCCTGCTGAACTTCTCAATTACTTCCAGGAGCTTCCTGGTGGAGTTTTTGGGATCCCTCAGGTGTAAGATCATGTCATCTGCAAATAGGGATAGCTTGACTTCTTCCTTGCCGATTTGAATCCCTCTTATGTCCCTTTCTTGTCTTATGGCTTCAGCTAAGACTTCAAGTACAATATCGAATAGAAGTGGTGAGAGTGGACAGCCTTGTCTAGTTCCTGATCGAAGTGGGAATGATTCCAATTGTTCCCCATTGAGCATAATCCTTGCTGTGGGCTTGTTGTATATAGCTTTTATTATATTGATTAAGGTTCCTTCCATTCCCACTGTCTCTAGTGTTTTGATCATAAAAGGCTGTTGGATCTTGTCAAAAGCTTTTTCTGCATCTATCGAGAGTATCATGTGGTCTTGGACTTTGGACTGGTTTACATGATGAATTACATTTATTGATTTGCATATGTTGAACCAACCTTGTGTGCCGGGAATGAAGCCTACTTGGTCCCCATGAATGATCTTTTTAATATGTTTTTGAATCCGATTTGCTAAGACTTTGTTGAGAATCTTTGCGTCTGTGTTCATCAGGGAGATCGGCCTATAGTTTTCTTTTTTAAGTGAATCTTTATTAGGTTTTGGGATTAAAATGATATTAGCTTCATAGAAGGAATTTGGTAGTGTTCCTTCCTTTGCTATTTGATGGAACAGTTTAAGGAGTATTGGTGTTATTAACTCCTTAAATGTCTGGTAGAACTCTGTGCTGAATCCATCTGGTCCAGGACATTTTTTGGTGGGAAGATTCGAGATTACTTCCTCAATTTCCTTATATGTTATAGGACTATTTAAATAATTCACAACTTCCTGATTCAATTTAGGTAAATTGTGTTTACTTAGAAATTCATCCATCTCTTTTGTGTTGTCAAACTTCACAGAGTACAAGTTTTTGAAATATGATGTTATAATTCTCTGGATTTCTTGGGTATCAGTAGTGATAACTCCATGTTCATTTCTAATTTTGTTAATTTGGGTTTTCTCTCTCTTGCTTTTGGTTAGTTTAGCTAGGGGTGTATCAATCTTGTTGATTTTTTCAAAGAACCAGCTTTTTGATTGGTTGATTTTTTTCTATCGTTTTCTTAATCTCGATTTCAGATATTTCTCCCCTTATTTTGCTAATCTCCTCTCTTCTACTGCTTTTGGGATCAGATTGCTCTAGTTTCTCTAAAGCTTTAAGCTGCATTGTTAAGTTGTTTATTTCTGATGTTTCCATTTTTTTGACGTAGGCATTAAGAGCTATGAACTTACCTCTTAGAACAGCTTTCATTGTGTCCCAGAGATTTTAGTAAGTTGTATTTTCGTTATCATTCACTTTCAGGAAATCTTGAATTTCCTTTTTAATTTCTTCCTGAATCCAGTTCTCATTCAGCATCGTAGTGTTAAGTTTCCAGGAGTTAGTGTATTTTCTCTTGTTTGATGTGTTGTGGATGTCCAGCTTTAGGCCGTGGTGGTCTGATAGGGCACAGGTTAGAATTTCAACTTTCTTGTATATGTGTAGATTCATTTTGTGGCCCAATATGTGATCTATTTTGGAGAAAGTTCCGTGTGCTGCTGAGAAAAATGTGTATTCTTTGGTGCATGGGTGAAAAGTTCGATAGAGATCTGTAAGGTCCATTTCTTTCAGGGTTTAATTAAGTTCCAAAGTGTCTCTGTTAAGCTTTTGACCTGTTGATCTATCCCATGTTGAGAGGGCGGTGTTGAAGTCCCCAAGAATTATCGTTTGGGGGTTGATTTCTTGCTTTAGACGCTGTAGGGTTTTCTTAATGAATGTGGAGGGGCCCGTATTGGGTGCATATATGTTCAGTATTGTGAAGTCTTCCTGGTGAATTGTACCTGTGACTAAAATGTAGTATCCATCCGTGTCTCTTATAATTTTCTTTGGTTTGAAATCCACTTTGTCTGATAGCATAATGGCTACCCCTGCCTGTTTTCTGCTTCCATTTGCTTGTAGAATTGTTGACCAGCCTTTTATTTTTAGAGTGTGCCTATCTTTTGTGGTGAGATGGGTTTCCTGCAGGCAGCAGATTGATGGATTGTGATTTTTAATCCAAGTTTGTAATCTGTGTCTCTTGATCGGTGAATTAAGTCCATTAACATTTAGTGTTATAATGGAGAGACTATTAATTCCAGACATTTATTATGTTTAGTAGCTTTTATAAGTATATTGCTTCGCTTTTAATGGTGTTATATTTGCCTTCTGTTCTCCTGGATATGCCTGTTTTTTTCTTCACGCTTGAGTATCATTTCTAGCATTTTTTGAAGGCCTGGTTTGGTGGCCATGTATCCCTTAAAGTTGTCTTTGTGCTGGAAAATTTTTCTTTCTCCCTCGATCATGACGGATAGTTTTGCAGGGTAAATCAGCCTGGGTTGACATTTTTGCTCATTCAATACTTGAAGTATGTCACTCCAAGCTCTTCTTGCTTTTACTGTTTCGACTGAGAAGTCATTTGTTATTTTAATAGGTTTACCTTTAAAAGTGACTTGTTTTTTCTCCCTTGAAGCTCTCAGCACCAGTTCTTTATCTTGAATGTGGAGTGTTTTAACTATTATTTGCCACGGTGTGCTTCTATTTTGGTCGTATCTGTTTGGGGTGCGGAATGCCTCTTGTATATGGATGGGCCTCTCTTTTTTTAGATGAGGAAAGTTTTCCTTGATGATCGTTTGAAATATTTCCTCAGGGGTGGTATTTTGAGATTCTTGCTCTGGTATTCCATGAATACGCATGTTAGGCTTCTTCAGGGTGTCCCATATCTCTTGGATATTTCTCTCAAGTATCTTTTTGGCTTTAACAACCTCTTCCATTGAGCTGGTTAGTACTCCCACTTTATCTTCAAGGTCTGAAATTCTGTTTTCTGCTTTAGTTCTGTTGATAAGACTCTCAGTGGCGTTCTGGGTTGAAGATAACTTGTCTTTTAGCTCAGTTTTAAACTCTGCTTGAGTTTGTTTTAACTGCTCTATGCCACTTTTTGTTTCTTGCACTGTTTTTCTCAACTCCTCCAGATGTCTGTTGTGTTCCTCTTCAAAGCGATTGATTCGATTATGTAATTCCTCCCGGATTTCCTCTTTCATAGTATTGAACATGGTAATGATCATATTTTGAAAGACCTTATCCTGGGTGAGGCTTTCTTGGCCTTTTTCCGCGGGTTTGTTCTTGTTGGAATCTAACATTATGGGATTAATTTCTTCAGTGGGAAATTTGTTTACTTGAGTGTTGCTTCTCATGGATTTGCACTTTGACTTTGGCATTGTCATTTTAACTCTTAAGATCTCTCAATTTCACTAAACTGAATTATTTGGCCTGGGGTCCTGGTGGGCGGACGGGGGCAGAGACTTACCTAGGGCGCATGGTCAGGCCCGGCTGGACCACGCGCGCGCGTCCCGACCGGGGGAGCGGGGTGGGGTGTAAAGGGAGGATGGGGGCGTCTGCGTGGAGCTATTTAACCCGAGGGCAGCTGGGGCAGGGCCGGGCACAGGGGGAGGTCCTCCTCATCCCTCGCCCCCCCCCCCCCTCCGGCTGGATGGTGGGAGTCGGAGCCGGGTCCCTGTGGGCTGACCTGGGGTCCTAGGGCGCGGGGTGAGTGTTTTTAACTCTACCTGAAGTCGTCATGTCTGGTCCCTCACAGCAAGTAGATGTCACTTTTGCCTTTTCTTTGCTAGTCCAGAATGTATTATATTTAACATAATCCTGTAAAGAATTTGGCCGTGCTGTTTTTTGATTTTTTTTCCTATAAATACTCACATACCCTTCGATAAAATTGACTTAGATGATGAAGGACATTCTAGGCTCCCTCTGACCTATGTCTGATCAATTTCTGCAGCTCCCACTTCTGTTTCCTGCATGTAAGTCCGTGTTTATGCTGGTTCGTAGGCCTGGACACTGTGGATCCTTTTGGGCTGTGTCTGGGGGTCTTCCAGACTGAAGCCAGAGGATAGCAGTGCAGTTTCATTGAATAAGATGTCTACATCCTTCACAGACTTGCTCTTGTCAGCCTTGGCCTTTTGACATAAGGTCTCAATAATGGAGTCATCAGGGTTAGTCTCCAGATGTTTCTTTGCTGCCATGTAGCCCATGGTTGAGCTGTCTCTTAGGGCTACAGCTTTTGTTGTGGCCAGATTCTGGGGTCCCAAAAATCAGCAAGGAGCCAATACCGATACAATTCGCATGAGGGCTTTATTTGCATGTTTGAACCTGGGCTCACGTCCGACTGACACCAGCATGGCGGTATCAAGCCAGAAAAGCATGGCCCTTTGTCTGGGCAAAGTTTTTATAGCTTACGGCAAGGGTAGGGAGCTTCCAACTTAGTAGTTACATGATTGGCTGACAGCCAACAGTTTTGGCGCTCAGGGATTGGTTCCCCCCCACCTCCGTCCATCTGTGAGCAGTTTGAATTGAAAACTGTATTACCCACAACACCTGGGAACAGCCTATGGACCTCTAGGTAAGGGGAGGAGCAGGGGTGGGCAACTCCAATCAAGCAGAAACGTTGCTCAGCTAGGCACCTGGGGCCACATTCCAAACTCCCAGCCTGTCTATAGTTACAGCTAATGGCCACTCTGACTAGATCACATGAGAGCTCCACTGGGCCACATAAGAAAGCTATATACGGGGCTGGAGAGGTGGCTCAGTGGTTAAGCCTCTGCCTTGCAGGCAGAAGGTCCTGAGTTCGGATCCTAGACCCCACGTATAGACGCCATGGCAGAAACGGGGGCGGCCTGCGTTTCTGGTCCTGGTAGGGCGGAGCCTGTGAATCCCCGGGACAGAGTAAACAAGAAGGAGGTTGAGGCCATCCATGGTGGTTCCCGAATTCGTCCGTGGTTCTACACACACACACACACATAATATATACACACGCGTACACACACACATACACATACACACACGTATAATTGAATAAATAATAATAAAAAAATTTTTAAAAAGAGAAAGCTATATACATGTGGAGAAACATACTTAAAAAAAAACTAAAAGAAAACCAAAATTGGGTTCTAGGTCTCCTCACTTTCATGATTCTTTCATGTTTGGTGTCCACCCATGTCATAATTAGGCACAGGTGTCAACTTGACAGTTGCGGGTTTGAGCTCTGGGCACATTTGTGGATAATTAGTGATCAAGTTAATTAAACCCACAGCAAATCTGCAAGAGATTGTCTAGCTGATGGGGAAGATCCAGCCCATGGGGGTGGGACTAGGCCCTGGAATAAAGTACCAAGAGCTGACTGAGAAAGTTGGCATCCTTGGTCTGGCAAGTAAGGATCATCCCTCTCTCAGCTATTATGTGATGATAGTGTGGCTAGTTCCCTTGACCCTGATGTTGGTGTGACCTCTCCTCTCAAAATAGACTGAGAACTGTAACCAGTAATCATAAGAGAAAATAATAAATCCCTTGTTCCCTTAAGCCATTTGATGGTGATTTATCAGCAACCATACAGCGAACTGCAACAACTCATATGTGCTTGTGACGATACAACACAGTAACATTTGACATGACTACTTTTCAACCTTTTTCTCCAAGAAGGACACAGAAATCTTGATCTGTGCTGAGATTGTTTTAGAATAGAGTTTGATAGTTAGGGGAATTATTGGATATTATTTCAACCAGTAACAACTGGCTTTGCAATGAACAGTTCTTCACATTGATCAGCAGAGGGGAGCAAAGAGCTGTGATAAACTCATTCTAGGGCAAGGTGACTTCAAATGTTAAAGTTGAAGGGGGTCCCTGGTGGGCTCAAAGTATGCAATGTACCTGACTGACAAGTACCACACCTTAGCCCACTACCTTGAGTAGCTGTTAGGAACAAGATCAGGCCATGTTATGACCCTTATGTATTAAGAAGGGCATTGCAGGAGCAGCAAAACTGCAAAAGAAAATCAACAAACTACAATCCAGAACTTCAGAGACTCTGTATCAACCACATTGAACTAGGCCAGCCTAATCTCTCCCCATCCTGAAGCTCAGGGACATTTGTGGAAGAGGGGGCAGTAAGATTGTAAGAGCAAAAGGATGGGAGGAGCAATGATTTGCAAGATTCTCCACACTAGTTAGGGCCGAAGCAATCATAAGTGGACATTGTATGCCCGGCGCAATGTCCAACACACTATTGACCTCACAAAGTCTAGCATCTGCTAAAGGCACCAAGATCCTTGGAGGCAAGGGATTGACAGCCACAGTAGTGTTCCTATGCTTAAGGGGAACACGGGAAAGGGTTCAGGGAAATGCCACTGGGTCCTTGTACGTCATCGGAGAGGAGGACCCAGAGGAGAGTTAGGCATACACAATAAAGGACTCTCTGGGATGGGGGGGAGGCATTGGGGGATGGGGAGAGAGGGGAGGGGGAGCAGGGGGTTCGGGGGGAGGAGGAGGGAGGGAGGGAACTGGTCTACCTATTAAGTTTGTATGAGCGGAAATAATAAAAAAAGTATTAAAAAAAGAAAGAAAGAAAACAAGTATGTGTGAAATAGATAAGTTGTGAACAAGTTGTAAAAACAAATTGAGAAAAACAAGTATGTGTGAAGTAGATAAACTCAATGAAAAACAAATCTGTGGAGACAGATACGGAATCCCTCCGGCAGGTATAAAAGGAGAGACTGAAGACTGAGCAGTCAGTCATGCTTGACCCACTATAAAATATGGAGAAAACTACTCTGGGATGTGACCATTGACCATCCAGTGCCTCCAGCTCTGGCTTCCTTGCAAACACTTTCGTCGAGATCAAGCCATCTCCGTGGTCAAGCTGTCCGATCTGGCTTTGGTCTGACTCGAGAGAGAAAGAAGAGAAGCAGGGGGACCCCAAGCGAGAGATCTCGTAGCACCTCACCAAACATGCCCATGAGGTATCCATGACACCAGGGGAATACAGGATATTATTTAATAAATTTCATTTTAAAACCATCTTATGTAGTGGAGCATCTTCCTTCTGCTCATGACAGTGGCTTAGAATGACTGGCAAAGATCTCACTCACAATCCAGTCTTGATCTCTTCTCACAGACACAGCTTAGTTTCAATTTTTTTTCTTTCCCTCTCTCTTCTTCTCAAATACTTCACTCATTCCCATAAAACTAATATACTATAATGCACCTCTAATTTATTTGTTTTCTTACAGATTGTGCTCCAAGCCCTGAAGTCTGGAGTAAATACATACAGTATTCTTTCCATGGTCTTTGTTGTGCTCAATAAGACACAAAACTGAGGTGTCTGAATAGAACTTGCCTGTGCATGGAAGAAATTACAATGAGAAAAAAAGACATATGATTGCTATCCTCTGCATTAGCCTCAGCTCTTGCAAGAAAAGTGGAAAACCAGGAGGATGAGATGGATGTGCTGCTGTGCTGTTCTTACAGCTTGCCAGACACAAGGAAAATGCTGAAAAACCTTTCCTGTGATCCAAATACTTGGAAATCGTCAGAATTGGGCAGTAAGGAATTAAAAAAGCAAGGTAGAAGTGACAGAAAAAAATCCCTCCGGCCCAATTTGGAATAAAAAGTGAGGGAAGGGGCTGGAGAGGTGGCTCAGTGGTTAAGCCTCTGCCTTGCAGGCGGAAGGTCCTGAGTTCTGATCCTAGACCCCATGTATAGACGCCAGGGTGGAAACGGGGGTGGCCTGCATTTCTGATCCTGGTAGGGCAGAGCCTGTGAATCCCTGGGCAGAGTAAACAATGAGGAGATGGAACCATGGTGGTTCCCGAATTCGCCGTGGTTCTACACACACACACACACACACACACACACACACACACACAAATACACACAAGTGCACACACGCGCACATGCACACTTGAATAAATAAGTAAATAAATAAATAAAATTAGTGTTCATTTCAAATAACAATATCAAAATTCAATGTTCTTCCCCTTTGCTATGAAAACCCTGAAGGAGATGGCTCAGAGTCTAAGATTCTATCTCCCAAGCAGAATGATCTGGAATTGTGATCCTGCATTCCACAAAAAACACACCAGATAGAAATAGCAGTAACCTGCACTTCCGGCTCTGGAAAGCCAAGTCTAGGAAATTCCAGAGCAAATCAAGGAGGTAGAACCAATCCAGGATATTTCCCGAAGTCATCCTTGATCCTCTGCGTGCTCACACACGCACACGCGCACACACACACACGCACACGTGCACACACACACACAAATAAAAAAAATATTAAAAAGTTCTGAAGAATTCTCAGGATATTCCAAATCTTTCAATTCCAATCTCTAATCATCTCCCTCCTCTTATCTAATTGTAAACAAAATAAAGAAGAAACTAAGAATTGTGCCTATGCTGTCTGCATTAGCGAATCATATACATACACAATACAATTCCTACTGGGTTGTGGTTACAGAAAGTTTAGATGTGCTTTCCCTAGAGGACTAGTGCCCTTCCCTAAAACCACTGCAACCAGAGTTGTCATAAGGCTTCCTTCACCCAGGGGATGGTTCTGATGGCCACTACTCAGTGAGTCAAGGACCTGACCTGAGGCTTTGTTCAGGAGCTGTCCAACATGAGTCAGAGGAGAGGGACTTGGTCTCTGAGACAGCAGCCTTAAGAGATCTACTCCAGGTTCTCAGAGGTAGCAGTGGACCTGTCATAACCACAAGTCCAGGGTGACCTGAGACCTGGTTGTGAACGTGCAGGACTCGAGCCTGAGACGTCTCTGCATCCCAGGCCTGAGCTACACAGACATACTTTGGGGGGCGGGGTGATGAGATAAAAGATCCAGGTCTGAGAATGTGCAGGCCAGTTCAAATGTCCAACAGGAGGGCTGGCTGCAGTACTTCTTGTGCTCACTGCAGAGCTCCTCTTTTCTTCCTTCATATTTGCTTCTAAAAAATGCACCCTTCCTCCTCCTGACTGACAAGTCACAAGGGTTTGCCAGGTGCAGGGCTGCAAGAGCTGTAGGATGGGATCCTTATCTGCTCCATCTCCATTGTCAGTTCCCCCTCCTGCTCCTCATTCTGTGACCCTGGGCCCGGTGGAAGAAAGAAGAGCTCATTTGCCTCAAAGTACTGAGTAGAAAGGTTGCCAACAGGGTAAGGGGGACATTGTGGTGAGTCAGAGAATGCAGCTTTGTTGCCGTATCCCCTGCAGGGTCAGCTGGGGGGAAGAGGGGGAAACAGCAGGGCCTCAGGGTTAGAGGCAAATGGGCGAGCTGGTGACAGAGTCACCCCCAGACCCCAGGAATCAGGTGAGAAGCAGCAGTGGACGAGATGTCATAGATTCAGAGTCATTAAGGGTGTTTGGGCTTATATAGGGTCAGGGTCCAATCAGGTGTTGCCATCCCTCCTCCAGGGGACAGCCACCAGTCATTTAACTGTTTACTAGGTGTCTATTGCAGATGCAGATTAGATGACCGCTTCCATTGGTTGTTCATCCCGCCACCTGCATGGTCCTCTATTGGGACCCTCCGGGGCATGTCTGTACATTCAGGATTGTCCTGAATTCGGGAGCCAGGCTAGGGCCTCCCTGAGGCGGTAGTGCCACATTTCACCCTTTTATTTATAATTTTTTTCAGTGGGGACCATGAAAGTTGGGGTGACTCCGAGCCTCTTCAGCTGCGTGAAATATAGGTGACTGTGCCTGCCTTAGTTAGGTTGGTCACCACCCTTGTGTGGAGCCTTACCCATCATTGACTACCAGTCATGAGATCACCGCAGGGAAGGAATTATGGTCCCAAAGGGGAACTCAAGGTGGCAGAGAAAAGCAGGTTTTCATCATTGCAGGGGCATGAGGAGAGGCTGTACGCGGGACAGGCAGAGAGGCTGTGGGTGGGGGAGGCAAAGAGGCTGTGAGCAGGGCAGGAGGAGAAATGATCCAGAAAAGCTGGTAAGACACAAATCAAAACCTAACAATTGTAAATTAGTAAGGCATAACTTCAATGGAAGACAGCCAGGCTTCCAAGAGGTCTTGGGTGGCCTTAGGAATGTCTGGAGCCTGAATGGATGCTCTGAGAAAGCAAGCTTTTGTTGTAAATGCTGATGACTGCCTGAAGCCTGAATGGATGCCCTGAGGACCTGGAAAGCAAGCTTGTGTTGTAAACGCTGAGACCTTACCACTTTCCATTTTCATCTAAATAGGACAATTAGCACTAAAAGGGCAACTCCAAAAGTTAACCAAGTTACCAAATTTATGGGTGAAAAGAAAGCAGGTATCCTGTCCAATAATTGTTTGCCAAGGGATGCAGCAGTAATAATTTGAACTTTAGTCCCTTTAATTTTTGATATGTCAAAGGATAGTTTGAAACATTCTAGGTGCCATTAACATTGGCCAGCAGGAGGCATATGGCTGTCCTGGACTTCCCTCTTACAGGCCAGAAAGAGCAGTGCTCGGGACACATTTAAAGCATTTTTTTTCTTTTTTTCCCTGCTGGGAAGGGGATTTCAGGTTTGTCAGCTTGGGCGTGCCTGCTAGTCCCCTTAGGCAGATGGATCCTCAGAGAAACTCTTTAAGTAACTTAGGCCAAAATCTTGCAAGGAAAAAGGAAACATGAACCTGAGTTGACCCAAATGCACTTAGAATTTCCTGAAAACAGACTATGCTGGGTTCTGCATTTATCATTCTTTGTTTTAAAGGAATCAGGTCTGGCTAAGGTGCAGGCTTGAAGTCCCATTCCACCTTAGTAGGAGTACACGAGAGCATGTAATTAGAAAGCAGATTTGTCCCCAAGAAAGGGAGCTCACACATACCAGGAGAAAGAAGAAATTCCAATGAACTTTTTAGAAGACAATTATACTTTCGTGGTTACTAGATTTGATGGGATAAAATTCTATAAAAGAAGTCAGAGGAATGAGCAAGTTTGATCAAGCAATATCATAGTGGCTTTGTTATTTTGGGAACACATAGAAAAACCTTTAAGAACACAATGGCGTTTTCATTTGTAGTCCCATTAAAGATCAAAACAAAGCAAGAAAATTTTTCATGAAAGAAAACTTACAATCTAGTAGAAAAACAATTGTGATCAATATAAAACATAACTAGTTAAGTCCTTAGATGTTATCAAAATTATTTGTTCTTATTTTTAAGTATGCATACATGTATTTAAAAATGGCATGCCAAAATTTTTATATCAGCGTGCAACAGAAATGAAAAAAAATTGAAGTGGCCACAGACACAAGACACACATATAAACAAGAATATATAAACATACAAGCACATGAACAACATTTTACCCGCAACTGTACAATTTACCAGCAACTGTCTTAAAATTACCCTTGAAAGCTTTATCAAAGGTGGATTAACATTTAAGAAAACCTTATTTAAAACAAGACCTCATATTAGTTACATCTGGCAACTTAGCTTAATTATGAAAAACATCTAGCAAGGAAAACATTCTTATCCGTAGTCCAGTTCCCATATATTCGGGGGGGAGAGGGGGGGTCCAAGGTGCTAAAACTTCAGCCTCATTCCAGAATTCCTCTAGGCCAGCAGACCTACCCTCCAGGCCTCTAGTCTCTAGGAGAGATTTTGAGACAGGTATCTGGGGCTCCTTATGGTGAGGGGAGGTTGCCCATTTTTCTAAAGAACAGAGATGAGACCAAAAGAGGCGCAGATGAGACAAGGCATGTATCGGACCCAAAGGTCTTATGCTTGGTGGGGGGCTTGCAGAGGTTCACTAATCCCCCTGCCTTATGCACATATGGTGCCTCCGGATTAGGCCAATTCAATGTAATCGAGCCTGGGCTCTGAGTTCTGAAGGCATCAATCTCTCATGGGAACTCGCTGTGTCAAGCCTCAGTTTAAACGCATTCCTAATCTTAAGTGGGGCTCACTGAATGAGTGATTGCATTCCTAACCTAAAGTGGGGCTCTTTGATCATCAGCAAATCAAATGAGCGATTGGGACTCCCTGATCATCAGCAAATCAAGCGAGTGACTATGTTCCTAAGGACAAACAGGGAAAGGGGAAGAGGAGGGGGTCACCTGCTCACCTTCAGGCACCATAGACAGGAACACAAAACCAAAGGGACCCGCTCACCGAACTTTACCAGAATGGGTATCTTGTCTACAATTAAGGCAGCCCCACGTTGGAGCACCAATTGTTGCCATATCCCCTGCCAGGCCAGCTGGGGGGAAGAGAGGAAAACAGCAGGGCCTCAGGGCTAGAGGCAAATGGGCGAGCCGGCGATGGGTCACCACCAGACCCCAGGAATCAGGTGAGAAGCAGCAGTGGAAGAGATGCCGTAGATTCAGAGTCATTAAGGGTGTTTGGGCTTATATAGGGTCAGGGTCCAATCAGGTGTTGCCATCCCTCCTTGGGGGAGGGGAGGACAGCCACCAGTCATTTACCTGTTTACTAGGTGTCCATTGCAGGTTCAGGTTAGATGGCCGCTTCCCATTGGTTGTTCATCCCTCTGCCTGCATGGTCCTCTATTGGAACCCTCTGGAGCATGTCTGTACGTCCAGGCTTGTCCTGAACTCAAGAGCTGGGCTAGGGCCTCCCTGAGTCAGTAGTGCCACACAGCTTGACCCCTGCACCTGAACTCTGGAGAAAGCACTTTCCTGGTAATGTGTCTGTCTTTATCTGAGATAAGAAGGATCTTGGCCGTCACTTTACTACACAAGTTGAATATCATCTGTCTTGTGTGTGAAAAACATCCCATTGTCTAGACAGCCTGACTCCACCCAGCCCTCTTCTGTAATATGTCTCAACCTTGGGCTCTACAGACTTGAACACTGCACTAACTCAGTGGTGTCCAGCAGCTCAGGTGTCTGTCATCTGGTGATGGCTTTACCACCCACCTATTAAAGTATTCACCTAAACAAACTGGAGCCACCTAATCATCACAGTGAACACCTGTAGGTTGAGCCCCCTGACTCCCTGCCTTTCTGTATGAGAGCAGGAGCCCCACTTCCTAAAGCAGCAATTAGGTTGTTAGCCCAGATGGGTTTACATGGACCACCCTACTTCCTGCCTTTGTAGTTCTTCAGTTCTTTGGCACTACTAGACTGCTCCACACAGGAAGACTTCTGTTTGTCCTCCTTTCTTTCTTTCTTTTCTCCTTTTCTTTTCTTTTTTCTTGCCAAGTATAGTATAGAGTATTTTGCACAGTATCATGAGAAAGCAAGCTACACCATTTCTATCATTCGTGTTCTTTCCAGCAGTAATTCCAAACTCCTGTGTTTCCAAAAACAGAGAAAATTAATACATCTGCAATAAATTGTTTATTTACTTTTCAGTTTGTTTAACATTGTATTTGATGAGTTATTAATACATAAAAACATAAATTCATGAGCCAGAGAACTATACATAAGTCAAAAAAAATTAGACAACAACATGGAATGCCAGTTGGTGCATGATCTTTGTGAAACCATGACAGAAAGTCATCATTGTCATCTGGGTTTAAATGATTCTAAGAGCTCATGCTAAATTTTCATACCATGTTTCTTCTCTAAACAGAGTATTCTTGATCACAGATGATATACGAAGAGCGTTTCATTAACAACTTGTAAATAAACTTAGCACTTTAAAAATATTTTATTTTTTTTTATTTATTCAATTGTGCGTGTATGCATGTGTGCGCGCGTGTATCTATGTATGTGTGTGTAGAATCACGGACGAATTCGGGAACCATCTCCTCCTTGTTTACTCTGCCCCAGGATTCACAGGCTCTGCCCTACCAGGACCGGAAACGCAGGCCGCCCCCCCCCCCGCTTCCGCCCAGCGTCTATACGTGGGGTCTAGGATCCGAACTCAGGACCTTCTGCCTGCAAGGCAGAGGCTTAACCCCTGAGCCACCTCTCCAGCCCCTTTAAAAATATTTTAAACTTTTTAATTTTGCCTGTGTGTGTGTCAGAGTGTACTGTGTATCCCTGTGGAGGACCAAGGGTGACTTCAGGAATCATCCTGGCTTGCTTCTACCTTCTTTTTGCTTCACTGTGGGATTTTCCAGGCTCTGCCCACCAGGGCTGGAAGTGAAGGCCGCCTCTGTTTCTGCCAGGCATTTTTACGTGGGACCTGGGATCTGAACTCAGGACCTTCTGCTTTCAAGACAGTCTTAATCCCTCAGCCATCTCTCCAGTCCCAAACATAACATCTTGCAGTGGTAACTGGTGCCTAGTGCTGGAAGGGCTCAACTAAGGTTTAAGACATTACTGAAATAGGACCACATGTGGAAGTGTGCTGCATCCTTATCCGACAAATCTGGTGGAATATGTCTCAGTTTGGAAAAGATGGATTCAAAGAAACATCTTTTGGGAAAAGGACATGGCTTTATTTAAGAGAAATAAGGAAAAATATGGGAATTGTCAGGCCTTGGTGTTTCTTCCCAGTTCAGGCCTAAAGCCTGTTCCCTGGGGAAGGTCACAGTAACCCCATGGGCAGGTGCTAGGAATTTCTTGGAATGCCACCATAACACTCATGAACAGGTGCTAAACACTCTCTCTTAGGTAATTCAAGTTTTGCCTCTGGCAGGAAGAATTCTTCTGGGAATTAGGAGTGCCCTTTACCTGCTCTTAGGCTTTTTTGGGGAATAGCTTCCTGCTCTCTGATCTAGAGAAGAAGTCTGCTTTTTAACTTTAAGTCAAATTCTAAATAGAGATTTCACGTCTAGTCACTTACAATAAGTAGACTTGTTAGTCAGAATGTGTGTACTGATTTTAAGGAAATTAGAGAATAACTTCTAGAGTCTTAAAATACAGGTGGGTAAAATTCCCACCTATGTAATAACTCAGAAATTCCAGAAGTATAAGGCTATGCTACCAGTCCACCAGAACCTCAAAAGAAACTGTGATACCCTCTTACCCTGGCTGAAGGCCAAGGAAGAGACCATCATGCCAGAAAGTCTAGATGCCAAGACTGCCCCTGGAGATGGTATTTGCAATCCAAACTGGGAGAATCCATGTCAGAAGCAAAGGGGGCTGTGTCTTTCCTACCCCAAACAGCACTCATGAGGAATCTCAGAGATGGACCATTCAAGTACACTCCCACCAATGATCGCCTCTGCCCCAAAAGAGACACCCATGGCATATGGGGCCTGACAGATTGAGCCCCAAGTTTGGAGAATGCATGGTTCACAGATGGGTCATCTAACTGATGGCAATATACTTCTGGAATTCCTCAAAGGAAGACATAAGCAACCTTACTATTAAAGGAATAGAAGGATGCTATTATAGGAGGAATTATTCTTTTAATAATTATATTGCTTAAGTGTTTTCTTCAGACATATCTCAGTAGTGTTCCATCAACAGGACCACACTCTAGGCGCTTATGGCCCTTTAATATCCAAGCCATGGCCCCCTAGAGACGTGGTTCAAGCTTGGATTACAGAGACTGCATGAGCTGCATGCAACTTCCCAAGCTAGAACCTACTGCCATGCCTGGTGTCCATGTCAACCTGCCTGACTGAGAGGAGCAACTTGGAGAGGACAACAGGAAAAGCTCACGCTGGGACTTATGCAGTGTTGGGCACTCCTGTAGTTAATCGTAAAATATGTTCCTTACTGAAATCAAAAGATCATTCCTCTTCTGTGTATTTTTAAAAAAGCAGTCTCTGTTAAAAATGTCAACTATGTAGGCTCAGCCCCATGGCTATCCGGTGAAGCATTATAGATTAGATAGGTTTGGAAATACTGGGAGAATGTTTCTGTTAAGTGCCTTTACCCTCAAGGAATGGGTTAGGTTCTTGAAAAAAATGTCCACCCTGAAGGTGATTTTGCTGATTAGAAAATTATATGTTTATTGTAGGTGCAACATTCTTTACCCCAAAATTTTCTGTATAAAAGCTGTCACAAAAGTTTCAGTAAATGGGGGGCTGGAGAGGTGGCTCAGGGGTTAAGCCTCTATCTTGCAGGCGGAAGGTCCTGAGTTCGGATCTTAGACCCCACGTATAGACGCCAGGTGGAAGCGAGGCGGCCTGCGTTTCTGGTCCTGGTAGGGCGGAGCCTGTGAATCCTGGGGCAGAGTAAAACAAGGAGGAGGCAGTCCATGGTGGTTCCAGAATTCGCCCGTGGTTCTACACACACACACACACACACACACACACACACACACACACACACATGCACAATTGAATAAATAATAAACAATAAAAAAATTTAAAAAAAAGAAAAAAAAAGTTTCAGTAAATGGGGTCAGAATTCACTCGGCCTAAAGAGTTGTGTGTTTCTGTTCTCCACTTGATCTGGGGGAGCCCTGGTCTCGAGGCCGCGACTCTGGTCTGTGGCAGTAGTGCACACCTGTAATTCAGCACCTGGCAGCAGAGCCAAGAGGACCCTCACAAGTCTGAGTCCACCCTGGGCTAAGTATAACAAGTACCAGCCAGATCTACTTCAATGAGACTCTTCAAAAAACAAAAATTCTGAAATAGCTATTTCAGACAGCTCTGGAAGACTGCACTTGCTGAATGACTGTATATGCAAATTATACAAAGTTTTGTGGGGTTTTTTTGGCAAATGCACCTTTATTAGAACAGAGTCAAGCTGCTGCACATACAGTGTCTACAGTTGTTCTCTGCTAACACAGACGGAAGCTGCTGAGTCTGTTAAGTGACACAAACAACTGCAGACCATGGCGGGTGGTGCTCCCACTACAACAATCCAAAAAGTTATTGTAAAAAACAAAAACAAATCACAAAGTCCATGACAGAGCAAACACTGGAAGCAATGGAAACCAAGTGTAATGTACAAGGGAGAGTAAGTTCAGAAATCTGTCAGGGGAATAGCAGCCACTTTCACATCAAGGAGCTAAAGCCATTGTTGGTTCAAACAGAAATCACACATTTCAGCAGCCATGTGGAACTGTACTGGCAAAACCAAGCCTTAACAAACAATTTTATTTTTAATTTCTTTTTTAAACATAGCGCTATAACTTAAAGCTTGCTGATATGCAGAAGAGTCATTCAGGAGGCTGAGGCAGGATGGTCATGGTTCAAACAGTCTCAGAAAAAAAACCCAACTTTTTCTTAAGGGCCAGAGTATATTGCTCAGTGGCATGTACAAGGTCCCGGGTTTAATTTCCAGCACCACAGAACAAACAAAATAACAAAGCATGTTGTAACATACAACCAAACTTTTTTTTCCAAACAAAAGACTTTACATATTTATTACTGACCCACCCTACAAATGAAGAACACAGAAACAGAGGCCTATGCCTAGTGAACACTTTGTCTGTCCAGACAATGGTACATTTTAAGCTTGATACAGAAAGTTGTTGGTGAACTTCCAGCAGCACCTATGTGTGTACTACCTCAAGATTCCTTACAGACCCAGTTTGGTTCGTCTCCAGTGTCTCCTTTTGGAGTTGTACATGATTTTATTACCAGTTCTCATCTGAATCCACTGCGGAATGGGACGATTTTGATTTTGCTTCTTAGCCAGGAATCGTTTGATCCTGAAGGTCTCGTGAGAAGAGATGGCGAGGCTGTAAGCTTTTCCGCGCCGCCTGGATCCTCGGTACTTGGGACAGAAGCCCCCCAGGTCCTGGGGTCAGCAGGTGCAGCCCAGTTTTCTTAGCCAGCCAGCCTGCGTGGGCTGCGGGGCCTCGGACGGGCCACTGAGGGGACGAGAAACCATACAAAGTTTTTGACAAGCTTTTTTTTAATGGTCTACAATGTCATTTTTGGTTTTGTCCCCAAATCCAAATGCTGAAATCTTCAATACCGGTATTGAAATCAATACCGGTATTGAAATCAATACCAGTATTGAAAACATTTTCTCCATTTTTGCGTGTTTGTGCCATTCATGCATGTATGTTGTGGGCACATGCATGTAGAGGCCAGAAGTTAATGTTAAGTATCTTCCTCCATCACCACTTTTTATTTGTTGGTGCTCATTAATTCAGCTAGTAGAGCTAGCTAATTTGCCCCAGGGATTCCCATCCCCCACCTCCTAAGCACTGGGATTATAAGCAGGCTATATGCCTTCTTGGTTTTATGTAGGTGTCAAGAATCCAATCTCCACTTCTCATGCTTCAATAACAAGCAGTTTATCTAGTAAGACATCTTCCCAGCCTCAAAATGTTTTATTTTTGACAGACAAACATGGGAAAGCATGGGTGCCCTAGGTTTTCCCTAGATATGAGGTTGGAAGGTATAGCTGAAGACATAAACATGTAGTGTTTGCATTGTACTTTTGAAGAGGATGGCAGTCATTCACCAGGATGATGTAAATGGTTCTTGTCATAGTTAGGTACAAGTGTCAACTTGATGACTGAGGGTTTGATTTCTGGGCACATTTTAGGGAACTAGTAACTGAGTTTTAAGCCTAGTGCAAACCTACAGGAAACTGTTTAGTGGATGTGGAAGGTCTAACCCATGGTGGGTGGGGGACTAGTTCCCAGGCAGGTGAATAAAACAGAGGGAACTACTTGAGAAAGGGGGCTCCTTGTGTATATTTGGCCAGACATGCTGGTCTGGCAAGAAGGGAACCTTCCCTCGCTTAAATGTTATGTGGATATGGTGTGGCCAATTCTCTCTACTCTGGTGTTGATGTGAGCTCTTCTGGTAAGATGGACAAACAACTGTAACCAAGAATGGTAAAATAATAAACCTCTTGTTTCCTTAAGCTGTTTCGTGATGATTTATCAGAAACAATGCACGTGAACTGCAACAGTTCTGAATGAAGAGATCCACTCTCTACCGTGCTAAGGAACATCTCCTTAGTGCCCTATTGGGAGACAAAAACAGCTTGGCCATTACATGAAATTGATGTCTTCTCAGGAATAAAACATACTCTTGCTTTTCTTCATGTTGTCCAACAGTGTCCCAGTGATGATGTGTCCCTCACATGCTGCTATCTAACAGTAGCTTATGCTGTTACAGCTGCTTTCACTCCACTCACTTGGTTAAAGTGCTCTCCGTCAGAACCCTCTTCATCATGACACAATCAAGTCATCATATTTGGCATATAAACCTTTTAACTTGTCTGCCGCGGTCCTATCCAACTAATCTGGTAGAATATGTCTCAGTTTGGAAAAGGTGGATTCAAAGTAACATGTTTTGGGATAAGGACATGGCTTTATTTTAGAGAAATAAGGAAAAATATGGGAATTGTCAGGTCTTGGTGTTTCTTCCCAGTTCAAGCCTAAAGCCTGTTCCCTGGGAAGGTCACAGTAACCCCATGGGCAAGTGCTAGGAATTTCTCAGTATGTCACAATAAAGCCCATGGACAGGTGCTAAGCATTTTTACCAGGTTTTGTTTGGGATAATTCAAGTTTTGCCTCTGGCAGGAAGAATTCTTCTGGGATTTAGGAGTGCCCTTTCTTAGGGTTTTTTGGAACTAGCTTCCTGCTCTCTGCTCTAGAGAAGAAGCCTGCTTTTTAAGTTTCAGTCAAATACTAAATAGAAATTTCATGTCTAGTCATTTACAATAAGTAGACTTGTTAGCCAGAATGTGTGCACTGATTTTAAGGAAATTAGAGAATAACTTCTAGAGTCTTAAAACATAGGTGGGTAAAATTCCCACCTACGTACTAAATTCCAGAAGTATAAGGCTATGCTACCAATCCACCAGAACCTCAAAAGAAACTGTGATACCCTCTTACCCTGGCTGAAGGCCAACGAAGAGACCATCATGCCAGAAAGTCTAGATGCCAAGACTGCCCCTGGAGATGGTATTTGCAATCCAAACTGGGAGAATCCATGTCAGAAGCAAAGGGGGCCATGTCTTTCCTACCCCAAACAGCACTCTTATGAGAAACAACAGAGATGAACCATTCGAGTGTACTCCCACCAATGATCGCCTCTGCCCCGAAAGAGACACCCTCGGCATATGGGGTCTGACTGGACCCCAGGTTTGGAGTATGCATGGTTCACAGATGGGTCATCTAACTGATGGCAATACATTTCTGGAATTCCTCAAAGGAAGACATAAGCAACCTTACTATTAAAGGAATAGAAGGATGCTATTATAGAAGTTATTCTTTTAATAATTATATTGCTTAAGTGTTTTCTTCAGTGCATACCTCAGTAGTGCTCCATCGACAGAACCAGCTATAGCTTATGGGCCTTGAGTATCCAAGTCAAGGCCCCCTTAGAGATGTAGTTTAAGCTTGGATAGTAGAGACTACATGAGCTGCATACATCTTCCCAAGTTAGAATCTGCTGCCATGCCTGGTGCCTATGTCGACCTGCCTCACTGAGAGTATCAACCTAGAGAGGACAACAGCAAAAGCTCATGCTGGGACTTATGGAGTGTTGAGGACTCCTATAGTTAATTGTAAAATATGTTCCTTGCTAAAATCAATAGGAGAACATTCTGCCTTTGTATTTTAAAAGAAAGCAGTCTCTGTTAAAATGTGGGCTCAGCCCCATAGCTATCCGGTGAAGCATTATAGATTAGATAAGTTTGGAAATACTGAGAGAATGTTTCTGTTAAGTGCCTTTGCCCTGAAGCAATGGGTTAGGTTCTTGAACAAATGTCCACCCTGAAGGTGATTTTTGCTGACTAAAAAATTATATGTCTGTTGTAGGTGCAACATTCTTTACCCCAAAATTTTCTGTATAAAAGTTGTCACGAAAGTTTCAATAAACGGGTTCAGGATTCACTCAGACGAGAGGGAGCCGCGTGTGTTCTGTTCTCCGCCCGGTCCTGGGGAGCCCTGGTCTCGAGGCCGCGACTCTGGTCTGCAGCACTTGTCTTTGTTAGCACTTTGCTTTGAAGAATGAAGGCTTTTTTTAGAGATACAGGCTTTATTAGTTTACTTTTTAAAACAGGCAGACCATATTACAGTATGTCTTCAGTTTATTTCTATTTCTTTTTTTTTTAATTTATTTTATTTTGTGTGTGTGTGTGTGTGTGTGTGTGTGTGTGTGTGTGTGTATCAGAGAGCACTGTGTCCCTGTGAGGACCAACGGTGACTTCTGGAATCATCCTGGATTGCTTCTACCTCCTTCTTGCTTCGCTCTGGGATTTCCCAGGCTCTGCTAACCAGGGCCGGAAGTGCAGGCCGCTGCTGTTTCCACCTGGTGTTTTTATGTGGGACCTGGGATCCGAACTCAGGACCTTCTGCTTGTGAGACAGAGTCTTAACCCCTGAGCCATCTCTCCAGCCCAGTTTATTTCTATTTCTATGGAACAAAAATATGTATATTTCTTTATCACTTCCCTGTATTTTCATCAAGAGAAGAGTATGTTTCTAAATGTGTGCAAATTAAAAACTGTACCTAATAACAAGTAATAAATGAAAAGAAAAATATGGGAAAAATAGAAAAAAGTATCTCTTCTTAGTTTTTATTCTTTTTTTTTTTTTTTTTTTTGTGTGTGTGTGTGTGTGTGTGTGTGTGTGTGTGTGTGTGTGTGTAGAACCACGGACGAATTCGTGAACCACCATGGACGCCTCCACCTCCTTCTGCCCTGGGATTCACAGGCTCCGCCCTACCAGCACCAGAAGCGCAGGCCACCCCCGCTTCCGCCTGGCGTCTATACGTGGGATCTGGGAACAGAACTCAGGACCTTCCGCCTGTAAGGCGGAGGCTTAACCCCTGAGCCACCTCTCCAGCCCCAGTTTTTATTCTTAAATATGTGTCTCTAGTGTCAATTTTTAAATGCCCAACATTAGGTTGGGGAGATGACTCAGGGGTTAAAGTCTTTGATGCACAAACAAAAGGACCTGAATTGGGATCCCCATGTCCCAGGTAAAATGCTGGGTATAAAGACCTATGGCCTGTGATCCGTGCCCTAGAAGGCCCTAGAACCTGGGAAACCCCAGAACAAAGCAAAAGGAAATAAAATAATTCAGAATGATTCCTGATGTCACCCTTGGACCTCCACAGACACACAGACTCAAGTGCTCTCTTGTACATATGCCTATGCATACATTTATACACACACACAAAGAGTATACACATCTCAAAAAAAAGTATGTTTTCTATAATTGAGCATATTTCTCTCATTGACATAGAATTTTGTAATTTTTTTGTTCTATTTTTTAAACAAAACCTCTACCATTGACCTTCAT
This sequence comes from Typhlomys cinereus, assembly GCA_023101885.1. Lineage (NCBI taxonomy): Eukaryota > Metazoa > Chordata > Mammalia > Rodentia > Platacanthomyidae > Typhlomys > Typhlomys cinereus. The sequence goes on from JALPQD010000336.1 coordinate 93,683, forward strand.
CCCCAGCCATCTATTGTTCTGTGATGTATAGTTACCATTTGTATTGTGTTTTGCTTTCCCAGCATGTTCTGTAATGTATTTTAGCACTTTTGCCTTATTCTGGCTTTTATATTCCCATCTGCCAGAAAGTTTTGGCTAGAAATCAGGTGTTAGCATTTACTGGATATCTGAAAAAACTGTCACAAAAGAAGAAAAGCAATATTTCTTTCATACATTATTCACGTATTTTATGCATTAACATAGAAGATGACACAGTGGCATCTGGAACATTTTAAATTAAAAAGATGTTGTTTCTGGCTGGGGAGATGACTCATTGGATACGACACTCACCATATAAGTGTAAGGACCTGGGCTCTAATCTTAGGGCCCATGTAGGGCTGAGTATAGTAGCATACATCTTTAATCCCAGTGTTCCCACAGTGGGCTGGGAGGCAGAGGCAGGAGAATCCTGACCCTGGTATACACAGCAGTGAAAATAAGAGATCCTATCTCTAACAAGATGGAAGGGAAAGACCAGCACCCAAGGTGTCCTTTGACCTCGTCAAATGCACCATCGCGTGCGTGTGCCCTAATTTCCCCACACAAACATAAACACGTATTCACATATACAGAAACACATGGACATCACAAAATAAATAAATTGGGCCAATGAGATACCTCAACAGGTAAAAGCATTTACTGCACAAACCTGACAACTTGAGTTCAATCTCTGGGAATCTATAAGGTAGGAGAACCAGCTCCTGAAAGTTGTCCTATAACCTCTGTTGCTGAATCCCCACTGGGCCAGCCAGGGGGAAGATGGGAAATGGCAGGGGCCTCGTGGGCTCGAGGCGAATGGGCGAGCTGGTGACAGGGCCCAGACCCCGGGAGTCAGGCAAGAAGCAGCAAGCAGAGGATGAGTTGGCTGCAGCCTCAGCTTTATTCAGGAAGTGTTTGGGCTTATATAGGGTCAGGGTCCAATCAGGTGTGGCCACCCCTCTGCTCGGGGGAGGGGGGAGCAGCCACCAATCATTTAGCTGTTTACTAGGTGTCCAGGTTAGATGGCCGCTTCCCATTGGTTTGTTCATCCCTCCTTCCCATTGGTTGTCCATCCTTCTGCCTGTATGGTTCCTTGTTCAGGCTTGTCTATAGCTAGACCTCCTGGATTCGGGAGCCCGGGCTAGGGGCTCCCTGAATCAGTAGTGCCACATTTTCACCCTTTTATTTATTTATACATTTTTTAGTGGGGACCATGATAGCTGGGGTGACTCTGAGCCTCTTCAGCTGGGCGGAATGTAAGTGACTGTACCTATCTTAGATTGGACACCACCCTCGTGTGGAGCCTTACCCGTCATGAGACCATCGCAGAGAAGGAATCATGGTTCCAAAGGGGAACTCAAGTATAGCAGAGAAAAGGAGGGGTTTTTTTTGAGATGTGTATACTTTTTTGTGTGTGTATAAATGTATGCATAGGCATATGTACAAGAGAGCACTTGAGTCTGTGTGTCTGTGGAGGTCCAAGGGTGACATCAGGAATCATCCTGAATTATTTGTCAGGGCAAGAGCAGGAGGAGGGGCTGTAGGCAGCACAGGCACAGAAACGATCCAGAAGAGATAAATCAGAATATAACAATTGTAAATTAGTAAGGCATAGCTCTAATGGAGGACAGCCAGGCTTACAACAGGCCTTTGATGATCTTAGGAATGTCCAAGGCCTGAATGGACGTCCTGAGGACCTGGAAAGCAAGCTTTGTTATTTTGAGAATACATGAAAAAAAACCTAATTTGTATGAAAAAAACTTACAATCTGTTAGAAAAACAACTGTGATAGATATAAAACATAAGTAGTTAAGGCCTTAGATGTTATCAAAATTATTTGTAAGTATGCATACATGTATTTTAAAATGGCATGCCAAAATTTTAATATTAGCACACAACAGAAATGAAAAAAAAATTGAAGTGGCCACAGACACAAGACACACAACATGTAAACACAGAACATATAAACATACAAGCACATGAACAACATTTTACCGGCAACTATACAATTTACTGGCAACTGTCTTAAAATTACCCTTGAAAGCTTTATTAAAGGCAAATTAACATTTAGGAAAACCTTATTTAAAACAAGACCTCATATTAGTTAAGTCTAGCAGCTTAGCTTAATTATGAAAAACATCTAGCAAGGAAAAGCATCCTTATCCATAAGTCCATTCCCACATTTTCTCTGGGGGGATCCAAGGTGCTAAAACCACAGCCTCATTCCAAAATTCCTCCAGGCCAGCAGTCTTAACCTTGAGGCCTCTAGTCTCTAGGAGAGATTTCAAGACAGGTATTGGGGGACCAGTATCATCTGAAGCAGAAAATACATCCAGGAAAGACTGGGAGTCAAGAGCTATAGGAAGAGGAGGGAAGGGGATGTCGGCAGGGGGTGGAATGTCCCCCTCTCCCCTATGGACCTGTGAGCCCTCTGCAGAGTCCTGGAAAGGGGAAGGAGAGGGGAAAGATCCGGAGGAAGAACAAAGGGCTAATTTTTCATTCTTTCCACAAGTTTCATTGTAGCAATTAATCACTTCTTCAGTGGAGGATTCTTTAAGGCTTGCTACATGCCTAGGAGGATGGGAACAAAGGGGGCTAGAAGGACATGGCCGTCCTGGACTTCCCTCTTATGGGATAGGAAAAGCACTCCCATCCAAGTCTGTAGGACCCAGACATTTTCTGGGGAAATCCAAGGAGCTAAGATTAAAGCTTCTTCCCAAAAATCTTCTAAGTCCTTCAGAGTCACTTTGATCCTTAAGTCTAGTAGAGCCTTAAGGGCAGTCAGCTGGGGTACCTTCTGATGGGTAAGTTACCTATTATGAAGAGGAAAGGTTCTTTAATGGAGCAGAGATGACTAGGAGGCGAGAGGACAAGGGAAAAAAGCACAGAAAATAAAAAGCAACGACTAGAACTCCTAAAAGGGTAACCAACGTCCAAGGAGAGACCTAGTACAGGACATACGCAGAGGTGTTCTGGATCTAAGCGTCCTGTGGTTAGTGAGGGACTTCAGGGGCTCGTTACTCCCCCAGGTTGTATGCCCCTGGTCAGGCCGATTCAATATAATCGAACCTGGGCTGCTGAGTTCTCAGGGGACCAATTTCTCATGTGAACTCACTGGGAAAAGCCTTAATTTAGAGGAGCTCTTTGATCGTGGGGAAATCAAACGAGCGATTGGGGCTCCTTGATCATCAGCAAATCAAGTGAGCGATTGTGCTCCTAAGGACAAACAGGGAAAGGGGAAGAGGAGGGGGCCACCTGCTCACCTTCAGGCGCCATAAGCACAGGAACACAAAACCAAAGGGGCCGCTCACTGAACTTTACCGGAATGGGTGTCTTGTCTGCACTGAAGGCAGGACCACCCCACGTTGGAGCGCCAGATGTTGCCGAATCTCCACCAGGCCAGCCTGGGGGAAGAGGAGAAACAGCAGGGACCTCGTGGGCTCGAGGTGAATGGGCGAGCGGGCGACGGGGTCACCACCCAGACCCCGGGAGTCAGGCAAGAAGCAGCAGGCAGAGGATGAGTTGGGTGCAGACTCAGCTTTATTCAGGAAGTGTTTGGGCTTATATAGGGTCAGGGTCCAATCAGGTGTGGCCACCCCTCTGCTCGGGGGAGGGGGGAGCGGCCACCAATCATTTAGATGTTTACTAAGTGTCCAAGTTAGATGCCCACTTCCCATTGGTTGTTCATCCCTCCTTCCCATTGGTTGTTCATCCTTCCCACCCATTGGTTGTCCATCTCTCTGCCTGTATGGTTCCTTGCTCAGGCTTGTCTGTAGCTGGATTCGGGACTCTGGGCTAGGGCCTCCCTGAATCAGTAGTGCCACAAACCTCTACACATGTACTGTGGCATACTCAATCTCTCTCTCTCTCTCTCTCTCTCTCTCTCTCTCTCTCTCTCTCTCTCATTTTATCTCAATAACTAAGTATAAATAAAAATTTTAAAGAGATTGCTATTATACTTGCTATTTTGATAAAATTTGTAATTTTCTTAAAACTTTTTCACTTTAAATTCATTGATGAATTCTTCCCTTGGGATTCTAACTCATGACTCTTCAAGCACATTCCCTTGGACCCTGACTTTGCATGGAAGTAAATTTGCATTTACAAACCTAGTTACCACTTGAGAACTCCTGAATCTAAATAGCAATTTTAATAAGAGCTCAAAACCATGGTAGTACAGAAGTACCCTTCTATTAATAAGTCAGAATGACTTTCTCATTTGAAAAATGTACAGAAAATCTTACATAATTTAAAACACTGAAATTGACAACTCTTACAGTATATTCATTCCTTAATTTTACAGTTCATAAAGTATAGTGCCTACACTGGTTGTAAGGCCTTTTTTTTCCTACTCTTACAAGCATATTGAGTAACTGTCCTTGACCCCTTCTTCTCCCCTCCCTCCATCACTTCATCCCACTCCCTCCCACATTCCTAAGAGTCTGTTTCTTTGATTCCTTGGGTTCCCTCTGGATCATCTGCTCTGATGGGGATTCAGGCCTTTGTGGCAGACCAAGTGGTCTTCCTTGGGCAGACCCACTGATAGGGGCACTCCCCTTCACCCATCCAGCCCTAGCCCCTAAGGTACTGCATGCAATTATTTCTCCTGAGATCCTCACTAGTCTATGAGGGCATGTCCGTCACTGTGAAAGTCTAGTAAGGACAAGTTTCATTTCAGTGAATTCCTGGATGCAGCTGTCCTGCCTTGAATGGAATGATCTGTCCATCGATGGACCCTCCCATCTTTAGGCTCTTACAATCTTACTGCCCCGTCTTCTACAAGATTCCCTGAGCCTTCAGATAGGGAGAGGTTTGGTTGGACTGATTCCGGGTGAGCAATGCAGGGTCGATGGTGCTCTGCATTCTGGTTGGCTGTTGTCATGTCACTGCTCTTCCACTGCACTAGACTCCATCCTGTCTGGACGTTGCGATCCTCTCCTAATCCTCTACTATCCAAAGATAAAATGAGAAGTGGAAGTTTATTCTTGGGTGTTTGTGGTTAATATAGAGACATCTGATCCTGTCCAGTTTCCTCCCCATCTACTGTTGTTTAGACTGGTTTACAGTGCTGGGCATGTTCCCTGTTAAGGGACACCAACCACCTGGACGATAACCCCTGGATATAACACGAATATAAAGGACGATAGCCCTTTTTTTCCCCTCTCCTTTAAACCTTTTCTTATATAAAGTACCAAAAAACACCAACCCCAATACCATATAAATTCCAATTAGAACAATCTCATGAATAAATACAATTCAGGGAAGCCATATGATGAATCTTGTCTTTACTCAGAATAATATGCTAAACATCCCTTGATAAATAATAATTGTCACTCATCTGTCAGAACCTGTTCCTTCCCATTTTCAGTCATGTTAAGACATGTTATTCTGTTGGGGACCACATGCCAATGTGATGTTCGTCTTTTTAGGACCTATAGACATTCAGAGATGTGGCCCTTAAGTTTTTCTCCAGAGGAGTGGGAATATCTGGACCCTACTCGCAGAATCTATAGAGATGTGATGATACACAGAAACCTAGTCTCCGTGGTTGAGGATGGCATTCCTAAAGGCCTCCTAATACACTGCCAGCATTCTTTTTCCTGGGGGTTGTTGCCATAGAGAAGAAAGTGTTCCTATTTCTTCTTTTCTTTATTTCCCTCCTCTTTAGGTAATGTACACATCCAAACTTTAGATTGTTGGTAATTATAGGAACTTCATGGCATAAAATGGTGTTGCCTACATCTTTTTTTATATACATTTTTTATTATTATTTCCGCTCATACAAACTTAATAGGTACACCAGTTCCCTCCCTCCCTCCTCCTCCCCCCCGAACCCCCTGCTCCCCCTCCCCTCACCCCTCCCTCCCCATCCCCCAGTGCCTCCCGCCCCAATTCCCAGAGAGTCCTTTATTGTGCATGCCTGACTCTCCTCTGGGCCCTCCTCTCCGATGACATACAAGGACCCAGTGGCATTTCCCTGAACCCTTTCCCGTGTTCCCCATAAGCATAGGAACACTACTGTGGCTGTCAATCCCTTGCCTCCAAGAATCTTGGTGCCTTTAGCTGATGCTAGACTTTGTGAGGTCAGTAGTGTGTTGGACATTGCACAGGGCATACAAAGTCCAATTATTATTGCTTCGGCCCTAACTTGTGTGGAGTATCTTGCAAATCATTGCTCCTCCCATCCTTTTGCTCTTACAATCTTACTGCCCCCTCTTCTGCAAATGTCCCTGAGCTTCAGGATGGGGAGAGATTAGTCTGGCCTAGTTCTAGGTGGTTGATATAGAGTCTCTGAAGTTCTGGATTGTGGTTTGTTGATTTTCTTTTGCAGTTTTGCTGCTCCTGCAATGCCCTTCACTCCATCCTGCTGGGCACTGTATGTCACCCCCTGGCCAGAAACAAAAAGCTGTTAAACTGGAGTCTTATTATAGGAGAACATTCAAGGGTAGATGTAATAAAAGTAGGAAACCTCAGTGAGAGAGGGGTCAATCACCCATTTGCAAAATGGTTACTTTTTATCTGCCAGACTATATGCCCTCCCCTTCTGGTGAGATCATACCCCCTCAGTTGAAAATGATCAGGAATGAACGTCTGTGAACTTTACCAGGTGTCACATTACTTACTTGCAGTCCTTGATGAAGGCCTATTTTCTCTGCTGTAACATGGTCACTTCTCTCCTTGTTTCTGGTGTGGCCCTCCAACCCCATCCCTCCTGTTCATAATCCTTGCAATTACTGTAGGTATTACATGGATTTACCTTTGAGTGTCTCAAGGTGGGCTGGGTGGGTTTGGTACTAGGAGCCACCTATTAGGGAGTACATACGGTGCTTAATTTTCTGGGTTTGGGATACTTCACTTAATATAATTGCTTCTAATGACATCCGTTTCCCAGCAAATTCCAGTAATTCATCATTTTTGATGTATAGATGTACCACATTTTCCTTGTTATCTACATCTTGAAGTCCATTTTCTACCCTCAACTGTTTTTGTTTATTTGATTGATTGATTAATTTTTGAAACAGGGTCTGTTGCAGTTTGCCTGCATGGTTGCTGATAAATTACCATCAAATTGCTTAAGAGAGCAAAAGTTTAATTGTCTCTTATGATTACTGGTTACAGTTATAGTCCAGCTTGATGGTAGACATGTATCAACACTAGGGCTGAGGAACTGGCCACACCATCTCTACATAATGGCTGAGAGAAGGACAATCCTTACTTACCAGACCAACATGTCTGACCAAGTATACAAAAGGATGCCAACTTTCTCAATCAGTTCTCAATATTTTATTCCAGGGGCTAGTCCCACCCACCATGGGCTAGACCTTCCCCATTAGTTAGACAATCTTTTGCAGTTTTGCTCTGGGCTTAACGCAACCATTAATTCTCTACAAATGTGCCCAGAACGCAAACCCTCAAATTCAAATTGACACCTGTGCCTAACTATGCCAAGGTCTTTCATAGTGGAGGAATTTGTCTCCAAGGTTCCAGGAATACAGTTGTGTACCATCACATCCAGCTATGTTTAGAGTCTTCAGTTATTTTTCTCTCTTTTGCAGAACACAGAACTGGGACAGATAATCTGAGAATATCTTTGGATACTTCTCTCCTGTCCTATTCTGTCTTCATATTCTGGAATAATTCCACATCAAGAATATAAAAAAAACAAACTCACATACATATACATGTGGTTTAATTGTTGCATATTTTTAGATCTTCTGAAATCTCTTCTGCTCTTGATTTCTAGTTTTTATTCCATGAGTGTTAATATCCATTAGGACTCATTTTGTGCCCCAATTCAGTTGGTCTATCCAGGATAATATGCTGTGAGCTATTGAGAATATTCTGTCAGTTGGTTTTATTGGTTAATTATTTCATTGCTTAATTATTGGTTAAATATTTCCTGAAATATTTGAATAATATTGATATTCAAGATTTCAGCTTCCTGATTAACATTCTATCTGATTTTATTATAGGAAATGGGGAAATGAAATCACTTGTTATTATTCTGATGCCATTTCTTTCTCCAGTTTTCTCAGTGATTGCTTCTTGTATTTAGGAAGTATGAAGTTGCATATATGCTTATTATAGCTATTCTTTTCTAGAAAAATATCTATTTTATCTTTATATTCATTTTGTTCTCGTAAAGGTTTTCACTTAAATTGTATTTCACAACACTTGACTGTTTTGTCTTAAAACTCATTTCTTGGGCTGGAGAGATGGCTCAGGGGAGCAGAAGGTCTTGAGTTTGGATACCAGGTCCCATGTAAAAAAATGCCAAGTGGAAACCATGGTAGCCTGCACATATGACCCTGATAGGCAGAGCCTGGGAAATCCCAGAGCGAAAAAAGAAGGTAGAAGCAATCCAGGATAATTCCCAAAGTCACCCTTGGTCCTCCACAGGGACACACAGTGCCCTCTGATACACATATACATAAAATTTAAAATAAATAAAATATTTTTAAAACCTCATTTCTTAAAACTTAATTACAATTACCCCAGCTCTCTTGTGGCCACTATGTATAATGAGTCCACTATTTCTCTTTTAGCCTCTATCTTTTAGATCTAAAAAGAATCTCCTATAAATGGTACATACTTGATACTTTTTTATTTATTTATTTATTTATTTATTTATAATTGAGATTTATTGGTTGAGGATCAGTCCACAGACATTTTAATTCATACACAACTCTTAATACATGTACTGAAAAATCTAAAAAGCCACACATTGTGTTTCACAAAACAGTTAGTTATTCCAAGGATGTCCGGATTCCACCTCGGAGACCATTTTCCATCGAACGCCGATGGTCCCGACTCCGCCCATTCATCCTCCTCATCACATGTATTACTCGGGGGTTGGTTTGTTCACAGCACGTCAGCAACATGACTAGGAAAACCGCACCACGACCAGAGAGATGTCACACAGGGCAGTTCTGACTGGCAGCCGGCAAGGAGTGGTTTCTTTAGGAAACCACTCTACTAGAAAACACGGGACTAGACAGATGAAAATACCCAGGACACAACTGCACAACTGAGAAGCCCACTGCCGTCCAGAACGCTTTGTATTGCAGGATAGAAAACTAACCCACTACGGAATGTTGCACTGACACCAAGACAGTCGCAGCCTGCCTCGATTCAGTGCCCATTATTTTCTGGTTGTACCAAAAAATAAACAACCAGGCAATGATTTCACCTCTTAAAAAAAACCATTTACACTTAAAAAATGGGATGAGGTGGGATTCCCTCCTTTTTAAAAATGTTTCTAGAGCTACTAAAAAACTCGCATTTACAAAATAGTCGATAAAAATATTCCTCTGGATTGTACAAGAAGGGAGACAGGGACCACTGCGGATGCGGCGCGGGATTAGTCCGACTTGGCTTCTTTCTCGTCCACATCATCGGAGGCCGTGCTCTCCTCGGTTTTAGTCTCTCCGTTTTCTGCAGGCAGATCCGCTTTAGTGTCTGGGTCGGTCACCGCAGCCTGCTTTCCCTTCGCTCCTCGCTTCCCTTTTGCTTGTACTTTTTTGTCTGAAGATTTATCCTTTCCCGCGGCCTTTTTCGGCTTTGATTCCACTTTGGCGGGAGCGGGTTTGGCCGACAACCGCGTCGATCTGCGCTTGGGCTCCTCCTTGGCGCCATCCGCGGAGCCGACCTTCCTCTTGGGCATCGTGGCTGCGCGTGCGATGCTGCGGGCCGTCACGAAGATGCGCTCGCCCCGCTGGCTCCCGCGCCCGAACTGCTGCGACCGATACTTTTTTATTTAAATTGATAATTAATTTCAAGACCATATTAAAAAACCCTCAATGTTACATTGATGCAGCAGTTGTTTTATTTAGTATATACATTAACAACGAGTTATGATGTTTATGCTTTTGTCTTTCAAATTCTGTTACCAAGTGTAATATCTTTCATCAATGTCCCATACTTACTGTTCATCAATATACCCATATCCTGGGTGAGTTTTACAGAAGTATAGACTGTGGCACCACTTTTTCTCAAAGCTCAAATCTTATTAACATATAGTTCTTAATGGAGAGAAACCCGACAAATTCAATGAATATGGCAAAGTCTTTGACTATTTCTCATCCTTTACTAGACACCAGAGAATTCACACTGGAAAGAAGCTAACGAATATAAAGAATGTGAGAAATCCTTTACCTACTGGACAAGCCTTAGACAACATCACAGAATTCACACAAGAGAGAAGTCCTACAGATGGAAGACTGTGACAAAGCCTTTAACGATTTTTCACACTTTACACAACACCTAAGAATTCATATTGGAGAGAAGCCATATAAATGTAAAGAATGTGTCAAAGCCTTTACTCACTAGTCAGGCCTTGGACAACATCACAGAATTCATACTGAGAAACCCTATAGCTGTAAAGAATGTGGAAAAAAATCTTTAACCACTGTGCAAGCCTTAGAAAACACCAGAGAATGCACACTGGAGAGAAGCTTTACACATGTGAAGAATGTGCCAAAGCCTTTAATGACAATTCACAGATTACTTGGCACCTCAGAATTCATACTGGAGGAAAACCCTATAAATGTAATGAATGTGGCAAAGTTTTTATGCATCATTCAACCTTTACAAGTGACCAGGAATTCATGCTGGAGAAAAAACATACAAATGTAAAGAATGTGTTAAATCCTTTAGCCAGTGATCAAGTCTTAGAAAACACCAAAAAATTCACACTGGAGAACCCCCTACACATGTTTAGAATGCGACAAAACCTTTAACTATTACTGATCATTTAGTAAGCGCCACAAAATTCACACAGGAGAGAAACCATACAAATGTGAAGAATGTAGCAACACTTTTAGTCTTTGCCCACTCCTTACCCAACACCAAAGAATTCATACTGGAGAAAAACCCTACAAATGTGCAAAAATGTGGCAAAGCATTTACACATTCTTCAGCTTTTACTAAACACCAGAGAATTCACACTGGAAAGAAACCTTACAGATGTAATGACTGTATAAATCCTTTAGCCAGGGTTCAATCCTTAGATAACATCACAGAATTCAGTGATGAAAAACCCTACAAATGTTAGGAATATGACAGCATTAGTTGGCTTGGAAATAAATCCTCAAAGACATCAGAGAATGGTGCAGACAACTCACCTGTGAAATGATACAATTTTATTATATGTCCAGAACTTCTCAATATTCTCACTCTAAGATACTGGTTATATCCAAAGAACGTAAACTCATTCTCAAGAATTCATAATTCAGATTATTTTAGATATCGGACAGCATGTTTTGAAATGTTTTATCCAGACTGTGTGCATTACTAATTAAATTTAAAAAGCTTCTAATGTGCTGTCAGTGTTGTATATCAAGTGAATTGTTTTTCAGCCACGATTATTAAACTGTTCTACCTTACTCATAAGTAGCATGTTAAATAATTTACCCAGGCAGATGGTGGAATAACTTATCCAGTAACTGTTTTCCAAAATAGAAAGCTTTGATTTTGATTTACATCAACTAAATTCTGCAATCTAATGGTAAGTTTCAAGATCAAAAGAATGTGAGCGCAGATAGTAACTGATCTTTACTAGAAAAAGGAATTGTTGAGATGAAAGATAACAGATGTCAACTCGCTACCAAACTAGAAGTCTCACATATTTGAGAAAAATTTATTTTGTAAGCATTGAACTCATTTATTTGTAGTCTGGTTACTGTTTCCAACTCTGCCCATACCAGCACAAATGAGGTGGGGACCTGGACTTGAGAGGGGCTGCATTTCTCCCAGAGAAGGAAGATTCTGTTCTAATCAGGGCATCATACCATGGATGGTCCTACAAACAGTCAACACACATCCTAAGGTCACTCACATTCCTGCTCACTTACACAACCATGCCATGCAAAACTATGTTCCATCCTCAGAAATCATGCTCACACACCTGTTGTTCCAGTTACCCTTCAAGAAATTCTAAGGAGAATCCCTGTTGGATCCCTGTCTCAAACTAGTCCATCCACTGACCTAAACTTCTGACCGCTGGTCATAATCTCTGTCCAATGCAAGAGTATGAGCCAGACTTTAGCCCCTCAAGACGTCAGTATCTACTCTAATCCAAAACAGCTTGCATATGAGGAAATAAAGAAGATGAATCAAGGTTCAGAACAGCATTACTTTCTCTCCTAGCAGTACTAGACTGAGCACCACCCTGTTGATACCCCCTTTCCAGATCCCCTGGACTTCAAAGCTGGAAGACAAAAAAATCTAGTTCTAATCATTCACTTTTCAGTAGTTTATCAGAGGAACCCTAGGAACACACGAGTACATGCTGGTCCACCCTGCCCAAGGCCACGTTTATAAACATGGGAGCAGCTAGCAGTGTCCTTCACTTGCCACACCACTGAGGAGTAGCCACTTCCCTTTCTTGCTGTCTGCTGGAAACTCTGGGATGGACAACTCCACTTACTCACATCTCTGCCACCTATACCTGTACTCCAAGCCAGCCTCAGTTTGGGACAGTCAGGATGTCCCTTTTAATGTCAGTGAAGAAGAAGGCACAGAAGGACCGTCTTCCTGCTCATGGTGTCTCACTAGTGTCCACTGGGCCCGGTCTGCCCACTTTAAGGGTATAAGCATAGAACAGGCTGCTGGTCACATCTCATAAAGACCCGGGACAAGCCAGAAGCCAGAAAGGAGAAAGGAGGAACCCACGTCAGAATGTTAAATGTACATGCTTCCCCACAGGAGCAGAGCAGATGGGATGCGTGAGAAACAGTCTTCACTCGCCATCCACCCAGTCTCTGACCAATGTCGGGTTTCCTGTCTCGGGAGTTTAGTGAGGAGTCAGCCTCATTTCTCCAAACTAGACATGTTGTGTCTGGCTGACTTAGAGAACTACTATCTGCCCAAGACAGGAAACCGGCAAATGCCCACATCCTTTGATAGGTGTCAGGTCCTGCTGGGCCCAGGAAAGGTCACAGGCTAAGGCTGGGCAAGCCCAGAGCCCTGGGTGCTTCCCAGGAAAGCTGATGGGTGCACTCCCCACAGCAGCCCAAGATACCATAGTCACTGCTGTCACCCTCTGAATCTGGGGAAACTGGTGTGACAGGACACACAGGAACCCAGTCCTCCTGCGGCAGGTAGACAGATGACTGTCCCCCCAACTCCACACACCCTGATGATAGCACATTCTCTGAAGTGAGAGACTCTGAGAAGCCAGCGCCTGTGCCCTCCGCCTCCAGGCTGGAGAGGTGCCACGGACATGCTGGGCTGCAGGTGAGCATTGTGATGACTTCTTGGACACTGGACTCTGAGCCTCCCAGTAGAATGTTGACACCATCCTGGGTTGCTTGTGATCCGGCTCTGTGGGCCCCTGTCCAGATCTGCAGCAGAGCGGGGGGGGGGGCAGAAGGAAGACTCAGGTAACATGTTCAGGACTTGCTCTGAGAAGAGCAGTCTCCTGCTCAGACTGAACCATCCTCCTTCAGGAAGCTCTGCTCACATCCACGCCCAGAACCAAACAGTGCTCACAGCCTTGCGCCTTCCTCCCATGTGTAAAGCCCTGACTTTAATACAAGCTGCTCATTCTCTCCAGGTTCCCCAGCACACTCCCATCCCAGCTCACAAAGCAAGAGCCAGGAGACAAATGGTAACAGGTGCCAAGGACAAAAAACGTTTCCAGGGCCATCTAAATGTGACAGATGTGGGCATCCCCACAGATTCTACTATACACAAAACCACAGCCACACTGAGAACCCTCTGTGGGCCCCAGGAGGTTCCTGCCTCCCAAAGTAAGCTCTGTCTTGCTGTGACCAGGAGCCTCCACCAAATGCTCCCCACATCCCACACCCTCCATCACTGTCAGGCCCTGGAGAACTCACCATAGTACATAGCCCAGCCTTTAAGGTGTGGGTAACTCTTGGCCTATCCCATGGTGTAAGTGTCTGCAACAGGTGACATAGCCCAGGGCCATCATAATCTTTGTACTACTCAGTTTTTATTTTTATTATTATTTATTTATCTCTGTGTGTGTGTGTGTGTGTGTGTGTGTGTGTGTGTGCGCGCGCGCGCGTGTGTGTGCGTGTGTGTTGCAGGGTACCATGTGTCCCTGTAAAGGGCCAAGGGTAACTTCGGGAATCATCCTGGATTGCTCCTATCTCTTTTTTGCTTTTCTCTAGGATTTTCCAGGCTCCACACACCAGGGGCAGAAGTACAGGCCGCTGCCATTTCCATCTGATATTTTTACATGGGACTTGGGATCCAAACTCAGGACCTTCTGCTTTTGAGGCAGGGTCTTAACCCCTGAGCCATCTCTCCCAGCCCACTACTCAGTTTTGACCTCAACGGCCCAGACTCAACACATCTAATGTCTTGAGAGTGGAAGCAAACTTCATCAGAAACCAAATGCCTAACTTTAAGCTTTGAATTATCTTTTCGAACAACGCCCTTCTAAGAAGTCTTCACCCATCGAGAGAGAGAAGGGTTAGGGAAAACACACAGAGCATGATCAGCTCAGATAGAAGCTCTGATGTTTGTGCTGGGAACATGAACAAAAGCTCCCATGCTTGTCTCAGTCCAAGCCCAGAACCCTGCACAAGTCGGACTTTGGGCAGCAACTGTCCTTGCAGTACCACCCTTGCAGTTCCCCTGTATGTACCTGGAAGTCCCCATTGTACACATTATAGAGGGGGTAGAAGAATGCTGCTGGAGAGGGTACATTCTGGTGGAAGATTCTCTTCACCCTGAAGTCAAGAAAGGATAGTTAGGACCCTCAGGGACCCAGGTAGATGACCCTCCCAGTGCCACATTCCTAAAAGGTTGAGGTCACCTTCTAGCACCTGAGCACGAACTATCTCACACAGTTGCTATCCTCACTCCTCTCACTGCATCCAAACCTGCCCTGAAAAGGTTAGACACAGTGGTACATGCCTATCATTCTAGAAATTTAGGAGGCTAAGGCAAGAGGACTTTTTTTTTTTCATTCAGTTATTATTTACTTACTTATTTAGCATGTGAGTGTTTGTGTGTGTGTATCAGAGGGCACTATGTGTCCCTGTGGAAGATCAAAGGTGACTTCGGGAATCATGTGGGATTGCTTCTATCTCCTTTTTGCTTCCCTCCGGGATTTCCCAGGCTCCACCCACCAAGGCTAGAAGTACAGGCCACTGCCGTTTCCACTTGGCATTTTTATATGGATCTGGGATCCAAACTCAGGACCTTCTGCTTATGAGGCAGAATTTTAACCCCTAAGCCATCTCTCCAGCCCTGGCAAGAGGATTATTTAAGTCTAATCATTAAAGACCAACCTGGGTGATATAGCAACACCTGTCAAAAACAACAAAAACATAAAACTGGGCTGGTTACATGACTCATGGGCTAAAAGTGCTTGTTGCCAAACCTGGTGGCCTGAGTTTGATTGCCAAAGAGAGAACCACTCCCATAAGTTGTCGTCTGACTTCCATATACATGCCATACAAAACTTCAGAACAAATCTTAGCACAGGAGCCAATGTGGCTCATTATGGATTCTCTGAATAATGCCCTGTATAACCAATTTATATCATAGCCTGTGTCTTTTACAATACAACAAAGGTTGATTGTCAATGATGGGTTCAGGCCAGAAATGACCACTTTTTCCCTTATCTCTCAGATAGAATCAGCAGTTCCAGAGAATACATCTGTCATGAGCAGGCAACCTGTGGGCCCCCATCTGCACATACATATGCAAGTACATCCACCCCAGGCCACTCACCCACATGCACTAACACATGCAAGCCCCAGAACACTCACATTCACTAGAATGCATGTTCTCTCTCCCTCTCTCTCTCTCTCTTACACACACACACACACACTCACACTCACACACACACACCTCAAGACCCCATAAATGCTCATATATGTACTGATACAAGTGTACCCTAACACCCTTACATATATACTTACAATGCATTTACACATGCACACCCCAGGACACTCACCCACATGAACTGAAACACGTGCACCTCAGGACACACACACACACAGTAGCTTCATACCAAGGTGACAGCTTGAACAAGAGGTGGGTCAAGCCAGTCAGCAGGAGAATGATAGCCACGCCAGCAAGGGTGCTGTTCGACCACCCCCAGGGTGGGATCGGGAGGCCTATAAGCAGCAAAAGTCCACAGTTAGAAGTAACCTTGGTGACAGGAGGTTCCCCTAAGTCCACATAGCAAAAAGGTCCCCATTCTTAAGCAAAAGAAGTAAGAGTTTGGGATGTACCTCAGAGGTCTGTATGTCACTGATTCTTCTCTAGATCTTCCTGTCTACTATATGGCTGTGCACAGCACAGTGCTCACAAAAGAGACTGAGGTCCTGTTCAGCATCAACCAGAAGCACCAGAAAGTATGCAACCCCAGACACACTGGATCCTCATGGTAGCCACTAGCTACAGGCTCTTACATATCTCAGATACAGGGAAAAGAAATCCAAATTGGTGAAGGGATAGAAGGACTGGAAGGACCCAGTCCAGACCGACAAAACAACCACCACACAGTACCTACCCTTTCGCCGGGGAGAAGGGAAGTATACAGGCTGACTCCACTCACTCCACTGGCCCTCGTGTCCCCCATCCATGTCATCCTCCACCACAGCCATCCGGACCCGTAGTCTGGCCTCATACGTGGAGCCAGGGTTCAACTCAGTGGCTTCAAGTCTTAGCCAGGTTACTCCAAAGATACGATCCTTGCACTGGGCCTGCTGCAGGGTTAGGGAGCAGGTGAGTAAAGGGCCCTCAAGAACATATACCCTCGAACAATCCCACTCACACACACCTACAGGAACGTGGACACACTCACCATATTTACACACTGTTACATTCCAGCTCCTGTCGTAGAGTGCTAGCCTCTGAGAATAACAGCCATCACCTTCATCAGAGCAGCTGTTCCCACTTTCAAGAGACTTTTGAGATCAGGCCTATTGGCTGTTAATATTCCCTTATAGAAGGAGGGGGAGGGAGAGTCATTGGATCCTCAGCTGAGATCTCGGCCACATCCTCCTACACCTCCCTACTCTAATTACACTTGGTCTTGTGATACCAAGAGGTTCTAGAGCATATAGAAAGGGTCAAAGAATAAGGTGAGATTCCATCTATGCATCTATGGGGGACGTTGTCACCAAACTTGGAGCAAGAGCTTCTTGGGAATTATCCACACTCCTATATATAACATACTCTGTAAGTAACCCCAATAAACACATTAGTTCTTGAAGTTAGACTTTTTTAGAATTATACTTTGGTCTGTCCTTGGTGCCCTATCTGGAGTAGGTAGACTTCTGTTTACATCTATAAGGTTTGCGAGACAGTTCTCAGTGCACATCCATGCATACAAACACTAGGCAAAGACACAACTGTGTATGCTCACATATAAACACACATGTACAAACAGGAACACTCATATCCTGTATGCAGCTAGTACACGTACACATACCTGACTCTGATCCCTTCCCTCTTCACCACTGATTCTACCCAGTCCTAGGAGAGGTCACCACTGCATTACCTCCCAGGCCTCTTCCTGCCTCTTGAAGGCCAGTTCATAGCTGAGGATTGTGCTCAAGGGCTCCAGGGCAGGACTGATGCTCCAGGCCAGGACACAATGGCCAGAACTGATGTTGCTCTGCAAGTCATCGGGAGGGTCCAGCTTCACTGAAACAGACAAAGGCCACATGAGGCTACAGCTGGCATGTGTCCCTCAGCATGGCCAGAACTAGGGATCAGAAATATTCCCCAGGGGCTTGAATAAGGCCTCTTCAGACCAGGGGCCTTACCGGAAAGGTACATGGGGACAAGACAGCACTATTATCCTTGAACCTATACAGCCAGGTAAGTGCCTGAATCTTAACTTCCCTTCCTTCACAAGCTACTGCTGGAAACTCTGATGCCTTCGTGAAGTACTTCCTACTATGACTGAAGCACATTTCCAGAAATTCAGTCAACCGCCTTGACCCTATGTGGCCATGTCTCTCCATACTCTGACCAAATACTGGCTCTGCAGCAGTTACATGGGGTCCTGTCTGCTTCCACCCTTGCTTCTTTCTCAGCAAGGATTCTCAGGACCAAGAAGCTAAAGCTGAAGGCCTTAACCCCACAATCATGCAGCAAGGCCTCTGCTAATAGATCTGTCTCTGCTTACCGTGTCTCCACGGAAGGTACTGTGGGTCCACCAGGCTGACCTGCTCTTGCCCCAAGATGCAGTGGTGGAAAGTGATGGTAAAGTTGTCAGTTGGCAGCAGCGGGTCCTCAGACGGCAGCACCATGGTGCATGTGCTGCCCGAGAATATGCACTTGTGATTGCTGCCAGGTATCTGGTTGCTGGGAAAGCCATATGTCAGCTGCATGAAAGCTTCCACCCCAGGGACCCTGATCCCTCCCCAGGTGGGCCTGGCCCTCCACTCTCACCTGGTGAAAAGGAGCCAGGCCTTGGAGTCGTGGCCCAGCTCTGAAGTAGACCAGTAGCAGTCGATCCTGAGGACACTATTGCTAAAGCAGGTGAACGTCCCAGCACTTGTCCCTAGGGATGGGGACCATGGGACCCCATAGTGAAGGCCTCAGAGCAGAACTAAGATGGGTGGGAAGGATCTAACCAGAAACACTTCACAGGAAGATCCCAGGGGAATAGTTTAAGGGCATCCAGGATGGTCCAAGAGAGGTTAGATTCTGACCATAGTGCCCAGGCCATTTAGGACCTAGAGAAATGGTAGCACACTAGAGGACAAGTCCCGACAGTTTCGGTCCATGCATGATGGGTGACAATTTGTTCCCCACTCTACTCACAGAGACACGTGCCCAGCCCTT
Organism: Typhlomys cinereus; assembly: GCA_023101885.1. Classification (NCBI taxonomy): domain Eukaryota; kingdom Metazoa; phylum Chordata; class Mammalia; order Rodentia; family Platacanthomyidae; genus Typhlomys; species Typhlomys cinereus. Next base: position 112,487 of record JALPQD010000336.1, read on the forward strand.
ACCTCCTCCCTGCTCTGGGACAGAGTCTCCACAGCAGACATAGCAGGTATAGATCAGGATGCAGGTGCCCAGGGTCCACTTCAGAACTTTTCTCTCCAAGGTCCAACCTGCAAGGACCTACACTGTGGAGCCTGTACGAGGCACCTTCCCCTTTATGGGAAGAATGCTTCCCATGAGACTCTGCCTAGCAGAGCTCTTTACCATGCCAGGTGAACCTGACCATGCACATTTCTCCAAGCTTCAATGGTTAGCTGAAGGTAAGTCACTTGATCAGACCAAAGACTGGTGCCTTCCATATACAAGTTGCACCCTCGTGCTCAGATCTGCTGTGTGTCCATGCCTTCCTGCCTGTCTTCTGTGACCAGGTGCTCTTCGGTGTGGTACCCTGAGCCAACGGTGGTACTTGCACTGCCTACCTTGGTTCTAATAACTGTCACATGAAAGGCTGCCCATTAGCAACACAGAAGCTGACTCACAAGAGCAACAGTACCCTTCTTAGGGTCACATGTCAGGTAACTGCACTATCCCACTGTTACTACCTGAAATAAAGACCCATCCCAGGGTTTGCTTCAGGAAAGTAGTAGAGGATAGCAGCAAGTGTCCATCCGGCAGATGACACTTCCCAACCTATCTGTTCCACAAAGGGGAGTGCCCTGAGAAGAGCAACAGCCTGAGCCCTGGGATGAAGACCAGGGGCTGGGTGCCAGGAAGTGCATGGCTATAGTGACTGCTGAGGCCCTCTGTTACCCTATTTGCAGCTATAGATGGCTCACTGATAGCCCCTAAGCAGGAAGCAGGACCAGCTCAGTTATACAAGCTTGATTAGTGATAAGGAGAAAGAAAGGAAACACACACACACACACAGAGACCACAGCGCTTGCCTTCTGGGAGCCCACACGCCCTCAGCAGGCAACACTCTGACTCACGAGTCCAGCAGCTTATCTGTCCTCACACTCTAGGACAGATCCTTTTGCTAATGCCAACCCACCACCCAGAAGCCTTGCCTGTCTTTACACCCCTAGGATAGACAACTGGTAAGGCCCTATCCTCCTCCAGGATGGAGGGTACAGTCCTAGTCATCAGGGACATGAAAGACGAGCTCTCCAGGAAGTTACTGACAAAGTGGGATAAGACTGTTAGCCCAATCTCAGGTTGTGTGAGGGCAGCGTCAGAGAACAACGGGTCCTCGGGAAAGAGCAGCACAGCTGCCACTACCCAGCAGAGAGCCCTGGACAACTCAGGGTATAAAAGACCTTCTCTGGCAGCAGGGGAAACCCCAGAGCTGCTGTGTACAGGGGACAGGAGGACAATGATGATCCTTATGTAGCGGGGATGGGTAGAAGCTGGAAGGATGGAGCTGACAGGCCAACTGGGTGAAGCCAACAAGGCCATAGACAGGAAGAGGGCAAAGAAAGTCAAGCAGAGAAGGAAGCCCCCAGAAGCACTTTTCCACACATTTCCTGTGGGGAAGACACCTAGTGAGGTTGAAGTTCATAGCATACCAGACTAGGTCTCCAAAGAGGCAAAGGCTAGATCCAGAAATATTGGGTGTGTAATGAAAAAGGGTTAGGACAGAGCTCAAGAGAAGCGCAGAGAAGCAGGGTGGAGGATGTGGCCATGGAGTTCACACCTGGCACTCTGGTACTCTCTTCCTCTGCCTGGCTTCCTTCCCCATCCTAGAACGCTCACCATCTCCAGTGAGACTTCCCTGCCAACAAGGACGCTGGAGTCAGGCCCATCCGACTGTGTTCCATCAGAGGGGCAGGAAGAGCAAGTGGAGGAGGAGGTTGCAGCAAAGACTTTATGCTGAAGTCCATTGCTCCATGAGCACTCTCCCTCTTCCCCATGCCTAGTTGAACTAACCTTCTGGAATCTGACCTACACTTGTTGCCTCCCAACTCTTCTTCCACTCTAAAAAGTCCTTCAGGTGGAGCTCGAGCAGAGATGTTAACACTGTACTCTTGTGGAGGATAGCCCTCTATTTCCACTCCCACTGCCTTGGAAAGGAAGCACCTCTGCCCAGTACTCCCCTTCACCATCAGAGGCCTCTCCTAAAGCCACTTGCAGACAAAGCTCACTGAGCCCAATGTGCTCCTCAGGTTAAAGACCTGTTCTGTGCCAGATCTCCTGCACCAGCCCAATTCCTTTAAAAACACCCCTTCCACTTGCCTGCCAAAGTCACCTTGCCTCTCCTGGTATCTACGCCTTGTCACCATGGAGGGTTGTAATTCACCCCAGGAGGACAAGCTCTGACCATGAGTACACCCAGAGCAGCGTGTCCCAGAAAGAACAAGTGGTGTAGGGAGGGTGAAGTTCCCCAAAAGACTGCACTCAAAGTCCAGTAACCTGATGACTTTCTTTTCTCCCACACCTGCCTGAGCTGACCTTTTAGAATCCTTTCTACACATGATGGCTCCCAGTTCCTCTTCTACCTTGAAGCTCCTCAAAAATCTGCGGGTTTGAAGGGACTGTGCCAAACTCTGGACCTCGGCTCTGTTTGAAGTCTTCATCCCCCAAGAGTCAGCTCAGTTATTGAGAACACCAAGCTTCTTCATAATCCACAATGCTGCCTGGAAATTTCAGCAGCCTTTCTTTTGTCCACTCAGGGAAGAGACACCAACCACAAAGTCCCCACAATCCCCATAGCCCTGGATACTAGTTTGTCATTCTTATGGTCAGCTCTGCAATTCTGCCATTTCCAAGAAATGTCTAAGCTCAGAACACTAGACGAGGTAAAACTGGAGTGGTGCCCTCAATGCCCCCAGGGACAGAGAGACACTCATCTTTCTTTGCCTCCTTAGATTCATGTTGACTTAGAGGAAGGGAAGCTCAAAATACAGACTTACCTTTCCTAATGCATCTACCCAGTGCCATAGAGTCTCAGGCAGCCCCAGCCAGGAGGTGGCTTCCTGCAGACTGTCCGTGGTACACAGTAAAGCCCTTACCCGATCCAGAAGATAAGTATAGCGGTGGTGACGCTAGCCTCACAGCAGGCTGACATGGGCCACCCACATCTGAAACCACAAGCACAACACACAGCTGCTGAGAGATGCCTGTCACCAATCCTTGCAAGCAGGGAATTGTGAGTTAAGATGAGCTTTTAATCCATGGTCCTGAGCTTTAGCACATGTATGTTAGGGTTCTCTAGAGTCACGGAATTCACAGAATAAATATATATACATAGGAAATTTATTGAGTTGGCTTACAGATATGGCCAAGGTAATCCAACGAAGGCTGCCAGTAGCCGAGGTAGTCCAACGATGGCTGCCAATAGCTAGCTGCTCAGTTCAGTAGTCAAGTGGGTGATGGCTGAAGGCTGGAGAACTCCTAGAGTCTTAGTCTAGTCGAAGGCTAGAAGGTCGAAGAAACCAGGTGGCCGGAAGGAAGAACGATTCCTAGCACAGCTGCGATCTGTTCTCCTTGGTGGCTCCTTTTCTTTTTAAATTTTTTTATTATTTATTCAATTGTGTGTGTGTGTGCGTGTATGTGTGTGTGTAGAACCACGGATGAATTTGGGAACCACCATGGACCGCCTCCTCCTTGTTTGCTCTGCCCTGGGATTCACAGGCTCCGCCCTACCAGGACCAGAAACGCAGGCCGCCCCCACTTCCACCCGTCATCTATACATGGGATCTAGGATCCGAACTCAGGACCTTCCACCTGCAAGGCAGAGGCTTAACCCCTGAGCCACCTCTCCAGCCCCAGTGGCTCCTTTTTATATGATGCAATATTGGGAGAATCCTTTGAGAGCTTTGGAGGTTCTGATAGGATTCGAGGCGTGTATAATCCTTTCAAGTAGTCTCAGTTGATCCTTTCCAGAGGTGGTCTCAGCCCAGCTTAGTTAATACCCTGTGTGTCAAGTTGACACCCAGGCTTAACTATCACAAGTCCACCCCTTGTCAACTTGACACCAAATCACATTTCCTTAGGCCATTAAAAATTCTCCAAATAAAAACAGTAAGATTCATAATTACACCTAACATAATATAGCTATCCACGTACAACCGCACACACATTACTTTTTCCAAGATCAATGACAATGCCCCTTGAGAAATGCTTAGTCTTAGTGTCCCATAACACAATATCATAATGCAGATTATAGCATTTCATATCATAACTACAGATTAACATTATATTACATTACATAAATATCTTCTTAGAGTATGTGCACATGCACAAGTCTATTCTTGACAGTCTAGACCAGAAGCACTCATGGCAATTATAATCCTCGTTTCTGTAACTGGTTACATGGCCTTAGGTGGTATTTATAACTACCTTCTTCTACTAACCATTCTGTATTTCCTCCACCTTCAGCAAGTACTTCAGCAGGTCTTGGCTCTTTTCCTGGAGGTACCCATACCTTCATTCCTGGAGGATCTGCACCATTTACTGTTCTTCCTGTGTTAGGTAAATTCCCATTGACCTTAGTCACAGGACATCGTAATACCAAGAGATGCCCTAGTGGATCTCCTGCCCTCCAGACATACTCTTCCTTACCACCATTATGTAAAATCAATTCAATTTCCCCTTGGTGGTCTGGGTCAATCACCCCTCCTAACACTCTTATTCCTTTCTTAGCCTGTTGACTCAAAAGCATCAGAAATCCAAAATAACCAGGAGGAAGCCTTAGCTTCCAGTTCAAAAGAATAGTTGCTGTGTCTCCTGGCAGAAGCATTCCCTACTCTGGACCCAAAACTTCTAAGGCAGTAGAACGCAGGCTTGCGGGAAGAGGAAGCAAAAATTTTCCTAATGGGTCACTAGGAGTGATAGTAAGAGGAGCTATTCCTGTTTCCACCCCTTGATTCCTGGACCTGTGAATCCTGGCTATAGGAGACACAGTACTATATATTGGATGCTGGTTTAAGGCATATACTGCGTTCTGAAGAATTCTGTCCCATCCCTCCAGACTATTACCACCTAATTGATGCTGTAATTGTGTCTTTAAAAGGCCATTCCACCGTTCTATCAAGCCAGCTGCTTCAGGGTGGTGGGGAACATGAATTCCATTGTCATGAACTTCTTTAGCTGTGAAATGAGTTCCCTGGTCAGAAGCAATGCTGTGTGGAATTCCATGACAGTGGATAAGGCATTCTGTAAGTCCCTGGATGGTAGTCTTGGCAGAAGCATGACGTGCAGGAAAGGCAAATCCATAGCCAGAATAAGTATCTATCCCAGTAAGAACAAAGCGCTGCCCTTTCCATCTTGTAAGTGGTCCAGGTCTCTGCTGCTGGCAGATTTGGCACTCAGCTGCAGCTATAGCCAGGTCAGCCTTGGTGAGTGGAAGTCCATGTTGTTGAGCTCATGCATAACCTCCATCTCTGCCACCATGTCCACTTTGCTCATGGGCCCATTGGGCAATGACAGGAATGGTTGGGGAAAGAGGCTGACTATCCACAGAACGGGTCCTCTTATCCACCTGATTATTGAATGTTTCTTCTACTGTGTTGTGCTTGTGGTTTCAGATGTGGGTGGCCCATGTCAGCCTGCTGTGAGGCTAGCGTTACCACCGCTATACTTATCTTCTGGATCAGGTAAGGGCTTTACTGTGTTCTTTTGATGAACATTTACATGAGACACAAATATCTTTGTGTCCTTTGCCCATTGGGAGAGATCTATCCACATGCTTCTTCCCCAGATGTCTTTCTCGCCAATTTTCCAATTATGTTCCTTCCAAGTTCCTGAGCATCCTGCCAAACCTTTGGCTACAGCCCATGAATCAGTATACAGTCGCACATCTGGCCATTTTTCCTTCCAGGCAAAGTGTACAACCATGTGCACTGCCTGAAGTTCTGCCCACTGTGAAGATTTCCCTTCTCCACTGTCCTTTAGGGTTGTTGCAGAAAGGGGTTGCAGCGCTGCAGCTGTCCACTTCTGGGTGGCACCGGAATAGCGAGCGGAACCATCTGTGAACCAGGCCCTCGTCTTCTCTTCTTCAGTTAGCTGATCATAAGGCACACCCCAGGAGGCCATAGGTGCATGCTTGGGAACAGGCATTGCAACAGGCTGGGGAACCATAGGCATTTGGGCAACTTCTTCATGCAGCTTACTTGTGCCTTCAGGACCCGCTCGGGCCCTGTCTCGTATGTATCATTTCCATTTGATAATAGATTGCTGCTGTGCTCATCCAACTTTATGGCTTGCTGGGTCAGATAACACCCAACTCATGATGGGAACTCAGGTCGCATGGTAACTTGGTGACCCATTGTCAGACGTTCAATTTCCACTAGAGTCCAGCAATAGGCCAAGAGTTGTTTCTCAAAAGGAGAGTGATTGTCTGCAGATGATGGCAGGGCCTTGGTCCAAAATCCCAAGGGTCTCTTCTGTGATTCGCCTATGGGAGCCTGCCAGAGACTCCAAACAGCATCTCTATCTGCAACAGACACTTCCAATACCATTGGATCTGCCGGATCATATGGTCCAAGTGGCAAGGCAGCCTGTACAGCAGCTTGAACCTGCTGAAGAGCCTTCTCTTGTTCTGGGCCCCACTCAAAGCTGGCAGCTTTCCGAGTTACTTGGTATATGGGCCTAAGTAACACGCCCAAGTGAGGAATGTGCTGCCTCCAAAAATCCAAAAAGGCCCACCAAACGCTGTGCTTCTTTCTTAGTGGTGGGAGGGGCCAGGTGCAACAACTTATCCTTTACCTTAGAGGGGATATCTCTACATGCCCCACACCACTGAACTCCTAAAAATTTTACTAAAGTGGAAGGTCCTTAGATTTTGGTTAGATTTATTTCCCATCCTCTGTTGCGCATATGCCTTACCAACAGATCCAAGATGCTTGCTACTCCCTGCTCACTTGGTCCAATCAGCATAATATCATTTATATAATGGACCAGTGTGATACCTTGTGGAAGAGACAAGCGATCAAGATCTCTGCAAACCAAGTTATGACATAAGGCTGGAGAATTAATATACCCTTGAGGTAACACTGTAAATGTTTACTGCTGGCCTTGCCAACTGAAGGCAAATTGCTTCTGATGATCTTTATGAATAGGCATGGAGAAAAAAGCATTTGCAAGATTAATGGCTGCATATCAAGTACCAGGAGATGTGTTGATCTGCTCAAGCAACGAAACCACATCTGGCACAGCAGAATCACAAGTTCGAGTCACAACTTGATTAAATTTGTGATAATCGACTGTCATTCTCCTTGATCCATCTGTCTTCTGCACAGGCCAAATGGGAGAGTTAAAAGGAGAGGTGGTCGGAACCACCACCCCTGCATCCTTCAAATCCTTGATGGTGGCACTAATTTCTGTAATTTCTCCAGGGATACGATACTGTTTCTGATTCACTATTTTCCTTGGTAGAGGCAATTCTAAAGGCTTCCATTTGGCCTTCCCAACCATAATGGCTCTTACTCCACATTTCAAGGAACCAATGTGAGGGTTCTGCCAACTCCTAAGTATATCTATTCCAATTATACATTCTGGCTACTGGGGAAATAACCACTGGATGAGTTTGGGGACCTACTGGACCTAGTGTGAGTTAAACATTCGCCAAAACTCCATCAATCACCTGACCTCCACATGCCCCTACTTTAACTGGAGGGTCACAATGCTTTTTAGAGTCTCCTGGAATCAATGTCAACTCAGACCCAGTATCTAGTAGACCCCGAAATGTCTAATTATTTCCTTTCTCCCAATGCAGTTACTCTAGTGAAAGGCCTTAGGTCCCTTTGTGGCAGGACAGGAGAAAGACTAATATTAAAGCTTCTTGTTATGGTACCAAGATCCTTCGTTAAAGGGATCTGGCCTCCCCTTCATTCAAGGGGTTCTGGATCTGTAAACTGGCTCGTCTGGAAATTCATTGATAGGCCGTGATTCTCTGCTGATACAAGTAAAGGCAGCTTTTCCTTCATTTCTGTTAGAATTTTTCTGCTTGTACGGGTCAAATAAGAACTTTGTAGGCTTCTTATCTATTTTACTTTTGGGGACACCATGGTTAATTAGCCAATGCCAAAGGTCCAAGTGAGTGAGACCCTCATAAGTACTGTTCTGTCTATGCTGCACATTATGGTTAGTATGCTTACTTTGCCATTGGCGAGTCAATGCTGCCACTTGGCCCCTACTACTCCTCGATCCACCTAGGCCCATTGAATTTAAGTCTTCCAACTGGGCGGCAGCATCTCCCATTGTTAGGTCTGGAACAAGGAAAAGAGCAATGATAGGAGCCTTCATATTTGGTGCTGCCCCTCTCACCAATTTATTAAGTACATTTCTGGTAAAAGGCATGTCATCTGGATTCTCCCATTGAGAATTGGACTTTAAAGAACGAATCCAGTCAAGCATACCAATTTCCCTGAGCCTCTTAATCCCATCATCAACACTAAATCAAGGAATGTCTGGAATCTCTAGTTCCTTCTCAGAAGGCCAAACTTTAATAAATACTTCAGCTACCCACTCAAATAAACTCTTGGCACCATTTTTAACTCTATGAATAGCAGTGTTAAACCTAGAATCTCTACTCAATGGGCCCATTTCTGTGAACTCGCTTTTATCCAGTTTTATACTTCTTCCACCAGTATCCCATAGCCTTACAATCCATTCCCAGGGGTATTCCCCAGATTGCTGCTTAAACGTGTTAGAAAAGTCATGGAGTTCTTTAGGGGTATAGCGCACCTCCTCATGGACCACACTTTCTATTTCACCTTTAGGAGCCTGTTTATCCTTGAGCCTAGTTATAGGCCTGGAAGCAATCACAGGTGGGCGTGATGTAACTTCAGTATTTTCTTGTGGCAAAGGTGAAAACAGCACTTCTGTAGAGGGTGGGTGTGGGGATTCATTTTCTGCTGAGGGAGGGGAGACTCAGCCGAAATAAACCCATCAGAATTTGAGGGTTCCAGGTCTTCATCATCAGTTTGGTCTTCCCACACATTAGCATCCCACTTTTCAGGATCCCACTCTTTGCCAATCAGCACTTTTACTTTAACCGCCAACACCTTTTGAGGCTGGGAATTTAATTTACGTTGTAACTCAGCCACTCTAATAATCAAAGTTTGGGTTTGATTTTCAGCAATTCAAGCCCTATTGCTACTGGAGAGAAGATTCTCTTCTAGGACACACTTAGAAACTTCTAAGTTGTTCACGTGCTTTCTGAGTTGGATCTTTTCCTCTCTAAGATCTTCCATTTCCATTTGTAGTTTAATGAGAGATGCTAGAAACAACCAGGCAGCATCATCGTTTTCCTTATTCTTACTCATTTTATCTAAAGTTTCTTTTTTTTATTAAAAATTTAATTATACATTTTAAAATTTTTTACCAGTTCCCTCCCTCCCCCCTCCTCCCCCCGAACCCCCTCCTCCCCTTCCCCTTCCCCCAGTGCCTCCCCCCCAATTCCCAGAGAGTCCTTTATTGTGTACACCTAACTCTCCACTGGGTCCTCCTCTCCGATGACATATAAAGACCCAGTGGCATTTCCATAAGCCCTTTCTCTTGTTCCCCTTAAGCATAAGATCACTACTATGGCTGTCAATCCCTTGCCTCCAGGGGTCTCGGTGCCCTTAACAGATGCTAGACTTTATGAGGGCAACAGTGCGCTGGACATTGCGCAAGGCATGCAAAGTCCCATTATGATTGCTTTGGCCCCAACTATTGTTGAGAATCTTGCAAATCGTTGCTCCTCCCATCCTTTTGCTTTTACAATCTTACCGCCCCCTCTTCCGCAAATGTCCCTGAGCTCCAGGATGGGGAGAGATTAGGCTGGCCTAGTTCTATGTGATTGATATAGAGTCTCTGAAGTTCTGGATTGTGGTTTGTTGATTTTCTTTTGCAGTTTTGCTGCTCCTGCAATTCCCTTCACTCCATTCTGCTGGGCACTGTATGTCACCCCCTGGCCAGAGACAAAAAGCTGTTAAACTGGAGTCTTGTTGTAATAGCACATTCAAGGGTAGATGTAATAAGAGTAGGAAACCTCACTGAGGGAGGGGTCCATCACCCATTTGCAAAATGATTACTTTTTATCTGCTAGACTATATGCCCTCCCCTTCTGGTGAGATCAGGAAAGAACGTCTGTGAACTTAACCAGGTTTCTCATTACTTACTTGCAGACCTTGATGGAGGCCTATTTTCTCTGCTGTAACATGGTCTCCTCTCTCCTTGTTTCTGGTGTGGCCCTCCTAACCCATCTCTCTTGTTCATAATCCTTGCAATTACTGTGTTACATAGGTTTACTTTTGAGTGTCTCAATGTGGGCTGGGTGAGTTTGGTACTAGGAGCCACCTATTAGGGAGTACATACGGCGCTTAATTTTCTGGGTTTGGGATACTTCACTTAATATAATTCTTTCTAATGACATCCATTTCCCAGCAAATTCCAGTAATTCATCATTTTTGATGGCTGAGTAGTACTCCATTGTATAGATGTACCACAGTTTCCTTATCCACTCGTCAACTGTTGGACATTTAGGTTGATTCCATGACTTTGCTATTGTAAACAGTGCTGCTATGAACATGGTCGAGCTTGTGCTATCGAGGCGAACCTCTGCTGCATGGGGGGTTATTCCCAAAAGTGGGATAGCAGGGTCATATGGCATTTCAATCTTTAATTTCTTTAAGAATCTCCAGACGGCTCGCCAGAGTGGCTGTATGAGCCTGCATTCCCACCAACAATGTAGGAGAGTTCCCCTCTCTCCACATCCTCTCCAGCATTTGTCGTTGTTTGTATTGTGGATTTTTGCCATCCTGACCGGGGTGAGATGATATCTCAGGGAAGTTTTGATTTGCATTTCCCTGATGGCAAAGGAAGTGGAGCATTTTTTAAAATAATTGTTAGACATTTTAATTTCATCCCTGGTAAAGTTTCTTTGAAGTTCCAGGGCCCATTTTTTAATTGGGCCAGTGTTTTCCTTGGAGTTTAGTTTTCTAAGTTCTTTGTGCACTCTGGACAGTAGAGCTCTGTCAGATGTGTGGTTAGTGAAGATTTTCTCCCATTCTGTGGGTTGCCTTTGAGCTCGTGTGACAATCTCTTTATCTGAACAGAAGCTCTTTAATTTCACAAGATCCCAACTGTTGAGAGTTGGTAGCAGTGACTGTGCCATTGGATGTCTGTTTAGGAAGTGTTGGCCTAGCCCAATCAGCTCGAGGGAGTTCCCTATCCTTTCAACTATGGTTTTTAAAGTCTCTGGCCTGATATCAAGGTCCTTGATCCATTTGGAATTAAGTCTTGTACATGGTGACAAGTACGGGTCCAGCTTTAATCTTCTGCATGTGGAGATCCAGTTTTGCCAGCACCATTTGTTGAAGATGCTGTTCTTTTTCCATTGGATTCTTTGGGCCCCTTTGTCAAAGACCAAATGGCTGTAACTTTGTGGGCTTATATCTGGGTCTTCAATCCTTATCCATTGATCTGTGTGTCTACTTTGGAGCCAGTACCAGGCTGTCTTTATAACTATGGATTTGTAGTATAGACTTAGGTTTGGTATGGTAATACCTCCAGCTGTGTTTTTGTTACTCAGGATTGTTTTTGCTATCCTGGGTCTTTTGTGCCTCCATATGAACTTTGAGATTGTTTGGTCAACTTCTTTGAAGAATTGCTTTGGGATTTTGATTGGTATAGCATTGAATCTGTATATTGCCTTTGGTAGGATGGTCATTTTTACGATGTTGATTCTGCCAATCCACGAACAAGGGAGGTCTTTCCACCTTCTGGTGTCTTCTGCAATTTCTTTCTTTAGGGTTTTAAAGTTTTCATTGTAAAGGTCTTTTACCTCCTTAGTTAGGTTTATACCAAGGTATTTCATTGTTTTAGGGGCTATAGTAAATGGGATTGTTTCTCTCAAGGCTTTTTCACTTCTTTCATTCTGGGCATATAGGAAGGCCTCTGATTTTTGCACATTTATTTTGTATCCTGCCACCCTGCTGAACTTCTCAATTAGTTCCAGGAGCTTCCTGGTGGAGTTTTTGGGATCCCTCAGGTATAAGATCATGTCATCTGCAAATAGGGATAGCTTGACTTCTTCCTTGCCGATTTGAATCCCTCTTATGTCCCTTTCTTGTCTTATGGCTTCAGCTAAGACTTCAAGTACAATATTGAATAGAAGTGGTGAGAGTGGACAGCCTTGTCTAGTTCCTGATTGAAGTGGGAATGATTCCAATTGTTCCCCATTGAGCATAATCCTTGCTGTGGGCTTGTTGTATATAGCTTTTATTATATTGATTAAGGTTCCTTCCATTCCCACTGTCTCTAGCGTTTTGATCATAAAAGGCTGTTGGATCTTGTCAAAAGCTTTTTCTGCATCTATCGAGAGTATCATGTGGTCTTGGACTTTGGACTGGTTTACATGATGAATTACATTTATTGATTTGCGTATGTTGAACCAACCTTGTGTGCCAGGGATGAAGCCTACTTGGTCCCTGTGAATGATCTTTTTAATATGTTTTTGAATCCGATTTGCTAAGACTTTGTTGAGAATCTTTGCGTCTGTGTTCATCAGGGAGATCGGCCTATAGTTTTCTTTTTTAAGTGAATCTTTATTAGGTTTGGGGATTAAAACGATATTAGCTTCATAGAAGGAATTTGGTAGTGTTCCTTCCTTTGCTATTTGATGGAACAGTTTAAGGAGTATTGGTGTTATTAACTCCTTAAATGTCTGGTAGAACTCTGTGCTGAACCCATCTGGTCCAGGACATTTTTTGGTGGGAAGATTCGAGATTACTTCCTCAATTTCCTTATATGTTATAGGACTATTTAAATAATTCACAACTTCCTGATTCAATTTAGGTAAGCTGTGTTTACTTAGAAATTCATCCATCTCTTTTGTGTTGTCAAACTTCACAGAGTATAAGTTTTTGAAATATGATGTTATAATACTCTGGATTTCTTGGGTATCAGTAGTGATAACTCCATGTTCATTTCTAATTTTGTTAATTTGGGTTTTCTCTCTCTTGCTTTTGGTTAGTTTAGCTAGGGGTGTATCAATCTTGTTGATTTTTTCAAAGAACCAGCTTTTTGATTGGTTGATTTTTTCTATCGTTTTCTTAGTCTCGATTTCAGATATTTCTCCCCTTATTTTGCTCATCTCTTCTCTTCTACTGCTTTTGGGATCAGATTGCTCTAGTTTCTCTAAAGCTTTAAGCTGCATTGTTAAGTTGTTTATTTCTGATGTTTCCATTTTTTTGACGTGGGCATTAAGAGCTATGAACTTACCTCTTAGAACAGCTTTCATTGTGTCCCAGAGATTTTGGTAAGTTGTATTTTCGTTATCATTCACTTTCAGGAAATCTTGAATTTCCTTTTTAATTTCTTCCTGAATCCAGTTCTCATTCAGCATCATAGTGTTAAGTTTCCAGGAGTTAGTGTATTTTCTCTTGTTTGATGTGTTGTGGATGTCCAGCTTTAGGCCGTGGTGGTCTGATAGGGCACAGGTTAGAATTTCAACTTTCTTGTATATGTGTAGATTCATTTTGTGGCCCAATATGTGATCTATTTTGGAGAAAGTTCCGTGTGCTGCTGAGAAAAATGTGTATTCTTTGGTGCGTGGGTGAAAAGTTCGATAGAGATCTGTGAGGTCCATTTCTTTCAGGGTTTGATTAAGTTCCAAAGTGTCTCTGTTAAGCTTTTGACCTGTTGATCTATCCCATGTAGAGAGGGCGGTGTTGAAGTCCCCAAGAATTATCGTTTGGGGGTTGATTTCTTGCTTTAGACGCTGTAGGGTTTTCTTAATGAATGTGGAGGGGCCCGTATTGGGTGCATATATGTTCAGTATTGTGAAATCTTCCTGGTGAATTGTACCTGTGACTAAAATGTAGTATCCATCCGTGTCTCTTATAATTTTCTTTGGTTTGAAGTCCACTTTGTCTGATAGCATAATGGCTACCCCTGCCTGTTTTCTGCTTCCATTTGCTTGTAGAATTGTTGACCAGCCTTTTATTTTTAGAGCGTGCCTATCTTTTGTGGTGAGATGGGTTTCCTGCAGGCAGCAGATTGATGGATTGTGATTTTTAATCCAAGTTTGTAATCTGTGTCTCTTGATCGGTGAATTAAGTCCATTAACATTTAGTGTTATAATGGAGAAACTATTGTTAATTCCAGACATTTATTATGTTTAGTAGCTTTTATAAGTATATTGCTTCGCTTTTAATGGTGGTATATTTGCCTTCTGTTCTCCTGGATATGCCTGTTTTTTTCTTCACGCTTGAGTATCATTTCTAGCAGTTTTTGAAGGCCTGGTTTGGTGGCCATGTATCCCTTAAAGTTGTCTTTGTGCTGGAAAATTTTTCTTTCTCCCTCGATCATGACTGATAGTTTTGCAGGGTAAATCAGCCTGGGTTGACATATCTAAAGTTTCATATATGGAATCGCTGAGCTTCTCAATCCTCACAAGAGGGGCATCAAGACTGTCCAACACACCTACTTTTACCAGTTCTAGAAACAGTTCACTCCAAACAGTTGCAGTGTCCTCCATGCCACTGGAGAGTCTTTAGTCGCTGGAGGTTCCACTGGGTTAAAAAGCCAGCTCCAGATATCACAAAGCTTGCCAGCAAAATTCATTCTTACAATTCTGTTTCTCTAGAACCACTTCCGGTACCAATTTCTGTATTAGTATTCATTCACAGAATGAATATATATATATATATATATATATATATATATATATATATATATATATATATATAGGAAATTTATTGAGTTGGCTTACAGATATGGCCGAGGTAGTCCAGCGAAGGCTGCCAGTAGCCAAGGTAGTCCAACGATGGCTGCCAATAGCTAGCTGCTCAGTTCAGTAGTCAAGTGGGTGATGGCTGAAGGCTGGAGAACTCCTAGAGTCTTAGTCTAGTCGAAGGCTAGAAGGTCAAAGAAACCAGGCGGCCGGAAAGAAGAACGATTCCTAAAACAGCTGCAAGAAGGGCGATCTGTTCTCCTTGGTGGCTCCTTTTTATATGATGCAGTATTGGGAGAATCCTTTGAGACCTTTGGAGGTTCTGATAGAATCTAGGGCAGTGTATAATTCTTTCAAGAGTCTCAGTTGATCCTTTCCAGAGGTGGTCTCAGCCCAGCTTAGTTAATACCAAGTGTGTCAAGTTGACACCCGGGCTTAACTATCACAGCACACATGGATGGTAGAGTATGTACTGCTCTCCCAGGAAACACCTCTGAGATGCACCAAACAAACCAGCAAGTAAGGACTTGGCCAGACACAAAGCACTGACCTTCTAAGTTTCTTAAACATAAAATAAAAGTCAGCCAGGAAAAGTAGACAATACAGGGCGAGTTTTTTTTTTTTTTTCAGCTCATACAAACTTATTAGGTACACCAGTTCCCTCCCTTCTTCCTCCTCCCCCCGTACCTCCTGCTCCCCCTCCCCACCCCTCTCCCTCCCCATCCCCCAGTGCCTCCCGCCCTAATTCCCAGAGAGTCCTTTCTTGTGCATGTCTGATTTTTCTCTGGGCCCTCCTCTCCGATGACGTACAAGGACCCAGTGGCCTTTCCCTGAACCCTTTCCCGTGTTCCCCTTAGGTATAGGAACACTGCTGTGGCTGCCAATCCTTTGCCTCCAAGGCTCTTGGTGCCTTTAGCAGATGCTAGACTTTGTGAGGTCCACAGTGGGTTGGACAATGCGCAGGGCATGCAAAGTCCAATGATGATTGCTTCAGCCCTAACTAGTATAGAGTATCTTACATATCATTGCTCCTCCCATCCTTTTGCTCTTACACTCTTACTGCCCCCTCTTCCACAAATTTCCCTGAGCTTCAAGATGGGGAGAGACTAAGCTGGCCTAGTTCTAGATGGTTGATATAGAGTCTCTGAAGTTCAATACAGGGGGAGTTTTGAATGGGGCTCCCTCCTTGTCCCACAGGTGCCCAGATGACCACAAATCCTTCAATACTTTGTAAGTTTATTGAAATAAATGCACATTTTTAATAGAATCATGCTGTACTGTCATGCTCTGCAGTCTTCTTGTACTTCTAATTGCTGGAAATATCTTTTTTTTTTTCAAAAGCAAGAGCATTTATTCAATTCAGCATGCTGGGATCCACCATAGGATAAACAAACTGTCGACCTAATTGCTGGAGATAGCCTTCTGGATCAGAACATGCAGACTCTTGTGACTTTAGCAATGATTGTGCAGTGCTTAATGATCCCAGCAATGAAGCATGGGGATTGTTCCTGTCGAAAACATTTTACATAAAGTTAGTGATTCTGAGCACATACATGTAATGAAAATAATGATTACTTCTTCAGAAAAAAATGTTATAAGGTTTGTTTTTGTTTTTGAGACAGAGGCTAATGTGGCCCAGGCTGGACTTGAACTCTTGTTCTCAAGCAATCCTCCTGCCTCTGTCTCCAAAGTGCTGAAGAGTACATACAGGTGCAATTCATTCTCTCACCTCAGGTTCCCATTTCTCTTTCTCTAGTGTTTTGATAGAGGTTTTTGGTTTTTAGGTTTTTTGTTGGTTGGTTGATTGGTTGGTTTTGAGATCAGGTCTTACTCTGTAGCCCAAATTGTTCCTGTAACTCAATGACTTTCCTGCCTTTGCCACCTAAATGCTTAGATTGGTGTGTGCCAACAAACTGGGCTGGTGTTTTACGATCTTGGTAGACACACCAAGTGTCCATCAATGCACCTACTTCTATTTCCACCAGCAATGTGGGAATGACTTTAACTTTTTTCCAAAACACTTAATTTTTAAAATTTTATTTATTTTACGTGTCTGTGTCTGTGTGTGTGTGTGTCAGAAGACACTGTGTGTTCCTGTGGAGGACCAAGGATGACTTCAGGAATCATTCTGGATTGCTTCCACCTCTTTCTTGCTTCACTCTGGGATTTCCTGGGCTGTGCTCAACAGGACCAGAATTACAGGCTGCTTGCCAGTTCTGCCTAGCACTATTTATGTGGGACCTGGGATCCAAACTCAGGACCTTCCGCTTGAGAGGTAGAGTCTTAAACCCTGAGCCATCTCTCCACCCCCAAATGACTTTAACTTTTAACCTATAGCACACATTATTAGTCTTTGTCTTTTTCAGAGCTGGGGATGTAACCCAGCCCTAGTGCATGCTAAACAAGTTCTCTGCCACTGAGCTTCACTCCTAGCCCACGTAACCAGTCTTTGCCAATCTTTTTTTTTTCTTTTTTTTTTTTTTTTTTGTAATTTTATCTTTTTTTGGTGCTGGGGATCGAACCCAGGGCCTTGCACTTGCTAGGCAAGCACTCTACCACTGAGCTAAATCCCCAACCCCCAGTCTTTGCCAATCTGAAAGGAACTAATATTGCAATATTGTTTTATTTTGTGCTTCCTTGATAATTACTCAAGAAAAACAGCTTTTCATATATTTGTTTATTATAAATCCCTTGAAAAGCCAAATAAGATAATATTTTAGGAAGCATGTGTTTATGGTTGAATATGACATGTACATGGTGCAACAGTCTGTGTATATGGTAAGTCATAAAATCTTACCTAATGTTTGGATACCAAAGAGTTACTGCTTTCTGGAGTCTGATACTCCAGGCGTCATGATGAAATAGAATCAAAGTTTCAGACTACAAAACACCTTCACAATAACCAAGGACACATGTTTCTCTCAGTATTTATACCTTCATCATCTTGACTCCATCGCATCTACTACAAACATACTTTACAGTCACTGGAAACGACTTTTCTAGTGCCCTGTGAGAACTTCCATCTTTTTTTCAATGTCCCTTCTACTTTGGTGAAGTCGAATTCACCATCTTAAGACAGCAGACGATGACCCCAGTAGTAGAGACCACAAAGACTAGACGGGAAGGAATTCTGTACAGAAAAAAAAAAAAAAAAAAAAAAAAAAAAAACAAGAGGAGAGTCCAGAATTCTGCATCTAAACACTAACAAACCTCTGAAACTAAGCCACAGATATGCAGTCAACTCACAGCAGCCCAGCTGACAAGAAAAGTCCATAGAGAAACTTCAGCTGCTCCCAATTAAAATACAGAGTTTTAAAACTGTTAAAACATGAAAAACATTAATCCCAGCACTAAGGGAAGTCGAGGAAGGAGATGACAAATTCTAGATCAGTCTGGGTCCCCATCTCTAAAGAACAAAATGAGGGGCTGTGGACATCACTCAGTGGTAAAGTTCTTACCTAGCATGCACGAAGCCCTTGATTCCTAGCACCACATGAACCTGGTGTGGAGGTGCATGCCTGCAAACCCAGCACTCAAAAGACAGCAGCAGAAGGAACCAAGGTCATCCTCAGCGACACAGGGAATGTGAGGCCAGCCTGGGCTAGGAAACCCCCACCCCTTCAAAAATAAAAAAAAAAACTTCCAGAAGCATATCAGAATCTACAGTCTTAATAATGTTTATTATTCAAAATTTCCAACATAAGTACAAGATTCTTTTATATAAATGAAGAAACAGAGCTAAAGAAGTCAACCTTAAGACAAGGACCTAGGTATGGAGATAAGAGTCAGGAGGGTTAGGGAAGTCAGGTCATCCAAGCTGTACATTAAGTTCAAGACCAGCCTGGCTACATAAGAACATAACTTGAAAGAAGTAAGGAAGGGACGAAAGGAAGAGAGACAGGGAGGGAGGGAGATGGAGAAGAGGGGAGGGAGATGGAGAGGAGGAAGGAAGGAAGGAAGGGAGGGAGGGAGAGAGGAAGGGAAGGGAAAGGAGGGAAGGAAAGGGGAGGGGATGAGAGGGAAGAGAAGAGAAAGGGAGGGGAGGGGAGAGGAGGAGGAGGGGAGGGGAGAAGAGGGGAGGGGAAGGAAAGAGGGAGAGGAGGGAGGGAGGGAAGGAGGGAGAGAAAATGGTTAACCCATGGAACATAAAACAAGATGAACAATTAATTAAAAAGAATCCTCTAGAGTCCTGGTACATGTCCTCTGTGGGGACCACATACACTGCTATGATCTTGTTCCTTCTTAAATCTTTAGTATGTAGAAGAGTGGACAGCAAAGAATGGCTCAATGTCTTTGTTGAACAAATGGATTAATGTCACCACTTCGTTCCCTTCATTTTATTTCCTTTTTTACTTTTCATTGCCTAATATATATGGAGTGTTTATGTGAATTCAGTTCTTCAGGTTCATAGCAAGCATTTTATGAACTGAGCCCTTTTCCTGGTTACATTATTCTAATCTCTATCTTTGCTTTTGTTTTGTTGTTTTATCTTTTTCTTCCCTCTTCTGTTCTGTTGTTTTTGAGACAGGATCTTATATATCCCAGGCTGACCTCAACCTCATTATTGAGAAGGATCCTAAACACCTGATTCCCCTGCTTCCACCTGCCAAGAATTGGGCTTACAAATAGGTGCCACCATAATTGTAAGCCCATGCTCAACAGTCCTTTTTAGACAATTCAATTAATTTGCACTCAAAGTAACTACTGGTAAGGACAGACTGCTGGACTGCAGCCTCGAAGCTTTGCTTTTCTGGCATCAATCTCGTCTTCCCCATTGTATTTTCTCTAGAAGATTCAAATTGCTGCAAGAGGGTCCTCCAGTTTCTCCTGACTGTCTGATTCAGAGTGACTTGAGTGATCCATGATCCAGCTGCAGGATTTTCCCAGCAGGCTTAAGCCCAAATCAAGCCCTGAGTATTCACTGAGACTGATAAAGGTGTCCAAATACTGCCCAAATCAATGTAAGACACTGCTCCATGTCTGCAGCCCATTGACAGCTGTAACCAGTTCACAGTGATGTGAATTACCTGAGAAGCTTCACTTCTGAAGAAAAAAAGTTTCATTCAGTTCGTGGTGGAAGAATTCCTGTACAGAAACATCACGCCTATAGCTTTCTCATTACAACCACGGCATGGTGGAAGGTGTAGAGCTTACACTGCCAAACAGAAAGCTAGACAAAGCTGGTATCTCAAAATCCCCTCCAGGGAACACACCCTAGCGACCTAAGAATTTCTTGAGGCAGGTTAGAAAGAGGGAAATCAAAACGACATGAGAATGACAGCCTGGGAGAGCACAGGCCCTTCACCCCAGGATCTGGGAGAGAAAGAAAACACATAGCAGGTTCACAGACCTCTTCAGTGTGCATGTGGAGGTCATGTTTCTTTCTTTCTTTTTTTTAATGGAAGTTATTTTGTTGTGCTGTTTTCGTTTATTTTACTTGTGAGAGAAGGTGCCCACATGCACGAGTGGAGGCCAGAGAACAACTTAGAGCAGTCAGTTATCTCCTCCCACATGGTGGGAATAAACTCAGGTCTCCAGGTATTTTTAACAACTGAGCCATCTCAACATTTCTATTTAAGGGTTTGAAGACACCACAACTGTCATGCTCGTGGGAAGATAGTCTTATTTTAGATCTCTGTACTATATACATTTTTTGTACCATGTGCATATTTGTGTTTTTATTGACAATACAAAGGACATAATAGAACATGTTCCTTAGCAGCATGGAAGGGACTATATCTCTATGTACAGATCTTACATTCCAGTTTAGTTTCAGTAGTGTCCGTCAACAAATACGTAGTTTATCAAAACTTCACTGGGGTTGAAAATTTTTTTGGAGGGTGTTAGGGCTGAAACCTTAGCTTTGCACATTCTAGGCACTGTATTATGGAAGTTTATCCTTATAGCAAATTCCTGTCAAAATCATTCTAAAATTCCAACTCATAGACTTTAACATTTTATTCTTTGCAAAAAATCATGTCAGTCCAGGATTTTAAAAATGCTTTTCAGTGGTTTTGCAGATATTTTTAATAGTTCTTTGGGGAGAAATCATAAAAAAAAAACTTTAAAAAATTACAATGAAGACTGGGAGTAAAGCTGATAAAGCACTTGTCTAGCACGCATTAGACCCTGGTTCAATCCGCAGCAACATATAAGCCAGACACTGTGGCACAAACTGGTAATCCTAACACTCATGAGGCAAAGGAAAGAGGTTCCAGAGTTCAAAATTATCCTTGGCTACAAAGCAAGCTCAAGGTCAGCTTGAGCTACATGAAAACTTGTCTTCTCTTGATACACACACACACACCACCACACATATACTCTTCTGTTGCAAACCAACAGCTTTCTGGAGAAATGGGAAGTGCCACTCAAAGAGCTAAAAGATGTGAATGGCAAAAATGAACGGGAAGAACAGAATCCACAGACATGATAGCAAAGTGAATTTTGTCATTTAATATAAAGTCTAACCCTTTGGGAAACATTCTCACATGGTCTTATTTATACAAAAATTGAAATAAAACTTATCTATTCCTTGGTGAGAGAAGAGAGGGAGAGAGACCAATTAAATTTCTGGTGTCTGTTAGCCAAACAAGAAAAGTCGTTTTCTGATATCATGTTAAATCACAGAAGTTGAAGTAGATTCAGAATAAATTTGCTTAAGACTATTTGAGAACAGCTGTTCTGGGAGATAAAGATGTTGGAACATCAATAATCAATTACAAGATAAAGCAAAGCCAAGCTGGTGGCTTGCATCTATGATCCCAGTACTTTTGGGGGGCAAGGCCTAAAGGTCATGTGTATGAGACCAGCCTGGGCCCTGTGTAAAAAAAAAAAAAAAAAAAAAGCTTTAAAATTAAAAAGAACAGAAATAGTGAAATTCATTCATAGTTCTGTAATATACTTGGGCATAAGTTTCAAGAATCCAGTGTAGACTTTCATGTACCCAGCCAGTCTATGCAGAGGTCGTTTTGCAGGTCCTTGATGAATCAGAGAACCTTCCACCATCCCTACGTCTGGGTCTGATGGCCCAATACTGCCACAGGGGGACTTACTAAGGATACCATACGAAAGTTTCAAGAGTCTCCAGGGATGGTGAAAGAAGTGGAAAACCAGAGACAACTGGGAACATCCACGTGTCTTACCATCAGCTAGAGCTGGGGCACTGCCCCTCAGACATGCTTGCATGGTCAACTCAACCTCCTGCCCCTCCATCTCTGCGCTACCTTTAGTAAGTGAGCTTGACCTCATCTCTTCCAGCTGCTGAAACAGCAGCTGGCTCCAAGCAGATGGAAAGTCAGTGAAGGCTGTGCAGTTCAACCAGCGACTTGATCTTCCAAGTATTCATGATACATTCCTTATTCATCTTTAACAAATGTGGTAAATGACTTATGTTTTGGCCAAAGCCTTAGTTATAATATGTATGTCAGGTGTTTCCTGCAATCCCAGCACTTGGGAGGTGGAGTTGGGAAGTTCAGAAATTCTAGGTCAGTCTCTCAACATTGTTTGAGGTCAGCTTGGGTTATATGTGAGTGTACGTGTGTATATATGTATATACATATAAAATACATATTATTGTATAAATATATATTTATATAATGTGTATATTAAAGATGATGGAGTGATGTGCTTCTGCCAATACCCTATAACCTTCAACCCAATTAATTAAATATCAAATAAGAGAGTTACACTTCATTTTATGGAATACTTGAAATGATTTTGATTAGGTGGGCAAGGAACCCTGCCGTTCAAAGGAACATCAGCCGCCCATAATGCCCAGAATGAGGGAGCAGGACCTGAACCCCAGTGCCTGTTCTTGTGGGTATTTATCCCTGCCCAGTACAAAAACCACATTAAGAACATCTTTTTTTCTTTTTTTTTTTTTCAAATTCAGGTTGTCTTTTTTAATCTTAAATATTGTATTTATTTATTTAAGAGAAACAGAGAAAAACACATGCATGTCATGGTGTGTGGATAGAGGTTGGATGGCAACTTTCAGAAATCAGTCTTTCTTCCACCATGTGGGCTTCTGGGGATCAAACACAGGCCACAGTTTTACCTGCTGAGTTTTCTCAGTGGCCCACACATAAATAACTTTTTCTTTACTTTTCTGTTCTTTTTTGTAAAAAAAAAAAAAAAAAAAGTCTCAGCTGTCTAGAAGATAGGCTATTTCCTGACACCCTGATCCCCACTCCGTAAGGATCAGCTTCCCACATCAAGAAAACCCTGAGGACACAGGATCCACACTGGCAGCTGGGCAAGACCCTCAGTCCCTCCAGCGGTGTCCACACTGGGCGTTGCAGCACTTGTAGAAGGTGGTCATGGGCTCGTCTGCAGAACGAGTCTGAAGCTGCATGAAGTAGGCACGGGGATGCTCGCACTTTGGACACGGCTCTGCCAAGAAGAACCAAGTGAGACACGTTACAGAAATGCGACACTAGTGTCCAAAACATCTTTTAAGCACAGAGACCCCACTCCTGATCACATTGCTTTCTTGCCAACAGCAGCGTACTTCCACAGGGCACACTCACTGAGGAGTGACTGGGGAGCCCTGTGGCCTTTTCTCCTTAAGTCCCACTTTCCTTCTCAAATCTAACTGAAGACTGGCTGGAAGCACAGCATAGGCAGGGACTACTGCAGACCTTTCTGTGCACTGTTACCTGCCCCACAGGGTAACCCTAGCACTCAGGAAGCAGAGGCAGGGCTAGACAACAAGATTCCATCTCAAAATGAACATATAAAAATAAAACTCAAGTCTCTATTAATTCCCTAGTCTCAGTTAGCTTTGTTGTTATTTTGTGATTTTCTTTGTCTTTTCTTTTTTTTTTTCTGCTCATACAAACATAATAGGAACCCCTGTCCCCTCCCTCCCTCCACTCCTATTTTTTGTGATTTTCTAAAAAAGTTCTCTCACACTGTAGCCCAGGATAGACCAGAGCTCACTATGTAGCCCAGGCTGAACTTAAGCTAAAGGTATATCTTCTGCCTCAGCTTCTCAAGAGCTGAGATTACAAGTTCGCAGCACTGTGTCAGAATAAAGCTGAAAGTTTTAAATGAATATATAGATAGCATACAATAAGCCTATATAATAATAATAATAATAATAATAATAGCCAAAATAAAGAACTAAGGGAATGCTAGTTAGTGACACAAGCTGTCGTGTCTCAAGGAGGCAGTTTTACCCCCAAGCAAACAAGAGCAGACTGCCCTCTTCCTCCTTTTCCTCATCACACTCACATATATCGGATATGAATCATCTTAAATATTTACTTTTTACACTTGTATTTTAATGTTCCTTAGTTACAACTTTTTTTCTTCCATTCTTTCCTAGTTTTTTCTTTTTCTTCTCTTTCTACAGGTTGATTTGTTAGAGCCCAGGCAGGCTTTGAACTCCCACTTTATTCCTCCTCCCTCCACCCCGAGTGCTGGAGCAAACTCGAGCCACCATCCTCCAACCCTGTTTATAAAATTTAAACCCAAGCAAGGCGAGTGTCATCCGCAGCACCTCAAACAAATTAAAGGCCTACACTTCTTTGGTCATCTGACTTTTGTTATTTGTCCCTGCTGCTGCCATCAGTTACCACCTGCCAAGCGTATGATCACCATGTGATACACTTCTGGCTCTGACACCATAAATCAAAACACACACTACAGTCCTGAAATCAAAGACTCCAACTCTACATGAGACTTGTACCAATACTGTTTATGTTACAAACTTTAAATAATGATGCATTATTAAATAAAGACCTATTTTCTGTTTTTAGAAGTCCACACTGTAGAAGCACACCCTAGTCTTTGATGTACAGTGACACGGTCAGCAGCGCACAGCAGGCTCAGCAACGGAAAGGTTCTCACCTGCAGTGGAGTCCACATTCTCCCAGGCAGCTGCTCCTCCAAGCACATCATCCACTTCTTTCAGTTTTGGATACTTCCGGTTTGTTACCTAACACAAAGACAAGTTTTCAGACTCCAAGTTGTCAAAACAGTACAAATGTGAGCCACCAAACCACACACGTTTCCCTTTACCTTCCTGTCTCCGTGACAGGTGGATGGATACTCTCACCCTGGCCCACCCATTCAGCACAAGGGGCTGCAGATTTCCGGGCACGGTCCCACTGGATCTCACTAGGTTTTAACGAACCTCTTTGGCTTTATTATTATTATTATTGTTATTATTATTTAATGGCATTAAAGTTAGATCACAGGGCTGGAGAGATAGCCTAGGGGTTAAGACTCTGCTTCACAAGCAGAAGGTAATGAATTCGGATCCCAGGTCCCACATAAAAAACGTCAGGCGGAAACGTTGGCGGCCTGCACTTCCGGTTATGGTGGGCAGAGCCTGGGAAGCAACAAAGAGAAGCAAAGAGGAGATAGAAGCAATCAACCCAGGATGATTCCCGAAGTCCCCCTAGGGCTTCCACAGGGACACAGTGCTCTCTGATACACACACACACACACACACACACATACTAGTAATAGTAATAAACAAAAGTTTAAAAAATTAAATACTCAAGGTAGATTTCAATAAATTAATGTCTAAATACGTTTAAAAGGATAAAATAAATAGGTCACAGACGCTTCCCCTGTACAGAGGATCAGACACAGCCCACGTCCCAAGCATTCTTCCTAAACGGCCGGCTACAATCGGCCGGGTGGTCCGACGTAGCATTGGATTCCTGAAATACGGCCTGCTGATACTTTCGCTGATCAACTAAACCCAACGACCCCTCCCCTCCAGAGTCTAAAATCCTGTAAATATGCAGGAGCTCTTTTGCTCTGCATGTTGGTACTGGATGTCCCATCTCGGCCTCTCCCGTCGCCAGGGGCCCGCGCCAGTGAAGAGCCCGACGGCCTGAAACACCTGCCAGCGCCTACCTACACCCGGCCGCTCTCACAGCCGTCCTCCTGCACGTAACCGAGGCTGCGGTCCTCGTGGTGACCCGAAGGAAGGCTGCGGCCCTGCTGGGGCGACCTCGGCAGAGCCGGCGGGGTTTCTGCAAACCCGCGGGCGGAGGACGGGCTGCCCCGCAGCGCAGGCTCCCGAGGCGACGCCGCAGAACTCACCTTGCGCGTGATGTTGTGCACGTAGGGGCAAGTGTTGCAGGCGAAGCGGTGGCAGCGCGGTCCCTCCTCCACGATCAGCCCGTTCCCGCAGGTCGGGCAGAAGAGCAGCATCGTGAGCTGTGCCGGCTGTGCAGCGCCAACGCCTCCGCCCGCACCGCGCGGCTGCCGGCCCAGCGACTGCAGTGCACGCTCGACGCGCACGGTCCCAGTCGCCCCTGCGGCAGGCAGGCTCGAGCATCCCATTGGATGGCAGTGGATGTCCCGCCCCTCGTCCACCCAATAGCAGACCGTCTTTGTGCGCCCCGCCTTCCCTGACTCCGCGTGCTAGTGGCTGCGCAGCTGCATTTCCTGCGCGTCAGCCCTCCGCTTCCGGCCGGATGGCTGAGCAGACTGGAGAGCGAGACCCGCGGAGCGCTGCGGCGCCGCTAGCCCTGGAAGACGCGGAGGCCACGGGTCGGGGGGATGCCCCTGAAGACGAAGAGGATGAAGAGGAGGCACTGCCGCACTCCGAGGCAGTGGACGTGTTCCAGGAGGGACTGGCCATGGTGGTGCAGGACCCGCTGCTCTGCGATCTTCCCATCCAGGTGCGCTGTAAGGCCCGGGCTGCATCCGAGGAACGTGCACACGCGGAGCTTAGGGCGAGGGGCACCAAGGCATTCCTTAACCGAGTGAAAAACCGGAGTCGATGCAAAAACGAGTAAGGCACAGAGAGTTAAGATTTTAAACATAAAATCAGTGTTATCGGTCTTTTCCATTTGCCTCGAGTCAATATGCGTTAGCACAGTAACGCTGGTTTGGGGAGCTGTTCTTAAATCTTGCTGCCCGTATGGGTCTTTAAAATTAACACGTGTGTGTGTGTCCACATGCTAGGAAAATGATTTACCATTGCGATACACCCCCAACCCAACTTTACCTTCTTCAGCGTTTTATTAAAAACCTTTTTTTTTTAAAGTCTTTTTTTAAATTATTATTATTATTCAACTGTGCATATGCGTATGTGCACGCGCGCGCGCGCGCGTGTGTGTGTGTGTGTGTCTGTCTGTGTAGAACCACGGACGAATTCGGGAACCACTATGCACGCCTCCACCTCCTCCTTGTTCACTCTGCCCCGGGATTCACAGGCTCCGCCCTACCAGGACCAGAAACGCAGGCCGCCCCTTCCGCCTGGCGGCTGGGATCCAAACTCACAACCTTCCGCCTGGAGGCTTAACCCGACCCACCTCTCCAGCCCTTTGATAACTCTGGGTTTGGGTGCCTGGTAAATTTCTCATTCCTTTCTCAATCGAGTCCTGAGGCTCTGGTCTGAGTCCTGAAAGCAAGGACTCTCAGGCAGAACTGTCAGGCCCAGCCTTCTTCCCCTTCTGTAGCTCCATTCTCCCTGCTCGTTCTGTTTTTGGGCAATATGAATTACTGAATATGAACTTATGACTGAATATCAATATATATGCATGTACTTGGAAACAACTCACAGTAGGTAAGCACTGTATTTTGTATATGGAGCACCACTTTTTGTCCATTCTCTGCCTGTTTTTCTTTGTCATTGTCTAGGATGCTTAGGAATTCAGTTTTCACCTCCTGCTTTGGTCTTTCCTAGGTTACTTTGGAAGAGATCAATTCCCAGATAGCACTGGAATATGGTCAAGCAATGACAGTCCGAGTCTGCAAGATGGATGGAGAAGTGATGCGTAAGTAGCACTCACATTAATCTCAGCTTTCACATTAACAAGGGGTTAGCAGAGCTACAGTGAGAAACTCGGGAGCCATACCCAGGGATACTGGGGCAGCCATACAGCTACACCATCTGCAGGTTTGGGACTCCTCCCCACTGTCGAAGCTCTGGCTGTGCATTTCCATATGGGATCCAGTGTGATCTCCTATGTTGTGTCTGTGTGTAGCTGTGGTCATCGTGCAGAATGCTACAGTCCTGGACCTGAAGAAGGCCATCCAGAGATACATTCAGCTTAAGCAGGAGCGTGAAGGAGGCATTCAGCACATCAGCTGGTGAGTGGAATAGTGCTCTCTGTGCTTTTCCTAGAGCTGTGTGAGACACACAGGGAGGCAGCGTTCAGCTCCTGGGCATACTCCAAGCCATGACTGTCACAGTGGCTTCTTGTTGAGAGCTTTCAGACAGAGTAGGTGACTGACTTTATGCCTGAAAGTCTTCTCTCAGATGTTTTTTTGTTTGTTTGTTTTTTGTTTTTAATATTTTATCATTTAGGGGGAGCGGCAAAGACTGTCACGGAAATTGGTTCTCTCCATCATGCCATTTGCCGGCCACCTTGCCGGCCCTCACCTGTTTATTTTGTCTTGTTTTCTATCCTTTCATTGGTATCCCCCTCCAGCAATGCTGGGTGTCTTCATGTGGAGAAACTTCATTCGTTACCACCCGGAAGCGGTCTTCACAGTTGTGAATGGTGCGCCTGTCAGTGTCCTCCTTCCCTTCTCACCTGGATGCCATGTTCCTACTTCCCTGTATCTGACTCTCAGTGCCGACACCTATTTCATTAGTGATACTGTGTTTGACTCAGATGTCCTAATACACCACTTCCTGCAGCTCAGGCTTGATGCATCCATTTTGCAGGAAAAAAGGCTGGGATACAACTGCCCTAAGTCTCAAGAGGGCTGTGCGCCTCCAGCCCCTTTCATTTCAGCTGCTCCACTCACCCCGCTGAGGATAACACACAGTCCCTTTCCGACAGGTCCTATGTGTGGAGGACGTACCATCTGACCTCAGCAGGGGAGAAGCTCTCAGAGGACAGGAAGAAGCTCCGAGAGTAAGTTTTGTCCACATCCTGAAATACTAGTCTGTAGCCTGCAGTGCCCTGTGCTTCATGAGAGGGTAGTAGTGACAGGAAGGTCCCTAGCTGACTGACTCGCCAGAACTTCGTAGAGACCCTCTACTAATGTGGGGCAGCATGGGGCTGGGGAGAATGGTGAACAGACAGAGGTGAAGGCTGCTCTGCTGGTGTAACCTGGACCTGTGGGAGATGTGAGGCCCACCCTTACCTGGTCGTTCTGGGTCCCTCACGAGCAGGCCAGACATTGTGTTTTCCATCTTTTCCAGTTATGGCATCCGGAATCGGGATGAGGTTTCATTCATCAAAAAGCTGAGGCAAAAGTGAATCCCAGACAAGGACAACTTCCCTGGCAGTCTGGCCCATCCAAGCAAGATGGACCCTCCACCCCACCCCCGTCCTCACAAGAAAAGGTGTTGGAATGGCTGCAACAGCTGAAGCTGTCAGCATGGCCCGGGGGGTCCTTGGGACTAGAACAAGACAACCTGTTCCTTGCTTTCCCAGGAACTTGGCCGGAACGTGCTGACCACATGGTTGATCCCATGTGGCATGGGCCCGGCACAATGTGCAGAATAAACCTGTTTGCTCTGTATCTGGAAGAGTCAGCAAGCCGCAGTCCCCTCTGAGAGACTGGATCTGCCTTATCCCAGGAAGTCAAAGAGACTGGTATTGGGGAATTCTAAAGTCTCAGGTTCTGTACCTGAGCCCTGGAGCCATACCACATACCCACAGAACAACAAAAATGCAAGCTGAGAAGCCGACTTTCTGTTTCTGCTGTGGGAAAACAAGGGCCTGCACCCCAGAGTCCATGGAGTAGAAGTGGGGGCCTCAAGCTTCACCATGGGTTCCCTATAGCGGTTCTTCCCCTAGCTCTGTGGAAAGACAGGGAGCATGCTAGGGAAGTGTCTGGGATTTTAGGGTGCCTCCCCACTATAGAGAAGTGCTGCAGCATGTCCCTGAGTTCATGTCACAACCCTGGCCACCAGTCCAAGACTTAGTCTGTAATGTTTCAAAACTTAGGAACTGCGTGTCTGAGGCCTGCAGTGCTGCCTTCTGTAACCCCAGCCAGAAGTCAGGAAAGAGGAGACAGCTCTGATCAAATTAATGGCAGCTAAAACGCTCCCGATCCATTTATTGGCCACCTTAGGTGGTTGGGGGGGGGGGCCTGGTTACAAGGTTATTGTGGGAACTCATGTAGTAAGAAGTAGAAGAGATTCAATAGGAGTAATAAGGCACAGAAGGTCTGCATTCAGGAAGCACTGTCTCTGTTCAGATCTGGAAGCCCCCGGGGCCACATCTGGCAGATGACTTAGTGGAGCTGAGCATCCAGCTCATACTTCTCACAGAACTTGTCAGTGAAGGGGATGCAGGTGAGGAATTCGCACCACTCACAACGGACTGGATAGAAGTAGAAGAGGACCACTAGACCGGCCAGCAGGGCCAGGAAGACTGCCTGAAAGATGATGATTTGGCAGCGCTTGCGATACAGGTCAAACTTGCCAAAGCTGATGTAAGGCAGGAAGACAAAGGAAAGGAAGAGACCACTAATGAAGCCCGAGATATGGGCAAAGTTGTCGATCCAGGGCAGTAACCCAAAGGCAAAGAGGAAGAGCACCACAGCCAGGAGCTTGAAGAAGGCACGCCAAGGCCGAGCCAGGATCTGCCAGCTCTGGAAGAGCTCCACGAAGAGACAGGCCAAGATGCCGAACTGCGAGCCGGCCGGGCCCACCTGGGTCAGGATTCGAGACTGAGTCAGTGGGACTCATAAGCCCACAGCCCGACACTTGAGGACTCACCTTCCCATCTCACCTCCCAATGTCCAGAGCACACTCAGCCTCAACACAGACGGAACCATGTCAGACACACACTCCCTAGCCCAGGAGGCAGTTTTACCTCTGCCCGATATGGCAGGAAGATGGCGCTAGCCAGGTTGCCTGTGACTCCACTTAGCAGGTAGATGATGGCTATACGGTGCCAGCCCGCCAGCTTCTCCAGGTCCCGTAAGACTGTCATCTGGAAGCAGACGGACACCAAGCAATGCAGGATCCTGTGGGCATGGGAGGCACTCAGCAGCGAAGACGGCTTCTCCACTGTCGCCGGTCAGCCACTCCTGGGGTCTAAGGCCACCCACCCAGTCCCCAGACCCACTTGCCCAGCATGTAGGAAGAGGGACAGCCATAGACGGTAGAACTGGTCAGGCACCTCGGGGTTGAGGAAAGGCAGGAGGCCACACACGTCGTCCATGCAGTGCACCTGTGCAAAGTGGCCAGTCAGCACTCAACGGTGACCAAAAGTGAGGGGGACATGTCCTTGAGACCTACCTGAGAGCAGAGTGTGGCTTCCTCATGGAAATAGCCCCTCATAAAGTCACAGTACTCGCGGGAGGTGATCTCGCACCTGGAGGACCATACCAAGGTTTGGAAGATGCTCGACCTTACAGATGGAGGCACCTGCTCCAACACAGCCCACACCTGGGTTTCAGCTCACCCACCGGGTCAGTCCTTTCTTGACCCCTGGCTTTGGGAATAGCAGGTTATTTTAGACCTCAATAAGGGAGAAAGGTGCTTTCCCTAGACCTACCTGCCTTTGGTGCCAATACAGCAGGGCCGGCCTGTTATGACGCAATCTATATGAGGGTGGTTGGTGTGGTTCCCAGCACTGTTCTTGGTGCAGATCTGGGTCATGAATAGGGACAAAAGAGTCAGCATTCTACCCCCACTCCCAATTGTTGGCCTCACATCCCATTTGGGGGCTAACGCAAAGATAGGCTCAGGTAAAAAGCAGGCCTCCCTTAACCTCAAGTTGGTCACACCCAGTGCCTGAGCCAAGTCACCTACCAAACTAGAATAATGCTATTTGGATTCCTGAATCTCCACCTAGCTATAGACCTTGTTAGACTGGCTAGGCAAAGGCTGGCAGAATGTGAAAATGTGGGTAGTCACACGATGGGTGTCTCTGGTACTACTGATGGTGAGGTGTGGCCTCCCCAGCAATTTCCCACCCCAGCTTACCGGCCACTTGGTGATATCTTCTGGCCACTCATGGGGGTCCTCAGAGGAGGGTTCGTCACACACCCTGCATGAACCCATACGGTTAGAGTACACTTTGTTCCTGGACATGGCACTCTCCCACCCAAGAAAACAAGGAACATCTATACCCCTCAGTGAAACACCAAAGATAGGTAAGAGGGCAACCGGAAGACTGACCTGGGGTCCTGGTGGCAGACAGAACCGAACTGCCTCTTGTGGCCTGCAAGGTCTGGAGCACTAGGATGGATGGGCCACTTCACCCATACTGCCAGCGTGGACTGTGAGAACACAGGGTCAGCATGGTCAGAGCAATGTGGTGGCTCAGTGAAAAGTCAAGACCCCTACGTTCCTCCTGACTCCCACTCAGTCCTGCTGAGTTTGCAACCCAGAAATGCATAGGAATGCAGGAAAGGTACTCAATGGTACAACTCAGTTTAGAAACAGCCTCTGTTCTGAATTAGAAAACTGAAATGTAACACAATAAAGGACTCTCTGGGAATTGGGGGGGAGGCACTGGGGGATGGGGAGGGAGGAGAGGGGGAGCAGGGAGTTGCGGGGGGGGAGGGAGGGAGGGAACTGGTCTACCTATTAAGTTTGTATGAGCGGAAAGAATAAAAAATGTATTTAAAAAAGAATAAAAAAAAACTGAAATGTAATTATCAAAGTGTGATTGAGTTGTCATCTTTTTTCCTCTGGAGACAGAGATTCACAACATGGCCCAAGGCGGCCCAGAACTCATTATCCTCTTACCTCATCCTCCCAAGTGCTGAGATCGCAAGCAAACACCATGCCTGATTTTTAATTGTTTGGTGGAAGAAAATAAGGCAATATCCACCTAAGACAATGCTCACAAGCCAAAACCAAATGTCAAGGCAGATGACTGATCATCTGCTGAGGAACTCGAGGTGAGAAAGCAAGAAAGTGCCAGGAAAGAGCAGTGAGAGCCAAAGGCTGCACTACAAACACTCCAAGGTCTAACTCTGAAAGTCACAGCACACAATGCACACGGTGGGAGCCAAGGGGCACGCACCGAGCACTCCTCCTCTGAGGTCTGTACACAGCCAGAACGGTCATTGCGAACACAGCAGGCCGAGTGTTTCTCCCGCTCTCGAGCAGAATGGATGAAGCTGTGTACCTGTGGGTCCTGCCGCATACAGGGTGAAAACTTGGCACCCAAGTGAATGAGGGCCTCCTGTGGCAAGAGAAAGAGCAGCTGTGGCCCAGGACCAGGAGAGGCCTCCAAGCTCTACTCCAACCCCAACCTCACCGAGCTGGGACCGATCCAGAAGTTCTCTTGCTGCACATATTTGACATTCTTATAGTCCCCCGGCTTCAGAAGCACCTAGGAAGTCAGGAAACAGGATCAGACTGGTTCTGCAGAACCTCTCCTCCCGGAGTAAGGCCACAGGGATCCAAAGTCTAGACTCTAGTCATCTAGGCCTGGAGAGTGCTAGGCTCACCAAGTCCACCGTTTCGTGCTGAGAGAAGCCCACGGGCGCGATGCCGTAGATACACACAGCTAGAATGGTGACGAGCGAATGCACGAAGGTAAGCCAGTAGGTGAAGAAGGGCCTGCAGGATGGACGGTTGGCAGGCTTATCTCCAACTTGGAGGCCTAACCCCACTCCCAGTCTTTCCCACCAACACCAGCCTACCTGTGGTCATCCATGTCCTCAATCTGGCGCTTAACGTAACTGTCAATGCGCTTGCGGTAAGTGCGGTTGGTGAGCCGCCCCACCATCCCCAGACCATAGGGCCGCTTTTCCCTGGCGAACAGCTTGCGCACAGGCACTGCGATGCGCTGGCCCCTCCTGGGTCCTGCAGCACTCACCACTTCCTGCCGAAGCCGTACCTTGGGCTGCGGGGCCAGCGTGCCACCTTCCTTCTGCTTCCGCCAGCCTCGCTCCAGGGGCCTGGAGGGAGCCTGCATGTCACCTCCTGGTCAGACCCTATGTATTGCCTTCCCTCCTGGACAGCACCAGAGTGCTGGCCAGTATCTCTCCTGCCCCTCCAAGTTGCTCATCCTCATCCTCTTCCTTACCAGTAAAAAGAGTAACATGCACCCCCATGGCTTGACAAGGAACCAGGATCCTTTAGATCCTGCGCCCTAGCAATATTAACTAGATCACTCCCTTATCATAGCTGGACTCCAGGCCCTGGGGTCTGGCATTTCTGCATGTGGGCGCTGGAGTTTGGGGTTATGCCTATCCCTGGATCCGCACACCTACAGTGGTCGGACTGCATTCCCATTCTACCAAACAATCCAGGCTGTGAATGCTGCAGCATTGTGCCCAAAGGCCCAGCTACTCCCAGTGGGGCAGAGATTCTCCCTCTGAACCCCTCACCCGCCAGCTGCACTCACAACATCAAGTGGCTTCGTTCAAGTTCGCTGCGGTCCAGAGCCCCACCTGTGAGGTCGGCCTGTTCTGGGGCTTTCTCCCAGTCCTTGAGAGCTGCCTCTGATGGGGACTCAAACACCTCATCTGGGTACGTGGACAGCTCCTCATGGAGGACACCTTCCTAAGCAAACACATGTAGTCAGGGTGGCTCCAAAGACAGAGAAATGGGTCGACGCCCCAGGACCCTCTTACTCGGGCAAAGAAGGATGTGTCCAACTCATCAGGGAAGTCCACCATGTCCTCCTCCAGGAAGCTGGCAGGAGTGAAGCTTCGACGCTGCCCCCGTCGCATTGTGCCATCCCTAACCGAGCGGCCCTTAGGACAAGGAGGTAGGTACCCTTGGAACAGGCAGTGAGCTCGGCCACCACCCTCCCCACCCTCCACCCTTGGTGCTTACACCTACCTTCACCAGTGCTGCTGCTGCCCGGAAGCTCATCTTTGCCACTGATTCACGTTTTCGCCGCCGAGGAAGCCGGTTGAAACCTGAGCGGGAGCTGGAGAAGGAGCAGAGGGAGGCAGCACCTGGCGTGACAGGAGTGTGGGGGGTGCTCAGGCCATCAACCGTGTCATCAGCCATGCGGAAGGCCCGACCACGGGCTAGAGGGTCTATGATCTAGTGGAGTGGAAGAGATGCTGCGTCAGCACTATGGATGTGCGCACGCGCCCCCAAGCACACACAGATCCATAATGATCCTTTGATGGACAGCATTACTGTTCCCCACACCCTGGGCAGCTGTGTGGGCACCATTCTTACCCCTAGCACCTAGAGGTGCTTTCTTAGGGCTGTGTCGGAATGCTCAGGAGCCCACCTCAGGGAAGCAGAATGAGAGGTCTGTAGAAGGTGGCTGCATACCTTCTGCATGCCCAGCTGACATGGTCCCACATACAGTGGGGGTGGAGTCTCAGTGCTGGTCAGTGATACATTGTCCTGGCTGGGCAGGTCCAGTTCCCGGATGACCTGGGGCTTCAGCTTTCCATACCGCTGGCTACAGTGACGGATGCTCTTGCGCTGCCACTTCTGGGTGCTGTCACTGTCCTTGCTTACTCCAAACCAATCCGCTGTTCCCCTGGCATGGGAAGGACTCAGCGAGGGGCAGCCCAATCTCCCACCTCCCAGGCAGGGAGCCACAGAGGACAGCCTCTTAGGCAGCAGGCCCTACCACAGGCCTTCAGTTACTCCAGGGGCCAAGATCTAGACAGAAATGACTAATTACAAGGACAAGTGGGTTCCAACTCTTGCCACTTAGCCTGAGCACTTAGCCAATCCCAGTTCCCACTAATGCACCTTGTATGCCTTATTAGTGGAGGATTCCCATAAGCCCTCACTTTTCCCTGAGGCCAGGGAGAAGCTCGGCTTCAGGCAGAAGCTGCTACCTACTATACCACAGAACTCAGCAGCAGGAGCTGCAGGTTACCCACAGTCCTCAAACATGCAAACAAAAACATGGCCAGCACCTGCCAAGAGAAGCCAGGGAATGTCAGGCACTCCAATGGCTCCAAAGGCCACGGAACATGCACATGCAAGACAGTAACAGCACACTCGAGACCTGTCTGAGGTACCTGAGCAGGGACCAAGAAAGAGACTGGCGCTGTGGAAGGACCCTGTGGGCAGCCCATGGCCCCAGGAGGGGCAGAGTGTGGACACGCCCAAAGCGAACCTGTCGGCTGTGAGGAGCCAGGGCATTAGAGTGGGCAGTCACAGAGAAGGCATGTCTGGGGGTACAGAGAGGGAAGCAGGCGCAGTCAATTCCCAGAACAGGTAGAGTCTTGGGAAGTATTGGGCCCAAGATAAAGAAAACAGACAGGAGAGACCCTTGCCCCAGTCTCCCAGCCCAAACGTCTAAAGCAGGCTCTGCACGCTTGCCTCTGGCCCTCAGCCCCAATCCCTAGCCCGTGGAGCGGCAGAGCAACGCAGTACCTGCGGATGGTCTGTGTGATGGATGTCTGGCGCTGCAGCACTGGTCGCCGAGTCTCATGGTGAGGCGACGAGACATGGACTGTCTCAACTGGCATACTCACACTCCGTAGGAAAGTCTGGCGCCGCAGGGGCTGTGTAAGCGGGTCAAGGTGAGGAGCCTGGCCAGGAAATACCCACAGTCTCTGCGGACTATCACCTACCTGCACAAAGCTGGGCTCATCTGCTGGCTGGGGCACCACGGATGGGATGTCCAACTTTAGCCAGGGAGGTTTTTTGCGTTGCAGACTGCTGGTACTATCTCTGCGGACCTCGCTCATGGTTCCAGGTGAAGCGAGACAGGCCTAGGGTTGCGAGGTTATACTCAATGACAATGCCGACAGGTTTCTGACAGTACTCTGGGCCTAGACCCAGAAGAAGCATGTGAAACCAAACAGGGATACTTGTGGCTCCCAGTCAGAACACACAACATGCCGATAGACTCTGTGCCTGACTTATTTCTTCCCACGGATGACTCCTCCAACAAAGAAAATTCTTTGGAAAACACTCTATGCGCCTACTGTAAGACACTTGGAAGTATTTGGCACACACTGGTATCGGGCTCTTACCCTCCTGGAGTCCAGAGTCTATAACAATAACCCTATAAATATAAGTAAATATGCTCAATGTGATGAGCAGGAAAAAAAAAACATATTTGCTTGGTAATAAGGCATCTCTGACACAGGCCATCTTGAAGATGAAGACATTGGGTTGTGGAACTGGGCATACACAGGGTCAACAAGGTAGATCTGTGTGAGCACAGACTTCTGGCTCATCTCTCCCAGATCCTAGTAACCACCATGACTTCCACTCTAGAGGTGGATACCCTGCACACATATGTTTGGGCTTTGTAACCAGCCACTCACACCATTCATCACATTACAGAAAGATATGGCTTCCCAGAATGGAAGGAAGAAAAGAGGGAGGGAGGGAGGGAGGGAAAGAGGGAGGGAGGGAGGGAGGGAGTAGTTCAAGTTCCTCTCTCCACCCACCCTCATCCTGTCTGATTCCAGGATCATGGGATAAGGCAGCACTTGTCTCCATGTCATGCAGTCAGTGCTGAGCCTACATGACTGGAAGGGGGATGGTGTCCGACGTGAAGACACCTGACTGGGAAGTGATCTCACACGATGCTGACCCAGACCAGTCCTCGCTACCATCTCAGACTGGGTGTCTCCAAGGTCAGCTCCTGAGGTGGTGCCTTCTTCATTCTGACCCATCTCTCCTCTCAGATGTCATGTGTGAACACCTTGATGGTCAGAGAATGGTTTAGGGCCACCCTGAGTCTTTAACACTAACTGCAGTATCTCAGAGCGTGGACTATGTGCGAAAGGCAGTGGAGGTCAGGGAGGGCTTCCGACCCACAAAGCTGAAGACCCCTCTTGGGTAGTCATGCAGTGACCAGGCAGTGAGTGCCCCAAGTCTGGGCTGAACTCTGTGGGATCCAGCAGGTTAAGGGTCAGTGGATCAGGTACCAGACAGGATAGAGGCCTAAGAGCATTTCCTGTCTCTGGTCCATCCTAGGGCCACTCCAGGCCTATCATAAACCAAATACATGCCCCAGACAGTCTTTGTCTTCTGGCATGGCAAAGCAGCCCACGGGGAGGAGAAGGGTCAAAGGTAGCCACAGAGCCTTGACTGGGAATCCATAGATGAGTGCTAGGCACTAGCTTCTCCATGAAACTGGCCACCTATGCCCAGAACTAGTTCTAGTTGGCATACAACTGCTGCCTTACTCAGGAATGTAAGCTGCCTTTTCAAACAGAATCATAACCACTATGTCCCATGCTTCTGACTCCCCAGTCAAGATCTATATTTGCGGGGCTGGAGAGGTGGCTCGGGGTTAAGCCTCTGCCTTGCAGGCAGAAGGTCCTGAGTTCGGATCCTAGACCCCACGACCCCACGTATAGACGCCAAGCAGAAGCGGGGGCGGCCTGTGTTTCTGGTCCTGGTAGGGCGGAGCCTGTGAATCCTGGGGCAGAGTAAACAAGGAGGAGGTGGTTCATGGTGGTTCCCGAATTCGCCCGTGGTTCCACACACACACACACACACACATGCACGCACACACACACACACACGCACACACACAATTGAATAAAAATAATAATAATAATAAAAAGAAATGGAAGTCTATTGATTTGGATTCTAACAATTTTTTAAAAAAATCTATATTTGCACCTGGCTAACTTCCATCTTGGGGATCCCACTACCTTCGATAGTTAGCTACAGGTGGCAACTTGACCATGGAAGGTAGGGGCTCTGGGCACCTTTGTAAAGAATTAGTAGTTGAGTTAAACTCTGAGCAAACCTGCAGGAGATTGTCTAACTGATTGGGGGGACTCAATACATGGCTGGTGAGACCATTCTCTGGGCAAGTGGATAAAATGCAGTGAGCTGGATAAATAAGTTGGCATAGTTTAGAATATCTGAACAGACATACTGTCTTAACAGGCCTGTGGATATGGTATGATCAGTTCCCTCGGCCCCTTGTGCTGCTGGGGACTCTCCTGCCACACTGGACTTAACTGCAACAAACAATCGTAAGCCAGAGTAAACCCCTTGTTTCCCTGAGCTGCTTTTCCTGTGAATGTATAAGCAACAGCAGGCAAACTGCATCACCACCTCCCATGTGTCTCACAGGATCTACCAGCCTGAGTATGTGGGGTCTTAGGAAGAAGATGATCTTCACTGGGGCCTAGAAAGAACAGCTGGTCTGGATGAATACAAGCAGGAAGAGCCCAAGTTAAGAGAGCTGTGAGCCTACTCAGGATCCTGACCCCTACCACCACACCAACCCCTGCCTGAATGACCAGGTCTCCTGGGGTCCCCCTCCCACAAGTCCCACCAGTGACAGGATGAAGAATGAAGAAAAGCATGCCTAAGAGAATCAACATGGCTCCAGAAATGAAGGACAGAACTAGCACACTTGCCCTTGCACTGTGCTCCCAGGCTGCCCTACCCTGAGCTATATTCCTCATCAGGCTGCAATGAGTGGGATTCACAAGGCCTGGGGGAAGGGCAAACCAGAAACAAAGAGTCTACACTACAGAACACTCACTGCCAGCCCACAAGAGCTCAGTGTCCAGGCTTCCCCTAGGCACACAGTGGGCTCCTGTTCTCCAACAGCCCTAGGAACTCTCCCCGCCGCTGGCCCCAGTGCAGTGGGAAGCCACAGCCCATACAGGACCTGACTGCCAAGGGTCACACATCCCGAGTCACTCCAGAAGCATCAGGAGCTGCTCAGAAGGGAACCTGAGTAAGTCAGAAGTGCTGGGGAACAAACCCAGCAGTGGGACCTACTCAGGGTGCGCTACCAGCACCAAGCAGCTTGGGCAAGACTCCAGAGAAGGCTGAGGGACAAGGAGCATGGAGCAGCTACTGAGGTAGCAGACAAGAGTCAACGCTGACTGTCATGAACACGGTATGGACGATGAAAAGCAACTATGTGAGGGCAGGGGTTCATCCTGCTGTGGGACAACGGGGGACACTTCAGGCTGGTCTAACACACCAGTACAGTGATAGTCAGGAAGCAGGAACAACTTTCCTGGGCCAAGAAGCTGTAGCCATACCAATCTTTACCACCTATAACTGTGAACATGCCTGTTTTCCCTTTTCCTTTCAGATTCAGATTGCTTGTTTTTTTAGATAAGGTGTCAAGTAGCCCAGGTTGATCTTGAATTCACCATGTGGCCAGAGAATAGCCTTGAACTCCTGATCTTCCTTCCAAGTGTTATGATAGGTGGACATCGCTGTACCTAGCATGCCTCCATTTTCTCATCAGAAAACAGTAATGAAAGTATGTAGCATACAGTCGGGGCTGAACAGATAGGTGGCAGCTAAATCAATAGAATGGGCCGTGCTCTGAGTAGGGACAAGCATCCAGGCCAGTTGTAAAAGTAGCCCATACCTGTAATCCCAGTGGTCAGAAGACCCGGCCAGGAGGAATTTTAGTTTGAGGTCAGCCTAAGCTACACAGTGAAACAATGTTTCACATACCAAATAAATAAAGATGTAAGTGGGAGCTATAGGCAAAAAAGTCAGAGGAAAGCAGGTAACTGAGGAGTTGCCCTTCAAAGGAAGGTGTTCAGAGAGGGAAGGTGAAGCTTTTCAGAGCCAGGAGACCTGGGACACATTGACCACGGACAATGTGAACATGCATGATCAGGTGCAGGGTTGAAGTCGCTACTATACTACACATACTACACCATCCACTCACACCCAGTCTTCTTCCTAATATGATGCCCCAACTTCAGATGCTCCTGGGGGAGATCACCAGTTGTCCACATCCTCTAATCTGGTCTTCCACTACATGACAAAATATGGCACTATCTATAAACAACCTCATACTGCGAGGAGTATTTGTGGGACTTTTGTGAACCACAGACACTTAGGCCCCCATAGAGGCCCCTCCACTTTTAGATGGGAAGAACAGAGTTCTGCAGGCCTAGGATCAAGCCAGTAACTTTTCAGCATCCTCTCTCCTCCCCAGAACACTCTAGATTCTCCTACCCATCATCTGCAATCATTCCAGAGAAGCATGCAAAAAGACAGGACAACAAAGCAAGAAGTTTCTTGCCTCTGTCTACAGGAACCAGAGACCCTGGAGGTACTGACCTAAGGGAGGGTGGTCGGTCAGCCCTGGGAAGGAGCTTGACCCAGGATGAGGCCAGTTCATATGGCCCAGAGGTCTCTGATGGCCAAAATCCCTAACTCAATTGGATCTAAGACACACCTGGCGGTATCTCCAGGCCCAGAGGTATCAGGGGACCTGTCCAGGGCCACCCAGTCAGAAAGGGGTCAGATTCTGGGTTAATGCCCTACTAAACTAGACACTTTTGCCTCCAAACTGTAGGCCGATTGGGTTCCTGGAGCTAACTGACAAGAGATTCCCTGGACTGGACGTGGGGAAGAGTTCCTTAGAAATGCCTTGGCATCATCCAAGGGCCACACCTCCCAGGGCCCACAGGAAGCAGGATAAGACTGAACAGGCTTCAGGAGAGGAACTTGAGTCTAGGAAATGGTTTTCAGTCATTGGGAGCATACGTGTCACAATCTATGGCAGGAATCACTTGTGTCCATCTTATAAATTAAATGAGACTCAGAAAGGCCATTCTGTGCCTGAGGTCACAAAACCCCCAAAGGAGTTCAGCACCTTGGCCAGGTCTGCCAGCATAGGTGGGACCCTCCCAAAGAACACCTGGGAGGTTGGGAGCCTGTCATGACCTTATGAGCCACCCTATCCCCAAGGAGCACCTAAGTTAAGTGACCCCTAAACACAACCAATCATGAAAATGGTCAGAAGGCAAGGAACCTACACACACACTTGTGCGCGCATGCGCACATGCACACGCACGCATGCACACGCATGCAGACATACGCACGCTCATGCACGCTCATGCACACACACACACACACACACACACACACACACACACGCTCATGCGCACAGACACTTGAAGTGGAGGAGCTCCTCTCAACCAGAGGGGCTGCAGCCACACAGGAACACCTGAGGGTGATCTGAGCAATAGCAGCTGCTGGAGCTGGAGAGATTCTAGGAGGCTCCTGGTGGTACCCAACAGAGACCTCTCTCAACCTGGGTCCCTAGAAGGCCAGTTCTCCAGGGGAGCACGGCTAGTTCACCCAAGTAAACAACTTATAAGGCCCCCACTGGGGAGCAGTCAGCCATGGAGGTATCTTGGAAGACTGGGGAAGGGTCCCAGGAAAAGTGCTTTCAGGCTAGGTCGACCAGATCCACTAGTCTTGTGGGAGAGCTCCCCGTAAAGAACCCAGCTTGCCCAGTTTGGCCCTGGCAGAGAACTCAACCTGAGGGACCACTGAAGACTGTCAGCTACTGATGTCCCCGGCATCCTCCAGGCCTAAGGGCGTAAGCAGGGACAAGGGTTCACCCACAGCGGTAGGGAGCACCCTGCCTGAGATCCCAGCTTCTAGCTGGGCTAAACCAGAAAAGCCAGTTTCATCCTTGAATCTTCCCCCTGCTCCAACAGGAAGTGGGGGGGGGTTCCCAGATTCAGGCCCCGCCCACACAGACATACACCCCCCAAGAGAAACAGAGAAGAAACTAGTCAGGACGATCTGGGCAAAGAGTAGGCCCGGAGGGGGTGCCCGGCCAGATACCCCACACAGCCCTGTAACGAGGCCCCCAGCAGGACCCACAGGCTTCCCTGGAACCCGGGGCACCTAGGGTCTTGCTGTCACTCCAAGAAGCAGGCAGTCCTCTCTAGAGGACCCGTCTGTAGCTTCGGGCTAGCCCTGGAGGCCCACTGCACAGGGTGGGAGCTCTCTGGAGCTAGTTCCCGTGTTTACAGACCCAGACGGCGCTGAAACGGGCGCTGAAACGGGTCGAACAGGCCCAGCCGAGCTCCTCCGGCCACGGCTGCTGCTGTTACTCCCAAGGGCGGCGAGGACTCGGGAGCGGGTGGCCCGAAGTCGCGTGTTCTAAGTCGCAATTTAGCTTCGAGGCAGGGGGCTGGCGCCTTGGAGCTCCCGGACCCTCGGGGTCGGGCGGGGCCTGGAGCCGAGCTGTCCAGCCCGCCTGGCCGCGCTAATCCGGCCACGGGCTATTTTTGCGACGGCGGATTGGAATCTGGGCTGGGCCGCCTCGGAGTGCGCTTGGGAAACTCCGCGAAGAGTCCGCCGCGCTCCGCCGACGCGCGCCCCGAGCCAAGCCCGGGAACCAGCCCCGAGCCGGCGCTCAGCCGCCACTCACCGCGCAGGGGTCCGCCGCGGGCTGTCGGGACGGTGGTCAGGGCCGCGCGCCGCTGGCCGGGAGGGCGCCCGCGCCGAGTCCCCGCCCGCGCGCCGGCCCGGCCCGCCCGGAAATGCCACGGACCGAGGGGCGTGCGCGCCAGGGGGCGGGCCGGGCCGAGGGGCGGCCTCGCTGACTCAGGGCTCCGGAATGCGGGCCGCCAGCCGCGCGCCCCAGGCGCCTCCTCCGGGAAGGCCGCCGGCAGCACTCTCCCTGACTGCAGCCCTTGAAACACCCGTGCGCCGACATCCGTGTAGCGTCGGCCAGCGAGGCCGGGCCCGACCGAACACGGTCGACAGCGGTCTTAGGTTTGCTTCTCCCTGACTTGGGAACAGGTCTTAACCTTCTTCCTTCCTCAACTGTGCTTGAGAAGACAGAGTCGAAGGCTCCTCCTAGAGACTCTGCACCACCACCCCCCAAGGCGAGTGTTGGAAAGTCACTTCTGAGTTCCCTTGGGCCCTCTCTTCCTTTGTACAATCTTGCTTCAAATAGTCGTGCATTTGTTCCCTTACATACGTGACTACACAAAGGCCACAAGCCTATGTGAGAGACAACACTATACTGGGAAAGCTGACCTGAAGCCTACACTGAATTCAGCAAGTAGGCAACCCACCAAGGGGTCCACCACAAACCCCACCAGCGGTACTTTCAAGCCTGGTCCCACCAGGTACCACCAATCAAAGATCAGAGAGGAAATAAACGGAAAGTTTTCGTTTTTGATCCCCAAAAAATTCATGAAAGGGGCGCTCAGAGTCTAAAGTTTGGGAGAAAGGCTTGAGTGGTCCTGCCTTTCCTCTGGCTCCCTGAACAGCTAGAGACTCCTTCTTGCTCCCACAGATTCTCTCCAGCAATCAGGTGTCCCTCCTGCTTTTCAGTAAATATAACTCAAGATGTTATATGGTGTCCTGGAGATTACATGCAAAAACCTGGACACAGAAATCCCATTAACAACACATTTACATGTGCACACACTAACATCTCCATGATAATGCAGACTGTACTTCACATCCATGTCAGCTCAGCAGTTACTGCCTCCCACCCTTGACTTTGGCTCTTCCGGTAGATGCAGAGGTCAGGCAGCACCTGCCCCCCTCCTGAACCTGCTGAGCAGAATGGCAGCAGTGTTCCAAGTGGCCATTCTGCTCTTCCTTCTCCTTCAATGCTCACCCAACTCCTCTGGTGCAAAGATCATCCCTACTTAACTTGACCTCAAAACACCCAACTGTTTTTAGCTGACCCTGCCTGCTGAAACAGAGGGAGGTTGTCCTCCTATAGATGCTTGGAACTCCTGAAGCCCACACATGCCAGCCCTTCAGCTATTCCAGACCAGAGATGGGATGCATTCCTCACCCCTGCTAGGGATAAGTAGGGCCTGAATGCTCAGATTGGGCTGACTGGGATGGTCTTGATACGGAAACAGTCCTTCCTCTCTTGGTCAAATATCCCTTCTGGGTCACCAAATGTTACAAGGTCCCTTCCTGTTCAGGGGCCAAATGTTACCGCCGTCCCAATGTTGCAGGGTTCTTATGTTCCAGAGTCCAAAATTGAAACCAGAACATGTGTAGAGGATTAAGGTAGAGTTTATTAGAGGAGAGAAAGGCTGGAACTCATGGACTCCAGACGTGGAGTGCCATGAGGGGCAAGCACCCTGAAGAACTCATGGACCCCAGGCATGGAATCCATG
This sequence comes from Typhlomys cinereus, assembly GCA_023101885.1. Taxonomy (NCBI): domain Eukaryota; kingdom Metazoa; phylum Chordata; class Mammalia; order Rodentia; family Platacanthomyidae; genus Typhlomys; species Typhlomys cinereus. The sequence continues at coordinate 156,774 of JALPQD010000336.1, forward strand.
AGAAGCAGGCAAGGAACAGACTCATGGCACACTCCGAGCGCAATGAGGGGCTAGGGCGCCAAAGATGGCTGACAGGGTCAGGATATTTGTTAGCTCAACCCAATTGCTCCTGGGGCTACCTGGGCCTAGAGATCAAGTTGTTTGTTGGATATGGAGGGCTCATCTCCATAATCCTTTTGTAGGGAATTTGACCATCTTATTTCCGGGAGGATTGGAGTCAGTTCCTTCAGGGTGAGCCCAGGAATGGAGGATGGCCTTTCGGAATTTCGAAGACCTTAGAGACCCATCCCAGCATAGCTGTTCTAATCCTGCCTTAGTCTCTTTTCTGGAAACCCAGAAACAAACCATAGCTGGACATTTAGTGTTAGTAGGTATCCTCCTGCAGTAGATGCTGCAGGCTTCCACCTAGACCTGTGTTGACACCTAGACACATCCTGTACCAAGAGTCAGTCATCTGCCACGCGAGAAGTCCACAGAAAAGGCCATCTGCATGCAGCAACAAGAGAGCAGCTTTCCAATGTCCATTGCTCTCAGAGCCCTGAGGTTCCAACTGCCATGGGATCTGCAGTATCTCCTTTTGAGAGCCCTGCCACCCCCATATTGGAATTGTTCCCTATAGGCAAATGCTCATCTCGGCATCCTGAGATGCTGGCCCTCCTGAGTAATGCCATCAGGTACTGTGAACAGACGAGGATGGACTCATGTGCTCAGGTCTGTACCCAGTCCCAGTGGACACGTGCAGGCACACATATGTGATCAGCCTCTTGCTTGACCTACTGGCTTGTACTTTGATAGATAGAGGAGTCTCCTACATGGAATCCCAGCCCCTTCTCTTGCCCTTTCATTTGCTGCATAGAACAAGGTATCAGCTGGTGTGTAGCTACTTTGGATGAGTACAGGCTATCCCTGTTCAGACAGAGCAAGTCTAAGAAGTGACCAAAGCCTTCCAGAAAGAAATCATCCCCAGATATAGTCCGTCCCATCCACTGGGTCACACAATGGACCTGCTTCTGTTGCAGAGATCATCTGTGCTCAGGGAACGTGGAACACAAAGACTAGACTCTAAATCCACTCTAGCTAAAGTACCAGGAAACAGACTTCATGGGAGAATCTCCCTGTGACCCTCCTCTGGGTCCACTGAAGTACAGAATGTTCCCCATTTGAAAGTCTGTTCATACAACCACCACCTGTGATAAGCAAGTCATTGTGGGATGTGTCCCAGCAGCTTCAGGTTTTAGAAAACCTTCCACCAGCTATCCTGGGATACCCTAGCAAGAACCCCCCTGCCACTCAGAAACCAGGCACACTCCTACCAACCTAGAGATCCTCTATGGGTTAAAACCTAGAAAAAGGAATCCCTCTGGCATATCTGGAACAGATACATGGGGGTGCCTAGCATAGGAAACTGGGAGGGGACAGAATTAATACCTTTAATTAAAAACCCCAGGAATCTTCCTTCTGCCTGACTGTAAGAGTCAACTCATGGGTAGCGGCATCCAGGCATCTGATTACCCCAACTCTCTGGGGTATCCAGAGTAACCTAACCCAGAAGGAAGGCACACCTGTAGGGCACTTAAACGCCCACAATGCCTAGTAAGATGGATGATAACTGGCCCCAGTTCTAGAAGATATCTCAAACAACAACCCTGGAGGGTGGAAAATACCAGGCAGAAAAAGAACAGCCATGGTGCACCACAGTCCAGAAGGGGAAAATCAGGGGCTCCTTAATCTGTTTCAGACTGAATATCCCTGACCCCAATATACAATCACTAATTCCACACCCCAATTTCTGCAGGATGACTGATCAAAAGGATTGCAACTTCTAGTTAGTCCAGATGAAACCTTGAATATCATTGTTACAAATATTGGCAGAGAACTCTAATGTGACACATACCACTCCTCAAATCCAGCTTCCATAGACAACATTCCTGTCTCACACTTTTCAGTTTTTCTGGAGATTGGGGTACCAAGCTAGCAATCAGCCAGTAGCCAAACTTTCACTGCAGGGCAGCCTAGTCCCCCAAGTGCCTGCATTCTTCTGCGGGGACAGAGTCTTGAATGCCTGTGCTTGCCTTCCCACAACTTCACAGGCACCTCCTCTCATCTGTGCACCTCCATCTCGCCACTCGCATAAAAGCATACCAAAAGACAGATTTAAGAGAGACTTTGGGCACTGGAGAAATAGCTCAAGAGTTAAGACTCTGTCTTGCAAGCAGAAGGCCCTGAGTTCAGATCCTAGGTCCCATGTAAAAACACCAGGTGGAAATAGTGGTGGCCTGCACTTCTGACCCTAGTGGGTGGAGCCTGGGAAATCCCAGAGAGAAGCAAGGAGGTAGAAGCAATCCAGTATAATTCCCCAGGTCACCCTTGGTCCTCCACAGGGACACACAGTGCCCTCTGATACACACACACACACACACACACACACACACACACACACACACACAATGAATAAATAAAATATTAGAGAGACTTTAGGCTAACACTGTCCTAGTGGGATTCAGGATCACTATTGGCATGGGAATGGGAGAGACGGCACTAGGGCTCTGTACATGTTCAGTACAGTTTCTTTCCTATAACATCGAGGGCTCGATGTAATCACTGAGCAAATAACTGAGCTCCAACAGGAAATAAACCTTGCAGCCATAAACCACAGGGGGTTAAACATAATGACTGCAGAAAAATACAAATGTATCTAGTCCTGAAGAGCAAGGCTGTTTTGATACAAAGAAATCTGAGATGATCATGGGGGTAAAAAGGCTATGAAAGATGATCAAAGGTCTGGCTAGCAACCATAGTCCACAAATGTGAGCCAACCTCTTACCACATTTCAAATGGCTCCGCTCATTCAAATGGCTCCACTCAAACTGCTCTATCCTTTTGCTCCTTAGGCACTCTTGTTTGGACCCTGTGTCTTTAATATGCTGACTCATTTGTCTCCTCCTGCCTACAGGCCATAAAGTTCCAAATGGTACCAAAATGTAGTATAATGTAGAAGTTGATATAGAAGACATGGACGAAGAGGAGTCCTCTAAAGGAGTTAAGAGGATATCAAAGTGGGGAAGAAGAAGCCAGAACCAGATGAAAGTTAGAAAAGCCCCCCTTTTCCAATGCTATGGTCAACTGCAGAAGTATTATCTTAGAAAGAAAGAAAGAAAGAAAGAAAGAAAGAAAGAAAGAAAGAAAGAAAGAAAGAAAGAAAGAAAGAAAGAAAGAAAGAAAGAGAAAGAAAGAAAGAAAGGAGGGAGGAAGGGAGGGAGGAAGGCAGGGAGGGAGGCAGGGAGGGAGGCAGGGAGGGAGGAAGGGAGGGAGGAAGGAAGGAAGGAAGGAAGGAAGGAAGGAAGGAAGGAAGGAAGGAAGGAAGGAAGGAAGGAAGAAAAAAAAAACAGCTGTCTGTGGAAAAAGCTATTTCCCATCATGGCTTCTACTTATGTATACAGCTTACAGCTGAAATCTCTGTACAAGCCCTCGGTCACATAGGCTAGAAACCTTTGCCAAAGCCTCTAGTCAAGCAGACTTAAAATTGTAAACTAGTCAATTATAGGACAGGTCTAAGATGATTCTGAATAAATGTTGTAAGCAAGATCATGCTTTGGAGTTGGAACTCCTCTGGGCCCACTGGCATAATAAGCCCGAGCTCTCCTACTCTCAAAATAAGTTGCCCCTACTTGGAGAGCAGACACTAAGATGGGCCCAGGAGCAGCCTCTGGCTATTCAGGGAGAAGGCAGAATGGGACAGGCTAACAGAGGCTTGAAGTCAGTGTTTATGGACATTTGTCCCTCCCCACATCCCTGGACTTGGCAAGGAGGTCCTCTAAGCTCATGGACCAAGAACCTGGCAGCTTTCACAGTAGTACTTCTGAAAGTAGGATGCAGCTGCAAAGCCTAGTGGCTGCCCTCCTTGCTCAAAAATGACTGATCCTCAGCATTCACCCAGATACAGAGAGCTGTGGAAGTCATCCAAGGTACTACTGCCCAACATAGAAGTCCACTGGCTCTGGGCTGGAGAGGTGGCTCAGGGGTTAAGCCTCCACCTTGCAGGCGGAAGGTCCTGAGTTCGGATCCCAGATCCCACGTATGGACGCCGGGCAGAAGCGGGGGCGGCCTGCGCTTCTGGTCCTGGTAGGGCGGAGCCTGTGAATCCCGGGGCAGAAGGAGGTGGAGGCGTCCATGGTGGTTCGCGAATTCGTCCGTGGTTCTACACACACACAGACACACACACACATACACACACACACACACACACAGACACACACACACAGACACACACGCGCGCGCACATACACACGCACATGTGCACAGTTGAATAAATAATAATAAAAATTAAAAAAAAAAAAAGAAGTCCACTGGCTCTGATGCAGCTCCTGCTTCAGCATGTTAGAAAAGAGACTGAGTCAGTGTGCTGGGTCCCCGGGACCGTAAAACGGATGCTGGAACCCTTGTCTTTGGCCTACAGAGCCACCAGACACTGGCCAGCCCACACCACCACTGCTGAAAGCAGGTCCAACTTCACCGCCTGTGTGGGCTCAGAATGGCTCACCCAGGGGCCAACCCTACCCCTGGCCCTTCTCACAGCATCTCCCACTGGTATCCTTGCCCCATCCCCAGAAGCTCGATATACTGGAGACAGAAGAGGCTGCTGGGCCCCTTCCCATAGGACTGGCCAGCCTGTCAGCAGACCACAGTGAGAAAGCCCAGTTCACCACTTCCATCTGACAGTGGGAGCCTCACACCACAAACCAGGAAGTGCGGGGGAGGGGACAGAGATTGTGCAATGCTCCATACTCAGGCCAGACATCTGGAGAATGAGACTGTGGAAACCACTCCCGCCTCCTCCTGGGATACCAGCCATACTATCCACTAAACAGAAGAGACCTGTCATTCACTCAAAGGCTGAGATGAGACCTCCAAGAGTCTGCAGAATGTCCTCTCCCTGCCCTCATCAGGACAAAAGAACCCAACTGAGGCCTCAGTTTCCCTTCTAGATTGGGAAGGGAAGGGAGTATTTGCATAGGAAGGGGGAGTCATTGTTTGGACAGAATGCTGCAGGAAATTAGGAGGAAGGAGGTGGGAGCCACATCCAGGCCTGCCTGGATTTATGGGAAGGACACATTGTCCTCCCTACCCCCTCCCACCCCCACACAGTATCACAAATAGCTGAGTGACTTCCAGTAGATAGGCACAGACTGCCCCTTCTTCCCCAGGAAGTCCCAGTTGGTGCCTATGAGGGCCGGACATCAAGCCCCAGGCTGGGTCAGAGCTCAATTCCTGAGCTGGTGAGTAGAGAAGCAGTTGAGGTCCAGGGTCCTGAGAACTAGCTTTTAAGGAGGGTGGACCCGTTTTCAGCCATTATTCCTTAAAACTTCTATAAATGTGCCATGTCCAAGCATGGTGACCTGTGAAACTGTCTTGGAGCTAAGAAATATGAAAAAGGCAGAAAGGTAAAGTAACAGAGTTGGAAATAGAAATGGAAAAATTCATTTTCCTCACAGATGGACAAACAGAAATCACTGTCCAGTCCAACCAGCTTCTATTTATACACAGGGGAGAATCAGCAGGCCGGGAATCTGCATGCAGGTCAGTTGTGAACTTCTGATTTGTTGAAAGATGAGAGACTCCTTTTTCTAGCACATGCCTGGGATCAACCTGAGATGCCAGAGAACCAACATTCCTGGTATCCAGCATGGGCCTTCGAGACAGGCTACACATGAGACATTTCCAATAAACAGAAACCTTAAGATCTCAGGCTATTGCTTTCTTATTTTCTTTTTTAGCATTTTCTGTGTGTGTGTGTGTGTGTGTGTGTGTGTGTGTGTACATGTGTGTAGATGCATGCAGATGCAGAAAGAGAGCACTGTGTGTTCCTGTGGAGGACCGAGGGTGACTTCAGGATTCATCCTGAATTGCTCTACCTCCTTTTGCTTGGCTCTAGGGTTTCCAGGATCCATCTTCCAGGGCTGGAAGCACAGGCTGCCTCCATTCTTGCCTAGCATTTTTTCATGGGATAGGGGATTAGAACTCAGATTCTTTTGCTTGGGAGGCTTAAACCCCTAAACTATCTCTTTAGCCCAACAGCCTTAATTCTTAAGAGCTCTAGAAAGCATCATTTCTGTACTTTGGTTTTCCATGGAAATATCATGGTTTTAACTCCTCTCAGCCTTCCATGATTTTTAATCAAGGGATAAGATTCCCTTTTGAGCAGGAAAGATGGTTAGGCATTAAGACCCTGCCTCCCAAGCAAGAAGAACCTGAGTTTGGATCCCAGGTCCCAACTAAAAAAAAAAAAAAAAAGATGCCAGCAGCCTGCACTTCCAGCTCTGAAAGGCAAAGCCTGGGAAGATCCAAGAGAGGAGCAAAAAGGAGGTAGAAGTAATCCAGGGTGATACCCAAGTCGCCCTTGGGCCTCCACAGTGCCCTGATACACACACACACACACACACACACACACACACAGATTTCCTTTTAACAGGTGGCGTGCAACACATCACTTGCGGCTAGGTGTCACTACAGATCTGGCCTGGGATTAGATGGGCAGACATGTGGCCTGTCCCTCTTTGCTATTCAGCATCTCTATTCCATAGCTATTTGCTCTCTGAGGCCTCTAGTACACGGTCACAGAAATCAGAGACAACTCTGACAAGCCCTTCAATGACTTCACCAGGCAAGAGCTGGTGGTGGGGGGGGTGATGATGCTTGTGAAGAGGTTCTGCAGGCCTCGATCAGCTCTATAGACTGGCACAGTGGTGAGCTGGCTCTGCTAGGTGCATTGGCTGCTAGGTGCTAGGTGCATTGAGGTCATACAGTGTTTTCCTTTCAGTGGACAGCCACCATCTTTGTCTGAAATCAACAAGATGTGATTCTACCTCACTACACATGATCGTGCCTTCCATGAGACGTTACAGTGTGACTGTGATTGCTCTGGGGTTAGTCCTTCTCCTGTAAGTAACCCCAATAAATTCATTGATTCATCAAATTGGACCTTGGTGTAACTTTTACTTTGGTCTGAAAGAGTATCTGCAGTGGATAAATGATGGTGTGACGTCTCCCTAGGAAGTGTAACACAACAGGGAAGGAAAGCACCATGCCCTGACACCAGGGACCCTGACCCCAGGCACCCTGTCCTCCCTTCCTTTGAGCCAGACACTTCCTACCCAATACTCAACTCCCCTCCCTGGGGACATAAATGTTACTTGAAAAGTTACAGGCAGGGTGGAAGCAGATCTGGATCCTGAGGAGGATGACATTGGAGGTTCAGCTGCCATCCAGACAGGTGGGTTATCATGAGGTCCCTCAGCCCTAGTCGTTCCGTCAGCCTCTGGAAGAGGCTGTACACTCCAGCAGGTAAGTGCTCCTTGTAGTATCAGCAATGTGGGGTTGGGATTCCTGCTGCTCCCCATTCTCTTCCTTAGACCTGCAGTGATGACCCTGATCCCAGGGCAAGGGCCTTCGGATTGGCCAGACATCCACTTTCTGTCTACTCTTCCATACAAAGTGCCTTCTCTATTCAGTACTTCCAGATTGGGGAAGCTGAGTTCCACGAATAGGTATGCCTGAAGGTGTGTGCTCTGCACAGCACCTACCACGTCCTGTCCCTAGTTAGGCACAGGTGTCAACTTGACATTTGAGGTTTGAGCTCTGGGCACATTTGTAGAGAATTAATGCTTGAGTTAAATCCAGAGCAAACCTGCAGGAGATTGTCTAGCTGATGGGGAAGGGACAGCCCATGGTGGGTGGGACTAGGCCCTGGAATAAAATACAGAGTGCTGATTGAGAAACTCAGCATCCTTGTGTACACTTGGCAGACATGGCTGCTTTGGCAAGTAAAGATCGTCCCTCTCTGAGCTGTTATGTGGTGATGGTGTGGCCAGTTCCCTCGGCCCTGGTGTTGGTGCGTGTTCTTATCAAGCTGGACTGAGAACTGTAACCAGACTGTTTTAAGAAAATAAATCCCTTGTTCCCTTAAACCGTTTGTTTGATGGTGATTTATCAGCAACCATGCAGGCTGACTGCAACTCCTCCCAAGGCAGAAAGGGACTAATCCAGATGCTTGGCTTCCTGACCATCTTTGGTAGTGGTGGTGGGGAGTAATCTGAGATAGTAATCTGAGGGACAGAACTGGGCAAGAGATGCCTGGGTTTGGGCGGGAACTGTGAAGATGAGAGTCCCACCCTCTTCTCACTTTCGCTGTGCCCTACCTGCCCTGCAGCCTGACCTCCCCCCCCCAGCCCTCCTCGCCCCGTCCAGCTGCAGTGCAGCCTGACCCCTCCCCCCAGCCCTCTTCGCCCCGTCCAGCTACAGAGCAGCCTGACCCCTCCCCCCAGCCCTCCTCGCCTGTCCAGCTGCAATGCAGCCTGACCCCTCCTCCCAGCCCTCCTCGCCCCGCCCCTGGACCCCGCGCTTACTGCGCAGGCGTCGGCCCTGCCCGCGCGGAGGCGAGCGCGGACGTCCGGACCCTCATGCGGCGCGGGGCCCAGGTCAGCGTGGGCCGAGGCAGCCGCGTTCCAAAGATAATGGCCAGGACCCCGCCCACCGACACCGACCAACCTGCGTTTTCCAGACGAGCCCGCTGCCTCGGGGGCGTCCGAGCTAGACCGGGAGTGCCCCGGTACCGTGAGGCCGGAGCAAGGCCAGATCCGGTGAGAGGGGGAGCGGCGACGCAGAGTCCCGGCCCACGACCAGCTGGCCCGGTGGGCTGCGGGCCCGGTGGGCTGCAGGCCCCGCCCCGGCGGCCGCCCGCCCGCCCCGGCGGCCTCGGCCTCTGCCCGGCGTGAACGCGTCAGCGTTGCGGATAAAAACAATGGTCCTAGGTCGTAGCTGGATGCGGTACTAGTGCGCCAGAAGGTAGCGGGACGCAGCGCAAGGTCAGCCCTGCTGCTGAGAAAAGACCTTAAAGGGCTGTTTCACCACCGACCAGGTAGTTTCGGCTCCATCTGAAGCCCAACCCGCGAGGGCGTGTCCGTGGCCCACGCGCACTCCCCTTTTCATCTCTTGCACGGCGGTTGTCCACCGAGAAGCTTGAGAATGTGGTCGGGTCTTGTCACCCAGTTTGCCCGCTGGTGTTAAACTTACTGACTAGGTCCCAGAGCCCTCTCGCCGCTTCCTGATAATTCAGGCAGCCTGGGCAACGCTGGAGGTGGAGTTGTATCTTGAGCTTTAGGGATGGGGCCAGGCCCATTCCCCCTCCTTCCCCGGGACCAAGAAGAAACCCCGTCTCTCTCTCCAGACACGGCCACAGGTTGTGTGTGCTTTAAATCCCTGACCAGAGGTGGGAACAAGCAGCAAGGTTCCCGAAACAGCCATTTGTTTCCTTGGGGTCCACTTGATAGGTGGGAATTAGCTCAAACACCTCCTCCCTTCTTTAGACCTTGCCGTCAGCAGCAGAGCAGTCCATCATCTCCTGGATCGGGTCTCAGTAGCCTAGTGTATCAGCTGTAACATTCTGCTTGTGCCTTTTACCTCACTTTGCAGATGAAGAAACAAGATTTGAACTTTTTTTTTTCCCATCACAGCTTTCCCAAAAAATTGGACAAAAGAAGCAGGGACTAGCAGAGTCGGCGCAGCAGCACATCCCTTCAGATCCAGTCCACTCACCTTCCTTCAAGGACAGTCTGTCCACCCAGGGCCTCCAGCGCAGCATCTACTTCATGCCAAAGAGCCACCCTGCCCGGCTGGGGCCAGAGTTTTTTGACCAACCAGCCATCGCCCTGGCCCAGGCATTTCTGGGACAGGTAATGTAAACGCAGCGACATCTTTGCTAAAGTACGCATCAGTGCAGGTGCCATAAACCCGACCTCTCTCTAGCTATCCCTAGCGCTGGTGTGGCTCTCTTATGTCCACATGGGTTCTTCAATAGTTTGGTTATTGTCTGGGATCACAGCAAAGGATATTAATAGTGCTGGTCCTGGACTGAGGGGCAGCAGGTACACTGGCAGACATCTTGCTTCAGCACCGATAAGAAATTTGTTAGCTGTACCCACCTAGGAATTGGAGACTTGGTCTTATTCTACCCTTGTCCTTAAGAGGGACAAGTTGCTCGCAGGGATTATGTGTAGTGTTAGCCACAGCCACTTCTGCTGACGCTGACGCGTGACAAAGTCAGTGATGGCTTCTCAGTGGCCGATGGCTCAGTGTAGGTCCAGAATGGGGTTGTCAGACATTCTTAAAGCAGACCCAACCTGGTGGGTATGGTGTGCAGTGGAGTTTGTCGGCCTGTGTGTACAACAGTGTGGAGATAACTGTGTATGTGGGCATTCTTTACAGACCAGAGTCCATGCCTGGCCTTTTTGTTCTAAAGGTTTCCCTATAACAAGCCTATTTCTAGGCTAAAAAAGCCAGAAAGAGCCATTTTCTCTAATAAGAGAACTAGTAACAAAAATTCATTGCTAAGCACAATAGTGATAACCTGCTGAAGAAGAATGGGATTCCAGTCTCATGAGGATTTTCCAGCTGCAAGTGTCAAACGATCCTTCTAAAGATACCATAATAATGAGTATTTGGAGCAGATCCATCTGAGATTTGGGTCAAGGGTCCAGGGATGGTCCAGTACCACCAAAACACATGTCTTTACTCAGTATCCTGGGCATTTCAGATGGTCCACTGTTATGCCCACTTGAGTCTAAAAGAGGGCATTTCACTTGCATATCCCTTTGGTCAAGGAAGACAGCCTTTCTGTAATTCTAATGCCAGATGTGGGTCACAAGCTTAGTAAAACTACACTGCAATGAATTACCAGGACAACTCAGACCTCTCTGGGCTAAGGTGAACTTGTGGGAGCTCTCCTCAAGAAGGGAAGCAGGAGTTCCCAGTGTGTTCCTGGAAGACATGAGCACATGGGAAGAACACTCCTTTTCCCCTTCCCAGTTCATTCTTTTCTTCAGTGCTTTGGGTGCCTGAAGGGATTTCTGTGACAAGCATCAGTCTTGTCTTCTACTCCACCCTACCCTTTACATTGACCTTTCAGGGTAATGAACTACCTAAACTGGGGCAAAGGTAGCCTACCTGGCCAGGTCCCCTCTAGCTTAAGGATGTGAGGTGCTACGTGGCTAGATCCTGAAAGTCTTCCATGATCATTGACTGAGTTAGGACTTTGGCCACTCCCAGGACCATGATCCTGGCTGGGCAGTACAAAGCAGTTAGTCTTGCTGCTCAGAAAGCCCTTATCTCAAGTGTGAAGATGCCTTACAGTTGCTTTGGCCACAAAGATGAAGTGTATTCCCCAAACAGCTGCGTGGAGACAATCCCATTTGTACTTCAGCCTCATGCTTAGTTAGTTCTTTTAAGGGAGCAAGGACCCCAGGGAGGTCAACCTACACATCAAATTTAAATGACTGTTGAGGTGGCAGCCACTTGTAATCAGGACCCTTAATAAACAAGACTGTAGTCAGGCAAGCCTGTTGGCCTGATAGCAGCATGGAGTAGAAGCAAAGGCAGAGTGAGGCAGTTTAGTGGGCAGACTGAGTCAGGCTTGGACACCTGGCACGTCGTGAGCTGAAGCAAGGAGGTCCAGCTTACTGCCCAAGTGGGAAGATCCCTGTCCCTATGGCTTGAGCAGACTCACTGTCCACAGGTCCTTGTCCGGCGACTTGCTGATGGTACAGAACTCCGTGGCCGCATTGTGGAGACTGAAGCATACTTGGGACCAGAAGATGAAGCTGCTCATTCAAGGGGTGGCCGGCAGACACCCCGGAACCGTGGCATGTTCATGAAGCCCGGGACCCTGTATGTATACATCATCTACGGCATGTACTTCTGCTTGAATGTCTCCAGTCAAGGTTAGTGCTGCTGGGTTTAGGGGAACAGAAGAAAAACCCAGAAGCCTAAGAATTTGAACTAAGTCTAATACTTAGTCTTTCTTAGCAAGGCGACTGCCAATCTGGGGAGCAAGTTCTCTGGGACCTCATTTTATGTCACTAATCAAGACCAGAGGAAGCTGGGGGAAAGGGATGCTGATGATAAACTGAACCTCACGCTCGTTAGCCATCGTTAGTCCTGGCTTTGGGGAGCAGTGGCAGGGGTCTCACTGGCAGTCTTGCCCGTAGCAGCCTCCAGGGATCCAGAGAAGACTTAGCTGCCTTGTACATCCAGTAGGAAGGGGAAACAGACCAAAAGGTTAGGATGCAGCGAATGCAGGGGCATATATGCAAGAAGATAGCCACACTACCCCTGCAGCACTGAATGTGCCCAAGGTCAGGGAGGCAGGAGTCTCAGGTGCTGCTTTCCAAGCTGTCTGTCCGTCTCTCTCTGTCCTACAGGAGATGGGGCTTGTGTCCTGCTTCGAGCACTAGAGCCTCTGGAGGGCTTGGAGACGATGCGGCAGCTTCGGAACACCCTCCGGAAAGGCACTATCAGCCGTGTCCTCAAGGACCAAGAACTCTGTAGTGGTCCCTCTAAGCTGTGCCAGGCCCTAGCTATTGACAAGAGCTTTGACCAGCGGGACCTCGCTCAGGATGAGGCAGTGTGGTTGGAGCGTGGCCCTCTTGCTCCTGGCAGGTTAGCTGTGGTGGCAGCCTCCCGTGTAGGCATTGGCCATGCAGGGGAGTGGGCCCAGAAGCCCTTGCGCTTCTACATCCAGAACAGCCCCTGGGTCAGTATAGTAGACAGAGTTGCTGAGCAGGACGTACAGACCTGAGCAAAGAGGTTGCTCAGACAAGCTTTTTAATTATTTGAAAACAAAATAAATGTCTTGTTATAGGGAACTGTCTATGACTCAGTAAGACTCCCCATCCTTCTCCCCACACCACAGTCACTCTGTGTACCTACAAGTCTTCAGGTCAGGATATCTGGGCACTCACTGTGTATAGACACCAGGGAAGAACTATCAGTGTGTGCATACACACACGGGGTGGGGGTAGGGCAGGGACTGTGCAGTGAGTTGAGCTACCACACGTTACAGGATGTGCGTGAGTCACAGGATTGCTCCGGCCCAGCTAAATCAGCCTAGACCTGGTGCTTCAGATGATCAGGATGTAGCGGGTGACTGCTTGGAACCTGCTAGTAGTGGCTTTTGCAGGGTTGTAGGGGCTGGTTCAAGAACAGAGCACATGGTGAACAGGACGGGACGGGGGCTTAGATGTCTTGTTGTAGGAATGTGGCAGATTATCTAGAGTATGTATGGTTTTCACATTCTCCAGGGCATCCACGTAAGGGGTAATGTAGGAAGAGGTCAGAAAGCCATAGCCTACCTTGTGCATGAAGGGTGTGGACCTCAGAGACACAAGACCTAAAGCACATTCTCATGCTTGGCAAAGTAAGACCAGATGAAAAAGTAAGATCCCAAAGCTAGGTGTGGTGACAGGAACCTGTAATCTCAGCACTTGGGGAGCCAGAGGCAAAAGGGTCAAGAGTTCAAGGATCAGCCTTGGATACACAAGTGTGAGGTCTGGGCCACATGAGATCTTATCTCCAAGGAAAAATAAGAAAAGAAATTAAATAAAGGAAAAGTCCGGAGAGTGGTTACCAGAGAATGACTCCTGAGCAGACTGAGGCCTCTCAGGGAGGATAGGGTGCTGTGGGCTTCCAGCCAAGCTGTCGTGGCCCCTCTTCCAATGCTAGGCCCCAGGGATAAAGAAGAGTCAGGCCAGGCAGGAGCCCTGGGGCAGGGGAGGCTGGTGCCCATCCCCACACCCAGGAGCCTCTCCATCCTCTTGCTGGGCTCATGTGAGCAGCGCCTGGAAGACAGCGATGACGGGATCCTCGTGAGTGGTCACCACCAGCACGCTGCGGAATTTATCAAAGAGCATGAGCAGTTGGGAGCGCCGCGTGTTCTCATTGTACATGATCTCCTCCAGATGGTGACGGCCACGGAAATAATGAAGGAGCCTGAAAAGGGACAGGGCACCATGAGTCCAGCTCAAGGCTCAAAGTCCTCTACCAGCTATCGATGGAGCTAAATTACCTATGAACTGTGAATATAGGCTTACACAGAGCTAAGGGATGTGGGGCCAGATGCTTAAAACCTCTGCACCCAGCAGGAACAGATTAACATCCTGGACCCAACATCCACCAGTCTGCAGTGACAGGTGGTGGGCTAAAGTGAGTTCACAGAAAGTACAAACCCTAGGCTAAGTCTGCACTCTGGTGTGGGGAGGGAGGCTCCTTTTTGTGCTCCTGTGGCACTGAGCCAGTCCCTGGTCCAGGGAGCACACTGAATGTAAGGATGGCACAAAGGAGACCAGGGCACAGGTAAGGCCTGCATCAACATTGGCCTGCAGTGTGGCACTTAACCATACTCGATGCTACCAACCCAACCTGCCTGGAATACCATGTGTCTACGACGCCCAAAGGAGGGTGGAGGTGACAGACCAGCAGGCTACTCTTATGTTCTGCCCTGAGCTAAGAACTGTAGGCAGATTCCTGCCAAGCCCCACATGGGTCAGAACTTCACAGCTGCTCTTGAGCAGTGACGACAAAACACAGAGGTACTAGGAACACTGCATACTAGGCAGGTGCCTGCTGCAGCCTGCATGCCCCACACCTGGGTAGTCATTCCTACCAGGTGGAAAACAAAAGCTTGAGAGGCCACCTCACTACGAGAACCAGTTATGTCAGCAAATTTATATGGGCAGTTGCTGCTGTGTAGGATACACTCCTAGATTCTGTCCAGATCCCAGAGTTGGCTTCATTCTACCTGATCACCTGCCCTCTACCTGGCAAACATGCGGAGGTCCTCGGGATTTTGGGCTGCAGGTACACTGAGGATAGCTGCCCGCTCGTGGTCTGACAGGCTGGCCAACAGATTCTCAGTCATCCTCTTGTTCAGCGGTGAGTCCCCACTGGGGAGCAGCTCTGCACTGGAGTTGTCCATGCTGGGACTAGTGAGGGTCATATCATCACTGCTGGCTGTGGATACAAGCAAGCTAGGTTGGTTTCAGTGCACCAAGATGGGAGACGCGTCCTGAGCTCGCTGCCTGCTCTCCTCCTGAGTGTGCACTGTCATGTGCACGTGAGGATCCGAAGAACAGCGGCTTCACACTCTACACCACAAGGCAAACCTGGGCATCTGGTTCCCCTTAGTCAGCAAGCAGGATGAGCACTAGCGAGTTTTCACAGGAGCCTGAAATCTAACGCCAAGCTACAGTTAGATGAATTCTTCCAAAGCCTTTTAGTCCCTTATCCTCCCCAAGGATGAGGCTTAGCATGAGCTTTTGGGTTTTGAGGTACATTACAGCTACGGCAGCTCTTTCCAGAAGTTTGCATACGACAATCACTGTCTCCTCATGGACCCTAAGGTCCAGAGGTTTCAAAAGTCCCTGTGGTGATGGGGTGAGGGCCTCAGATCCCAGGCTAAGGCTTCTAGCAGTGCTGTGATGGAACAAAGGCTGCTCCTAACTCACATCAAGACCCTACTCAAGCAGCTCCCTCTTCAGATGCAGGGTGGTATAGGGGAGACAAGGGAGGGGTCCACCCACAGGGACAGAGGACAGATGTGCGCTTGTGGGCAAGTGAGGTACCTTTTTTTCTTTCTTTACAATATTTTTATGTTGTGTGTGTGCGTGTGCGTGTGCGAGCATGTGTGTACGTACTTTGGGAATCATCCTGGATTGCTTCTACCTCCTTGCTTTGCTCTGGGATTTCCCAGGCTTTGCCCATCAGGGCTGGAGGTGCAGGTCATTGCGTTTCTGCCTGGCATTTTTATGTGGGACCTGGGATCAGAACTCAGGACCTTCTGTTTTTGAGACAAGAGTCTTAATTCCTGAGGCATCTCTCCAGCCCGCTGAGGTGCCTTTGATGGTACCTCTCATACCAAGAGTGCCCAAGGCTTCTAGCTTCGAGTCCCCTGCCCACCATTACCAGACACACGCCATGAAGGGGAACCCTACTTGGGGAGCCGAAGCTTAGGGCATTGGGTGTGCTGAGGCTGCGTCCACCGACTCGGGTTGTGAAAGGGACGTCATCCTCACGCAGTCGGGGTTCCTCTTCACTGGGTGAGGCCATCAAGCAGACGTAGGTGTGTAGCTGGATGAGAAGCCGGCGTTGCAGCATCCACACCACCATCTGGATAAGCTGGGTCTGTGGAGGAACAGCGTAAGCTAGTGAGTGAGGCTGTCCCAACAATTCTAGCCTTGATGCTCTCCCAGGGAATGAGAGAACAATGCTCTACGTAGCTGCAACATGCTCCCTAATACTGACACCTTACATGAGAGAGGGAACCCTCCTCTGCTGGCTGACTATGCAAGACTAACTTATCCACAGTGGCCAGGAGAACCTCCCCAGAGCTCATCTGCACTAGTTCTCATCTCATTTCTCTGAGCCAAGTTCCCCTAAAGTCATTTCTTTGCCTTCAGCTCTCTAAGCACTGTTGCCGTTAGCCAGTCCACTGCTAGGCCAGTCCACACAGTGTCCAGACAGACAAATCCTTGTCTTTATTTCAAAGTCTCTCCTGGGAATATGTGGAGTTCCACAAGGAAACTGGGGAAAAGGACCTTCTGCTTAGTTAGGTATGATGCCAATGACCCTCCCCATATAAGGCACACTCAGGCTTCTGAGCACTGACTCACGCATGGAGCCCCGTGCCAGGTGGAGACTAACCCTGATGAGATGGGAAAGTGCCTCTTGGGCACAGACGCCAAGCCACAAAGTGCATACAGACTGCACCAGTGTTCTCCTCTTTGGGCCAAAAGGAACTGCTGTCCAGGTCACACCTAGAAGTGGGCTGGATTATTGGGGAAGGAGATTACAAAATACTGAAACATAAAACTTAAAATTAAATTATGTCCCTGGGATGTGTCAAAACCAAATACAGCTCCATTTTGGCCACTTGGTAAGACTTCCATGGCCTCAAAAAATTACCCTGATAATACACCACTCAGAATTTTCTGCTGGGATGAAAACATTGTCAGACCAAGAACTGACTGGGGAAATAAGAAAAAGGGCACAGATGCAAAGTGTGTCTTTTATCTGTCTGGCACGACCTGGCATGGCTCCTGGAAACCAAAGGGTCTATGAAAGGCAGCTTTAGAATTCTGCCTCACTTGACATGTAAATGAGCTGAGAACCTAGGACCTTATCCCATTCACATTTGAGCAAGGGAAGGTTTTGAGCTTAAGAACTGGTTTTGCCACATATTTAAACAAATACTTTGCCCTTGAAGATAAAACATGGAGACCACCCAGTTCATCTCAGACACCTGTCTATCTAGCCTTGCCATGTGTTCTCTTAGAGTGCAAGGCACTCGGCAGAGGGGATAGGGCCTAGTCTGTTTGACACCAAGAAACCATCTCACCATCTTGCAGGCATCTCACCTCCTGCAGCCCATAAAAAAATCTACTCCTCCACCTGCACACGGATGCAGACCTAGGCTGATGTACTGCAGGCCTCTGTGTGAGGGGCTCCGTGCTAGAGAGCACAGGAGTCTACCCAGAGTCTGTGGCTCCCAAGCCCACAGGGGACAGAAGTGGAGTTCTTAAAAACCAGAGCTCAGGCTCTATGTAAATAAAGCTCTTCGTGCTCTGTCTGTGGAAAACCCGTCCCAGAAGGCAGCACAAGGGACTCCTGATAATCCAGGAAAAGCCTCTGCTTTCCTGCCAAGTTTAATTCAGTTTTCACACTAAGGATGGCCATAGTAGGGTCCACAGGCTGGATCACAGTCAACTACCAACAGGCAGTTTGGCACACTTGCCCAGAAAGATCTCCAAACCAAAACTAACAAGGGCCGATAATGCTAAGGGCATTTAGGTCATGGGCTACCAACCAAACAAGTGGGCCTAACTGACTTCATAAACCACACCTGGGCTCTAGGGAGTTCTGTGACTCACCTCTTGCACAGGGGGTGCCAAAGGGCTTCTGAACTCTGACAAGGAGACAGGCAAGGAGAACTTGGCCAGGACGGACGGCAGGTCATGGGATGGGAACTGGCAGGAGAACTGCTCGGCCAGTGGGGAGTACCTGGAACAAGTGTGGCCGCAGTCAGCACACGGTACCTGTGCTCACAGCCATGGCCTTTGTGTCACTGTTCCCTCACCACAGGCCTTCAGTGGGCAGCAGTGAATCACGGTGCTGGCTGCAGGCAGATAATGACAACAGGAGGCAAGGTGAGCCAGCAGAGCTTTGAGTAGAGTACAGAGCCCCTCTGACCTCAGCCAGGAAAAGATGGCCCTAACACGGGCCAGGCCATGCAACATTAAACCAGACTGGGATTGCAGAGTGAGCATGTCAGAGGCCCAGCATTAGATGACAGTGTCGTCGCAGACCCTGGTACCAGGCCACCTATGGGCACCATGTGTGCCTGGGCTCACTCCTTTCAACTCCAGACTCAAGATTGGCAGTCAGAGGTACTCACAGACATACGCTGGCATTGGGAGACAGGACATAGACATTGTTCTCACACAGCGGGTAGATGATGACAGCCTTGCCCCAGTACACCAGGTGAGCTGCGAGCTGGAAAACCTGCAGACCAAGAGGAACTGGAAAACCAAGCCTAGGACTTCATGGCCTCTACTCCTAAAGAAGCAGAGACCAGTTTGTAGCAGCGGCATCTTACCAACTTCCCACCAACACTCACACAGTTTCCTGTACTCAGAGTTCTCTGTACTGTTTAGTACAGAGACAATAATCCCATGTATAGGGACATCAGGGCGCTAGGGAACACAGGATCAGCTACGCTGGGCTGATGGGTGTGGCACAGACACGGCCTTACATACCAACTAGCACCCCAGTATCACATTCCCCAAGTAGCAAGAGATGTAGTTTTACGCCAATTCCTGTACACTGAAAAGCCCCAACTCATCCCCATATTCCTTGCCTTCCTCCAAAGAACATTCCACCATCCTGTGCTGAATGGTACCAGGATACTCAGACAAAGATGCAGGAAATCCTTTCTAGGGGAAACCTCATGGAAGTGGATGAGACATCAAAGGTTTACTCAAGAGGACTGTGACATAAGGGTGAGGGACATGCCCATACCCCATCTAAGAGCCTCTTCGTAAAGAGCAAGTTGCCAGATTCTTCTGCAGCTTCGAGTAGGCGATGCAATCACAGCCATCATCCATGCAGCCAGGACAGAGGCGCTGACCCTCCCTTTGAAGATGTGCTAGAATAATGAATACACTTAAAGCTGCCTTTTGTTTTTCTTTCTTTTCCCCAAGCACGAGGGCCAATGAGATAGCTCATTGGCTAAAGCACTTTCTTGCAAATCTGGTGACCTGAGTTTGATCCTTGGAAGCCCATGACAGAAGGAAAAGTGTCCTCTGATCTCCACCCACACATAGTGGTATATTATGTGTGCTGTTTCTTACCCCCTCATAATTTTTTTAAACTTTATTTATTCATTGTGTATGTGTGTATGTGTGTGTGTGTGTGTGTGTCAGAGGGCACTGTGTGTCCCTGTGGAGGACCAAAGGTGATTTTGGAATCATCCTGGATTGCTTCTACCTCCTCCTTGCTTTGCTCTGGGATTTCCCAGGCTTTGCCCACCAGGGCAGCAAGTGCAGACTGCAACCATTTCCACCTGGTATTTTTATGTGGGAGAGGGGATCTGAACTCAGGACCTTCTGCTTTCAGGCAGAATCTTAACCTCTGAGCCATCTCGCCAAGTCATTATTTATCTTTTTTAAAAGGAAAAGAACTCCCCAGAGTGGGAGGAGTTCCAAAGGAGCATAATGTGGTCCTTACTATGTTGGTCCAGCCCTGCAGCATGGGTGGAAACACAAAGGTAGAATCTATTAAACACTCTCATAGAATCAGTAAAGTCAAGGAATAGAGGAAGGAGGGACTTATAAAAGAGAATCCAAATTTTTTTTTGAGAAAAAATGGTCTAAGGGTAAGGCCTAAGAAGAAAAGACCAACATTTTCCCTGGACCCATTTCTTAGACCTACTAAGAAGAGCCAGGATACCCAGCAAGAGAGGCCCAAGAAGCCTGCCTCAAGGCTTTGGCCTTCTAATCCAGCTGAGAAAGTTTAGTCTTCAGGAACCAAGGTTTACACAGTGGGCCTCTCCTGCCACCTGGTGGCTGCGTTGCACACACACCACCAATTCAGGGTCTTGGTCCTGCCCTCAGGCTAGCACTTGACAGAAGTTCCTAGCCCTGGCATAGGTCATCTAATATGCAGCCTGGGGCCTCATTCCTCTACCATATTTCAACCAGAACACAGGTAAAGATGATGGGCCCTTTGCACCTACAGGGCAACCCACAGAGACATGGAACTGTACAAGAAAGTGTATCACATGCAAAGAACAGAAGCCAGCATACAAACACACAGTATTTAGGCCCTGACTCTGCCCACAGGAAGCTTCTGACTTCACTCTCTTCCTACTGCTTGCTCCTGTGCCACTGTGAGACTCCTGAGCTAGCAGACTCCCTGTGGCCTCTACCCACCCCGTTTGCTTTCCAGGCCTTACCGGAAGTCCCTCCTCATTCTCCACGGCTTGCTTCACCTCTCATTAACAGAGCAGTCTCATGTCTCAGAAAACCAGCTTAACTAGTTCTAACTTAAGATGCCATAACCTCAAGTCGTCTACCTAGGAAATGTGGCAAGTCATACAGTCTTGGTACCCCCGCCCCTCCTGGACAGAGGTCCTGGAGATGCAGGAACAGGAAGCAGCTTGCTTTCTTAATACTCCAGCACCACTCCCGAAGGCTAGATGTATCCATAAGCCTCTCTCTCACCCCTCCAGTCCCCAGTGCCTTACCTGCAGCAAGGCCAGGTCGGCATCCTGGGCTAGCTGCTGCAGATTCTTCACAGCAGAAGTGGTCTTGATCACCCGCACCAAGGCTGGGGAACAGTCAACGGGGAGTTCACCCAACAGGGTCTTCTCATCACTGAGCAGCAGGAGAGCATGGTATGGGCTGAAAGACAGAGGCACACATCAGGAGGACATGAAGAGCCCACAGGGTGCCCTAAACCACATGAACTGTGGATAGCAGAGGTGGAGGGATAAATCAAGGAAAAGGGCAGTCATATGTCCAGGGGCCTTTATAAATAAATCAAGAATTACTTCTGCTCTTGGAAAAAAATCTGGAACGCAACTGTGGAAGGGCTGACTTTCCATCTATGATGGTTATTTTCAGCTGCCAACTTAACACTTAGGAGGTACTAGACACACCTATGAGGATAAGACATGACTATGAGCAAGCCAGTAGGAGATTGTCTTAATTGCTTTATCTGAAGTAGGAAAACCTGCCCATTGTGGGCGTCACCATTCCCTAGGCAGATGGTGTATATAAAGATGGTGAATACATTGGTTCTCCACTTTCTGTTCTTGACTTTGGATATGCAGTGGCCTGTTTTCTCGGGTCCTGGTGGTCACTCCTCTCTCTTGATAGACCATAACCAGGAACTAGGAGCCAATAAAAACCATTTTTCTGGTTTGGGTCAATAGAAAATGAAACTAAGACACTATCTGACCTTTGGAAATAGCCAGTAAATTTTGTTTTCTTGTTTCACATGTGTTACATACACGTGTATGTACAGGAATGTACATCCATGTGCATACGTGGAAGCCAGAGATCAGTATCGGGCATCTTTACTGTCTCTCCACCTTGCTTTTTGAGACAGGATCTCTTACTGAACCTGGAACTTGTTATTTCTACTGGACTGGTAGACTAGTAAACCCAACTGCTTGGTTACAGGTATGAGCCACCATGCGCAGCGTACATGTTTACATGAAGTGACTGTGCTGGGACTAGTAAGCCCAACTGCTTGGTTACAGGTATGAGCCACCATGCGCAGCGTACATGTTTACATGAAGTGACTGTGCTGGGACTAGTAAGCCCAACTGCTTGGTTACAGGTATGAGCCACCATGCGCAGCGTACATGTTTACATGAAGTGACTGTGCTGGGACTAGTAAGCCCAACTGCTTGGTTACAGGTATGAGCCACCATGCGCAGCATACATGTTTACATGAAATGACTGTGCTGGATCTGACAGTACAAGACTATAAGTCCCAGCTATTCAGGATGCAGGGGGAGATGGAGCTCAAGCCTGCATTACAGAGTGAATTCAAGGGTAGCCTATGTAATTTAGTGAGACCCAGTCTCAAAAGCAGTAGTGTGCAACTGCAATTCCATCATTAGGGAGGCCACAAGATGAATTGAGTTTGACTGCTAGATCCTAATGGTGGAAAGACAGCTGTAGAGGTGGCTCAGACAATAAGACTCTGCCTCATATACAGAAGGTCCTCAGTTCAGATCCCAGGTCCCATGTAAAAATGCCAGGTAGAAATGGTGATAGCCTGGACTTCTGGTAAGTGGAGCCTGGGAATCCCAGAGAGAAGCAAAAAGGAAGTAGAAGCAATCTAGGATGATTCCTTAAGTCACCCTTGGTCCTCCACAGGGACACAGTGCCTTCCTGACACACACACACACACACATAACACGTGCAAAATAAGTAAAATTTAAAAAAACAAAGCACAAATGGTAAAAAAAGAACCCCATCTCCTCTAAGTTGCCCTCTGACCTCCATATGCATGATATGATACGTGATAAATACAGAAAAAGAAGTGGGAAACGTGTGTGTACGTACCTGGAGTCTCATATTCCAAGACTGGATTGAGGTCAGGGTACCAATTTTTTTTTTTTTTTTTTTTGAGAATTAAAGTAGAGTTTATTAGAAAAGAGAAAGGTTGGAACTCACAGACACCAGACGTGGAGTGCCATGGGGAGCTAGGGCGCCTCCATGAAAAGCAGAAATAAAACAGAGCTTATGGCAATAGAGTGCCATGAGGGGCTAGGGAGCCCATGAGAACTCACAGTGCCTAGGCATGGAATTCATGAGGAGCAAGGAACAAGAAACAGACTCATGGCACTGGAGTGCCATGAGGGGCTAGATTGCCTCCAAGAGAAGTAGGCAGCTGGAAACGGACTCATGGCACTAGAGGGCCATGAGGGGCTAGATCGCCAGGGTACCAATTTATTTAGGAAACTACATTCCTATGGTTTCTAACTTACATGCCAAGGATCATAGAATAGCATCAGGAGCATAATCCCCCAGAGCTATGCCTTCTCTCCATGCACAAACCAAAAGTCCTCTGTGCCACGCTGCCCTACCAGGCATGGGTGAATCCTTGGCAGAAAGCCCCACTCTTTCAGGCAGTGCTGGGAAACCTGGGATGGATCATTTCTGGACACAACTGGATATAAAATCATGTAGTTTTGTGGCAGGGAGAAGTAAAGATGGTTTTTGGAATACAGGAATTGGTAGAGACTCAGGATCAGGTAAAGACTTCTGAAGGAAAGGGCGCTTGCAGAAGTGTGGGGGCAGGGCTGGTTCTCACCGGATGGCTTTCAGGCTTCGTTCAATGGCCTCAGGAGGAATCAGACTGGAGGCTGCATAGTGTATCTTGTGGGGGAGACAGAAGCTCACTTCCAGCCAGCTGTTAATGTGAAGCCGCACCACGCCAGATGTACACAGGCTGTGGAGAATGTGCATGGTTACCACATGAACCACCTACCTGTTCTCACAGCAACACCACACCATTCACAGGTGCTGGCCTGGCACACGGCCCTGCTGACTGAAGGAAAATGCAGGCAGAGACCTCATGGGTAAAAGAGTATCTTTTCAGATCTCAATATATTTAAGAAATATATTAGAAACACACAACACACTCACACACATATGCACTCGCTGTCTAACCCAGAATGTATAATCCAACCAGCCTTCCAGTGTTCAAGTGAAGCCTCTTCTCTCTCCTGTAAACTCAATGTAGCAGTAGCATTTCTTGCGGTCCCCTGCCTATCTGCATTCCTGGAAGATAACCTGACACTCACAAAACAGCCTCTCTGTAAAGAAGCCTAGGCACAAGAAAGCCTGTTGTTGAAGAGGAGAAATGGGTAGAAAGAGAATAAATACAATATTCTTGAGGTGAGAAATACAAGGTATGTATCTTCATGTACCCTGTAGGTACTAGCAGTGCCCCAAGTGAATACACACAAGATTATCCAACCCAATCCCAACACTCCACCATGGCAACCGTTTGCTCTGTTTTCTCAGTGATTAACACTTAAGACTCCAACACATGCTCAGGGCAAACATGGCATCACGGTCCCCAAGTGCTTGGTGTTTGTTTGTTTTCTTTCTCTTAACATCCACTGGCAAATCCTATGTATTCTACCTGCCAAGACATTAGGAATCTAGAACTCCTCAGCACCATCAGGCTAGAACTGCCTGGGCCACCAGACCTGATGATCCCCTTTGACCCTCCTCTTCAGAGCTCTGAGTCGTCCCATCTAAGATCCTGTAACGCAGAGCTCTGCATGCCCTACCCACACTTCCTGCCCCATCAACGCCTATTCTTGGGACTTGGCCAGATGCTTCAGAGCTCCCTTGTTCCTTCAATTCCAAGTGCCACATTTTCAGTAAGGCATTTCCTGACCTTTGAACCCATTGTTACTCTGATTCCTCACTCTATACCCATGTTCCAACAGTCTGCTACATAAAAGATGGAGGAGATGAGAGAACCGAGTCAGGTCATGCTCTCTGGGAAAGTCTCACCCAAAAAGTCCCTGCACTGTGAGCACATGGCCCTGTAGGTCATCTCTGGAAGAACACACCCAACTGTGCACAGGAGGGTCAATTCCACCCCATGGCTTGGCTACGCAGTCCCGGTGGTTGGCACCAACAGCATGTGCTTATGAAACAGAATCCGCCCAGGCCTATGTGCAGTACTGTCGCATGCTATCTGTGTAAGGTCACCAAGAAGTTGTTTCTGGAAACAGGGCTGCCCCCATTCCCACACATACACTTCAGACCCAAGCATGCTGTCTCAAAGTTGCTTTCAAGACTCTTACCCAGGGACAGGCTGCCCCATCTCCTCCATGGGAAGGAGGAGGGCAGTGACAGTGAAATAGGCGGAAGTAATGGATTCGCAGGAACCTTCCCAAAGTTATTGTTTATCTCATGATATAAAAATGTCTGTGGTAGGAATGGCTACTCAGAAATCCCTGTCTGGAAAGAATGCTCTTCTTTACCTGGATCTCCACCTGACCGCCTCTTTGGACATTGCCTACTCAGTCATTTCTAGGAGATATTCCTAAGCCCCAGGTTTGATGTTTTGCTATCTATCAGCTTCTTTTCTCTATCTGCTATTGATAATTTATTCTCTTATTTTTGCTTGCTATATACTTAATGAACTCAATCATTCAAAAACGAAAGCACAGCTGTGGGGATCATTCTCTGGACTGTACCAAGAAGCATGTTAGACCAGTTCTGAACTGAAACTGTACAGATGTCATAGAGGAGGCAAAGCCCCTGCTGCTAGTCCTCATCCTGCCCCTCAGGGCCCAAGGGAAGATGTGCCCTGTGACCTGCTTCAATCCAGGCAAGTTCAGGAGCCAAGAGGCAGGCTCCCTCCTCTGTCCAGCGTAGGAAGTGCAACCTCAAGCTTCATCATGACACCACAAACAGAAGCAAAGGACTCGTGAGCTGTTTTCCAAACTACCCATTTCTACAGAGCGTTCTTCAATCATGTTTCTTCTCATGCTTTCCGCCCAGGAGATCAGCCATCAAGTACGTGCCCATCATGCTCACTCTGTGGCTATTCCCAGCTCCAGTGGGAGGTGACACGACACCTACGTCTGTCTGAAGTACAGGGAAAGCCGGATGTTGTAGGTGTAGTGAGCATGCCTCCTGCCCAGATGAACACAGAAAATGGCTGGATGCAGAGGGATAAGAGGTCCACAGTCACTTTTTCCTTTCTTCTTCTCCTCAGCCCCCCTTTCTTGAGAAAGGATCTTGCTCTGTGTCCAAAGCTGGTCTCAAATACATGATGCCACTACCTCCCAAAAGCTGAGATTACAGTGCCACCAAACAATCCTTGAAAACCATTGTATATGCATGTGCGCATGCAAATGTGCCCATAGAACATATGTGGACGTCAGAGGACAATTTGCAGGAATGTTTTCTCTTCTACCACATGGATTCTGGTTTGTTAGAGTTGATGGCAAGCACCTCCTCATGCTGAACCAGCCCTCTAGACCTAGAATACCGTTCTTACGGCCTCTTCCCTGAAGCTTCCAGAAACATACTGAGAGCCTGTTGCAGTTACTCTGCATGTTGAGGATAAATTCACAAGATGGGTATAAAAACAAAGGATTTTATTCTTAGTCTGCGATTGACTGTCCAATTACAGTTCTTACTCCAGCTTGGCAGGAGAGTTCAGACCAGCACCAAGGGCTGGGGGAGCTAGGAGCTGGCCACGCCATGTCCACATGCCAAGAGGGGAAAGCTTCCCTTGCCTGACGGCGTGTTTGCCTAAGCACACCAACTTCCTTAACTAGTTCCCTCCATTTTTTCTACCTGCCCAGGAAATGATTCTATCCACCATAGGCTGGGTCTCCTTCCATCCGTTAGGCGATCTCCTGCAAGTGAGCTGAAGGCTTTACTAATTCTTTACAAATATACCCAGCGCTCCAACCTTCAATTGCCAAGTTGACACCGGTAGCTGTCCCCAGAAGGCTTACAAATGCAAGAACAAGTCCTTTCTTCTTTCAAGGAGAGCTGGTTAATGAAGAAAAGCAACATGGAAATGACACAGAACACACCCTTAACTTCCATTACCCCGTTTCTGCAACACTACCCACTTACTGAAAGTACCCTGCAGCTCCCGAATGTTCACGCCCTCTTCTCCCAAGGGTGCACAAACTGTGGCTTGGTCTACAGGGTGAAGGTAGCATATCCAGGCTCCCAGAGAAGAAATGGGCAGCAAGCAGATATGCTTGAACCCACAGCTCCTGAGCTGTACCCCACTTCAGCCAAGTTCTTTGCAGAGTGAAAAGCTCACATCAAACCCCGAGAGAAATGCCTCTTAAGGACCATTTCACCGTGAGGGATGCACTGAAGGGCCTCAGGTTGGTTCACTTGACCTTACAGTCAGGCTCTCCGAGAAGGCACAGGGCAGGAGGCCGCATGTGCTGCACAGCAGCCATCGCTGTGGAAACAATGACCAGGTTCCTCTAACTTATCGTCAAAAAGGGTTTTGGGGTTGGGGAGATGGCTCAGTAATTAAAGCTTTTGCCTCACAAGCAAAAGAACCCGTGTTTGGATCCCTGGATCCCGTGTAAAAAATGCCAAGAGTGTGGCAGCCTGCCTGTGATCCTGTAATTCTAACCCCAGAAGACAGAGCCTGGAATCTTGTCCTATACTGGCCAGCCAGACGAGGCTCACCAGCACGTTCTGGGCCTGATTAGAATAATTACTCTCTCTAATAAATAAATAAATTTAAAGAAGAGGGAGCTGGTAAGATAGGCAAGGCACCTGCTTGCAAACCTGGCAACGTAAGTTCAATCCCTGAAAGCCCACATGATGAAGGAGAGACCTGACTTTCAAAAGCTGTCCTCTGACCTCGACCGTACGCAATGGCATGTGTATCCCCCACCTCCTTCTCTCATAAGTAAGTATTTCAATTAAAATTAAACCCAGGCTGCAACAATAGGTTAGAAGAGCAATCAAGGATGATTCATGATACCATCTTTGGGCTTTCACAGGCATGTACATTCAAGTACACTTGTGTACATATGTACATCCACCCACATGCAGCACACACACACACCCCACATACCCACACACCCACATGCAAAACACCCACGTGCACACATACCCCACACACATGCAGAACACACACACACACGCACATACATGAAAAAGAAAAAGGGCAGGTCATAGAATTTTCACAGAATGCAATTTTTTACCCTCTGAGCAATCTAAGCAGCCTTGGTTCTTCTATTTCTATTGACTTATTCAGGGTATAGTAACTGTTGGAATGAATACCATAGAATCATAATTAAACATCAAGACTGTTATTTAAAACATAGATGTTTCTACTTTGCCAAACAACTCAGTGGTGCAACTGAGAACCACTGGCATCCAGGTGAGAGACTTCAGATACTATTTCAGGCACTTTGGGCATAGTAGGAAAATTAACAAATTACAGTACTATACTTGGGAAACTCCCACTCAGTGGTACTGGGAAAGACATAACCACAAGTAAACTGTATGAACCAGAAAGTTATAGGAAAAGGCACAAATAGCAGAGACACACACGAGGCAGTAGAGGGCTTGGAGGAAACCCCATGAAGAGCCAAAAACATTAGATGTGGACGTGAGGGAAATCGGGAGATACTTTAAGGCCTTTACAGCACCCTCACAGCTCGGGAGTCTCTGCCATCCTCATGACAGCTGACCTTGTGGTCTGACAGCCACACAGGCATGTGACACTTTCCTCTGGAAAATGTAAACTTTGCGCAAGTCTCCAGGCACTTGCTCACCCACTACCTGTATTTTTCCTTTGGATGCTTTATAGGGAGCTTGAGCCTCTTTACAATGGTGTGGAGACACTGAGAGCTTGGACCACCAGGAGCACCTTGAGAGCATCTCTGGAGCACATTAAAAAGGCAGGTATACTGGAAATGTGTTTTCCCAAACTACAGCCTCTGGGAAAAGCCAGGTGAATCCCTCACAGCAAAAGGCAAGCCAAAAAGCACACTAGAGTCTGTCAAAGAGGGGGAGGAAAAGGTCTGTCCTTTTTTTCTAAAATTCACATTTCAAGACCAGACTCAGGTTCAGGGTGCAGAAAAGTCTCTTGCTAAGTTTATATTTCTATTTGGAGGATGTTTAATCACTACACAGAAAAACACTGCCCCACAAGCTTATCTGGCCCTCCACTCAGCCAGTAGAGCCCAGCCCTGCCTGCGACAAGAGATAGACTCCTGCCAAGGCCCCTCTCTGCACACGATGACTGTGTACTGGCAATATGCCTCTACCTCCACCCCAAGATGGTGCATCACACCAAGCATAGCAGGAAATCCTGCAAGTCTCAGCATCAAGGAAATGCCAACTCTCATTCCCAGCTGAGAACCAAAAGGTCATTTTTTGGCATCAACTCTGGTAACCCATTTTCCATCCTAAGATAGACCTGTGACACTACTCTGCATGTTCCATGTCCTTTACCACACACATAAGCTGGATTTCCTGCTATGCATGGTGTGATGCTATACAAACCAAGAGACATAAACAGGCTACAAAAGACCTACCCTGAAATTTCAATCAAACTTTACAAGCAGATACACTTTTATGAAATTGCAATTGGAACTCTCAGAGTACTGAGACATGTATGGGCACAATTCTGCTTTTGAACAATTAACAGTATAAGGCTGTACAGCAAGCAGCGCCTTTCTGGCCCAGCAAGCATTCCTCAAGATCTAAGCCTCCCAGACCTTGCCAGAGTCCCTGTCGACTCAGCAAACCATTCAACTGATCATTTCCTACACTCCAGGGATCTACTTCATCATTACTCCTTCAGTATATATTCCTTTAAATATCAGTGGATAAGCTATATTCCTCTATATACAGAACAAAGGGCTGTTATGGAAAGTGAAAGGATATCCAACCCTATGGTCACAAAAATGAGATGTTGTACAAAGATCATGGAGTCTACAGCAGCACAGGTGCTGCTGGGAAAGTCGGGATGACCCCATGATGAATTTCTACTTCCAACTTCTATTAATAGACACTTAGGTCCCAGGGGACAAGGCTACCAACTAGCCCTATACCATAACCCTGACTTTGATTAAAATAGCAAATCTAGAACAAATGCTTTGAAAAGTCTCAAATTGGTAAACCCATTAAAACTCAGACCTCCTTGTCTTTCAGTTCTGCTCTGAGAAAACCTTTCCCAAGGTTCTGGCAGAGTTACTGTCAGAAGAGAGGGGCTGTATTCTTTGCTACCAAGCCCATGTTTACTCAGGCTCCATTTCTTAGTCCCGAGAGGACAGAACCTCAAGGCTAACCATGACCCAAGGGGATGATGCTGGAAAAGAATCCACAGGTCAGAGGATTCCTAGGCAGAGCTGTGCCAACGCTAAGTAGAGGTGGGAACAGGGGAGGATACCAAACGCATCCTTCCAGGGAGGAGTCACGAAATACCCACAGGGCACACTCCTGGACCCAGGACTGGCTAGTGAGGCAGCTCGCCTCGAGGAAATGAGACCCTGAGCACTAACGGATACAAGTACTTGGCTGGGTGAAGAACACAAGTGTTAAACAGCCTAGAGTCTGTCTCCACCACCTCAAAGCTTGAGTTCCTGCCCTTCCCTAAATTATGTCCACTCAAACCCTGAACTGCCTGGCAGAACACATAGCAATTAACTGTGCAAGTTCTTCCTTCAAACTTTCCCCACAGTCCAAAACTAAGGACACCGGGGTTATACGTGTGTATGGTTTGCTTTTTATTATATCTGCTTTTTATATGCTGTGTAGCCCATACGGGCCTCAAGCTTAGGTTCGCCCTGCCTCAGCCTCCCAAGCTGGGATTGTCAACATGTAACATTTCACAGACTTTGTTTATTTTAATTCCAGGTCAGCCTGATTTCTGTTTGAAGTCTAATGCTAGCTGAAACAATAGATTCCTATACAGAGTAAGAAAAACATTGCCAGGGCAGGAATTTCTGACACAAATTCAAGCTCAGAAGACAGTAAGCAGTCCTCTAGCTGCAAAGAAAAAAAGCAGTATGACAATGTTGGTTACAAGGACCACAAAGATCTGTTCTAGGTGAAAACCAAGACAACAATGACTTGTAAAGTGTTGGGCCCTGTCCAAGAATAATGGTCTGGGAGGGAGTGAGCAGGGCGTGGCTTAGCACATGGGACCAAAGATGGCGCTGGGAGCTAGTGTGCTGGGCGTAACCCTGTTTATATTATAGAGAGCCCTAATTGGCTTATAGGAGCCGACATAGACATATGTTTAGTTTGACCTATGCAGCCTGCGTGCTGTGCTGACCATTAAGGTAACTGGCTGCCCGCGCCCTGTAGTCTGCTGGCTATATAAACTGTTTCATTGCCCCCAATAAATTGAGTCTTGCCTCGACAAACTCCCTGCTGTGTCTGGAGTCCCCTGGATTTGGGTGAGGGGGTGGAGGACCTGCAGTGCGTTCGCCTTTCTTCACCCTGACAGCCTGGAGTTGTCACAGTGTGTGTATGTGTGTGCGAAAACCAGCCCACACAGTAGAACAGGAAGAATCGGAAAACAGTCATTGGGCAAAGGCTGTTTCAGGCTGCCCTGAAATTCTTGAACACCTGGAAGTCACAGAGAGGAAGAATCTCCAGATGCAACGTCTGTTCCAGAAGACAAATCTAAATCTCTTTCCTATATTAAGACAACTATGTTTCCCAAGAAAAAGCAAATGAGAGATCTGAGCAAAGCATTTTGAAATGAAAATATAGACAATATAATGTGATAAAATGCATCATTAAGCTAAAGCTGTAGGGCTTGTGCTAGACAGATGACTCACAGGCTTGGATCCTGGATCCCATGTAAAACACCAGGTGGAAAAGGCAACAGCTAGCATTTCTAGTCTGGAAGGAAGAACCTGGGAAACCCCAGAGCAAAGCAATAAGGAAGCAGAGCAATCCAGGATAATTCCCAATGTTACCCTTAGGTATCCACAGGCACAAACAGTACCCTCTTCTACGCCCTCATCTACTTCAAGGAAAAAAAAAAAAAGATAAAGCTGGACTAACATGGCATTTTCCACCTCTTAAATCAGTTAAAAATTCAGAACTTTAGCTGAACGGGGGGACACACAGCTGTTCAGAGGCAGTATTACAAGTTCCAGGGAAGTCTGGGTTACATAGTAAGACCCTGTCTCAAAAAAACAAGGACTGTGAATGTAGCTCAGTGATAAAGCATTTATCTAGCATGCACAAGACTGTAGGTATGATTCCCAGCATTGGAGGAATGGGGGAACCAGGCATGATGACATATATCTGCAATTCTAGCACTCTAAGTCTAGCCTGTGCTATATAAGCCTTTCAAAAAATAAAACAAAGCAACCATCCCCATTAAAGTTCACCAAGACTGGTGTTGGCAAAGCTAGGGGGAGAGACTTCTCATAGGCAGCTGCTGGAGTATAAATTAAGACACAATGTTTTCCAGAGGGAAATACATCAACACTAAACAAGCATTTTTAACATGTGAAATGGTTTTAGAAATTTATCTTGAAGATATAGAGACCAAACATAAAACAACACAAACAAATGTGGAACAGTGCAGTTCATAATGGCCAAAAGCTGGAAACGACTAAATAACCAAGGGAGGGAGCAGAAGGACAACAAAATAATACAAAAGTGCCTTTATGAATTGCAAAAACAAAGGGCAAAGCAGCATGTGCAATGTGCTGTCACTATGTGGAGGGAAAGCAGGACTGTAGGGACGACAAGAGACACAGGCAGCCCAGCGGGCTGCAGCATACCAGGTGCGTCAGGAAGACCCCAACACTGGCTTTCTGATTAAATGAGTTGTGTTCTTTTAAAAGCTTAGGTTTCAAAAAAAGAGAAAGGGTGGAAATTACTAAAATGCTGATAGTAATTATTGTGTGTATGGGATTACAGGTGATTTAATTTTTTTTAACTTCTTCAATTTCCTAGATATCGACAATGAACAGGTATGATGAAAAAAAAATTTCGTAAACTTAATATTTATGTGTGTCCCTGTGGAGGACCAAGGGTGACTTCAGGAATCATCCTGATTGCTTCTATCTCCTTTTTGCTTTGCTCTGGAAATTCCCAGACTTGGCCCACCAGGGCTAGAAGTGCAGACCACCACTGTTTTCAATTGGCATTTTTCACATGGAACCTGGGATCTGAACTCAGGACCTTATGTTTGCAAAGCGCGGTATTAATCCCGAGCCACCTCTCCAGCCCAAAAAACCTTTTGAAGAGAAAAGAGCTATGGCTGTGTTTTTTTTGTTTGTTTGTTTGTTTGTTTTTAAAGAATGAGCTAAAGGGGGCTGGAGAGGTGGCTCAGGGGTTAAGCCTCCGCCTTGCAGGCGGAAGGTCCTGAGTTCAGATCCCAGATCCCACGTATAGACGCCAGGCGGAAGCGGGGGCGGCCTGCGTTTCCGGTCCTGGTAGGCGGAGCCTGTGAATCCCGGGGCAGAAGGAGGTGGAAGCATCCATGGTGGTTCGCGAATTCGTCCGTGGTTCTACACACACACACACACACACACACACAGACACACACGCGCGCGTGCGCGCACACACACACATACACACGCACATGCGCACAGTTGAATAAATAAAAAAAATTAAAAAAAAAAAAAAAAAAGAATGAGCTAAAAAGAAAGTCAAAGCAGCATGCAGGTAATCCCTGCACTATTCCTGAACAACACAGTGACGACGTCTCAAAAAACAAAACACAGTTACAGAAGCACCCCGACTGAGCCATGACTCCAGAGCTCATCAGCCACAGCTCTCAGGTCAAGTCCACCTCAAGGAGAATCACAGTGTAGAAGCCATTGAAGGCCTACAGAGGCCTGGGAGAGACACTCAGCTGAACACAAAGCAAAGGAGACAACGGGAAAGTAGAACAAGGAATGAGGCAAGAGGGTTCAGGAGGCAGAATGAACCTAAGGCCACAAGGGAAGCAAAGATATTGGGTCAGGTCTGCACTGAGCAGAAATGTTGGGGTCAGATGTGCTACCTTCCCAACAACAAGCTTTGCTAAGTGTGGGTCTTTACTGTGGGAGACAAAGCAAGGCAAAGTTCCAGGTAGGGCCAACTTCAGAGTCAAGGAAGACCATAGCCAGTACCAGTCCTCAGGGCCATTAAGCAGTGATCAGACAGATCTTTACAAAGAAAAGGAGAAAGACAAATGTGGCATCATATACCTGTCATTCCAGCACTTGAGAGACTAAATCAAGAGGACTGTGATTCCAGGTCAATCAAAGCTACTTAGTAAGATCCTATCTCACACACATACAATAAAAAGATCTTATAAGATCCATCTTTAAACATTTAGTGTATCTAATATAGTTGGTACTTTGATACCAACCAACATAATCAAATCAGTGTGGTTCCCAAGGTAACTCTAATGCTTGTTACCTTCATACACCAAGTGTCCAAAAACCCAGCTCCTCTAAGCACAGCCTAGCATAACTAGCTTTACCCAATGAGCTTTGATTTCCTCACAGATGAAGACGTGACAGTAATGTACACTTTAATGAAGATTGGCAAGGGACTTAGTTCTGTGTCATACTCAATAAAAGTCACTTTATGCTTGATGATTCAAAAATATTTTCAAGCTCTCATGTGCAATTTTAAGCTGATTTCTTTTTTAAGAGAAGCCCGGAGGCTTCTTTCCCAATAGCTACTCGACAAATGAACGGTCATTTGAAGAATGACACTAAAGCCATTTTTCTCACAAGTGGTCACAACACTGTCCCTTCCCTTGCCTCTCTTTGCACACGGGTAGGTGCACACACACACACACACACACACACACACACACACACACACACAGACACACACCAGAGTGGTACCTGGCTTAGGACAAGGCTCTTCGGGTCTCTACTGGCCTTACCTGTCGTATGCTTCCTTGAGATCCCTGGCCAGCTTGCACTTGGGCAGGATATGATGGAACGGGGACTGAGGACCTTCATTTGCTAGAAGAATCACAAGTGTGAGGATTAGAACTTCCAGAGAAACATGCAGAGTCCAGAATGGCTATACTTTTAGCACAAGTTCAACTTCAAAATAATTTTGAGTAACTATAAGTTAATATCAAGAAACTCTTTTTTACCAAAAATAAAAAAAAAAAAAATCAATGCAACTCCATGAATTAAAATTAGATTGGGGCTGAAGAGATGGCTCAGGGTTTAAGACTCTGCAGCATAATTGACTATAATGGGCAGGTGCTCTACCCTAGCTGTCAAAACTTATAACATGAGGGCTGGAAGATGACTCAGTGGGCAAAATACTTGCCAGACACGTGTGAGGCCAAGAGTCCCATCCATGACATGCCAGACACAGTGCTATCACGTGCTGGTGGGACAGTGAGTCCAGCTTATGCAGCATCTGTGAAGGGATAATGGTATCCAAAGCAGAAGGACAAGAGCAGTGCTGAAGGTGGCTATCCTCTGACCTCCACATGGCGTGTGCCACGGTACGGCTGCCTTCCTCCATCTCTCTCCACACATACACCCGTACACAAAACGACGACTTATAATATGGGGTTAGGAGTAGTTGTAGAGTGCTTGCCCAGCATTTGTGGGGCTCTGGGTTCAAGTCCCAGTACCCAAAACAAAACAAAAAAAAAAAAAAAAAAAAAAGACACATATTTCTGTGTGTTGGTTATATATGTACTAATTATGATAGTAACAATGCAAATTTAGTTCTAAAAAATTACCTTTAATGTAAGAGACCATATCAAACTTAAAGAAAAAAGAACATCTAAATGACTCGACATCTCTGAGAAAAAGATTAATAAAAGACATTTCAGCTATAAACATAAATTTTTTAGCATACATGTATGGGAAGAGAAGTGGGATTATGGTGTGGAAATAACTGATCGTTGTTCAGAAGGTGGGGTCTGATAGTCTGAGAGAGAGTCCTGAGGGAGGCAGTGAAATGGTTTTCTACTGCGACTACAGGGTTGTCTGAGTCAGTGATGTGTAAATTTCAATGTCCCACATGGAGGTGGTTAAGTAGATCAACTAATTTTTGTTAACTTTATTTTGTGTGTGTGTGTTTGCCAGAGGATACCGTGTGTCCCTGTGGAGAGCCAAAAGTGATTTCAGGAATCATCCTGGATTGCTTCTACCTCCTTTTTGTTTCTGCCCACCAAGGCCGGAAGCACAAGCCGCTGCCATTTCTGCCTGGCGCTTTTACATGGGACCTTGGATCCAAACCCAGGACCCTCTGCTTGAGAGGCAGAGTCTTAACCCCTAAGCCATCTCTCCAGCCCCTAGACATGACTTTTTATTGCTAATTTGTGTAAGACCATTGCTGCTTTTATTTGTGACTGCAAAGACTAGTTCTGACCTCTGACCCTTATTCTTTCTGCTGTAGGGAACTGCTAGCCTTAGGGAAGGAAGTGGAGTTTATTTCTTGGCTTGCATTAGTGCTTCTGGGCACACTAAAAGTTACACAGTGATCTATCAGCATAGATTCTTTTTAATGATTAGTTGATAATTTTACTTTCCTTTAATTTTATTGATCTCTCTTTGAACCGACCTTAAGCAGCACTTTGGGTCTAGCAGAACCAGCAGGCAGAGTTACCTGTCCTAGATGAAGGGTGATTATACAGCAACGTGTCAGGATTTCCATGGAAATCAATTGGTCACTTCCATTCAGGAATAGAGATTTACAAATGAGCCTCTAGAATCTTCCTGTGCCCACAGGCATGATCAACTCAATGTGAAGATCCTTTTACTTCTCTGACCAGGTAGTCTCTGCTTATCAACAGAAGGACTGCCTCTCCAAAGCTCAGCTCACAAAAAGACAAAACTGTGATTAGAGACTGATTGTTTTACTGTTGTGGCAGGGGAGAGACCTCTGCAGGTGGACACATGATCTGTATTCACAGCATATCCCAGCTTCACAAACAGAACTGGCATCTAGGCAGACTTGCAACTAGGCAGTGCGCTTACCTCTTCATGTTCAGTGCATCTCTCAGTAGTGTCCTTCACTAGATGGCTTCTAGAGATGCCTTACAAGTTGAAGCTATTTGCCAGTCCATAACCAGGCTTGTCAACCTGCCGTACGTACCATCAGTCATAGCAGACACCTCATCCTGCAGTGCCAGGATGAGCTTGGCCTCTCTAGTGAGATACTGGCAGCGGCGCTCCTCGTGCTGCAGGACAGTGGCAATGCGCCGAGACAAGTTGTGCAGACAGTTTATCACTGATGGGTCGGCGTTGGCCTGCATGAGAAAGGCCAGCAGGTTAAGTATGTGCACGCACCTTAACAGAGGCTGACCCGTATGTCCAACAAAAGCATAAACATGAAAAATGCCCTCTGCACTTCTCTCCCCAGATGTTTCACGGACCACTTTGATCCAGAATTTTCTGCTCATCTCTAGATTGCCCCACATCCTCTAGTTTTGGAAACAGCTGTCTACAAGGGTTCAGGGTTGATCTGCTGGAAGTCCTCCACAGCAGATGCACACATTCCCGTCCTACTAGGGCTGTACATAAAAGCAAGGCAACAGCTGAAGGCACAGATCCACTCATCCACCTGCTGTGTAATCCTGGGTTACAGGTCCCTATCTGAAGAACAATCAACAATTGAGCCGCAGAAATTAGTCAAGCCTCAAAACAGAGTCTACCCTGAGGGAAAGCCCTGGAGGTGTGTGACTGCTATTGTATACTGACCACTGGTGTACATGCTACCCTATAACATGTAAGCATTCAGTTATAACAAACCACGACATAGCAAGGTATACAATGAGATAGAAGCACTGTGCTGTTTGCTGAGTATGTCTGTCCTTCAGGATGAACAGAGATGATCTGAGTTAGCCAGAGAACAAGTATGCTTAAGGTCCACATTCCTCCTAAGGCCCACACTGACATAATCAAAGCAGCGTGCAGGAGGCTCTTTGGTCAGGAATGCCCCTTGCCCCTCTGAAACCTATCAGAGGCCACAGTCAGCCAGCACCCAGGTCAAGGGTGGAGCAATTACTGAGGGATCTGTGCAGGTGTTTGAGGGAGCAGATAAACTAAGCAAAGCATGACTTGGTGCTTTTGGAGGTCACCAGGACCGCTGAGTCATAGTTTGGGGGAACAGGGTGTGAAGGGAGAGGGACATATGGCACCTCTGATTAGAACTTCTGCCACTGCATTTTCATTCTGCTTATTTTCAGACAAGGCAGTACCTACTGAATATTTAGATTTTAGAGCAAAATCTTACCCAGTCAATACTTTGTCTATACTCTCAGCAGATTTCATGTTTATAAACAACACTGGCACCAAAGGCAGATGTGCAAGCAATGAGGAAGCCTGCTCTGACCCTTTATGTGGGCATCCCCTAGATTATGATCCAAAAGGACTTGATTTATAAATTATATGCAATTGCTTCAAAAACACTCCTACTACTAAAGCAGGAAGAGGATCATCCTGGACGTAGATGATTCCTTTAAGAAAAAGAATGGAGTCACAGCTGAGTCCATCTCTGTCGGAGGTACCACAGCTAAGCAAAGTAGCATCCCCACATCATTTGCCTGAGTTTCCCCTGCATACAAGGTAGTACTCGCCCAGATAGACTTGGTGATCTGCACCGAAGGGGTGTTTGCTACATCCTGTGTGTTCAGGTTTAACATTATGTAGTTACCTGCCAAGCCCAAAGCTACATGTTGAAAAGCCCAAGGAGACATGTTGAAAATGTTGTCACTGAGAATGTATCAGAGGCAGAAGAATCAAGGAGTTCAAGGCTACATATTGAGTTGAAGGCAGTCTGGGCTATGTGAGATCATCTCCAGCAAACAAATAAAAATGCACCTTCAAAGAACTAAGAGTGGGAAGCAGCACAAAGTTCACTGTATCATCAATGAGACTTTTTGGCTCCAAAAAGCTTTTATCTAAATATAGCACACCTTCAGAGTTAACTTCCAGTCTGCAGAGCATAGAGAAATAGGAGTAAATATAATGTTCTGTTCAGAGATATGAATTTGATGTGGAATATGGTATTGGAGCTGAGGACTGACAGAAAGACACACAACACACTCAATGGGCAAATGGAAAAATACTCTCCCAGTCAGAAACTTTTAATAAACTATACACTAGGTACTAGTTAGTACAAAGTTATTACGGCATTAAGGTATGGCAAATTTTGTCAGATGTGAAAATGTTACTATGGCATGAAGTAACACTCATTACTTTATCTTGTGATATGTGATGATGGAAGAATAAACGGACACTAGCCAGACATGGCAGCACATGTCTGTAATCCAGAAACTAGAAGATGAAGAAAGGAGGATCACAAATTCAAAGTTATTCTCAGCTATATAGGAAGCTCATGGCCAGCCTTGGGCTAACTTGCTTTGAATACAGAGACGAAGAAACAGATGGCTGTGGGTCCTCAGGGATGAGTGAGTTTTTAGTCTATTCTTTCTAGGTAGGATTCATTTAAAACTTTTTACAATTAAAAAAGTGTACATTTTATGAAAAGAAGGAAAAGACACACACCCTAAAATAGCAGCTCTACGTTTAACCTCTCCACTCTTCAACACTCTGGCTAACTGAAATCCTGTATCATCTTGCTCCCTGACTTCCCCGGCAGCAATCAATTTTAATTTATTTTTCTCCAGGTTCTGGCTTTGTTCTTACTTCTCATTTCTTATGGCCATTGGATGGGTCATGGGCCTGAGGCAGGAGGACAGCCATGAGTTCCAAGCCAATGTGGGCTACATCCCAAGCTCTAAGTACTTGGTCTACAGAATGAAACCTTATCTGGGGGGAAAAATCAAGAAGGAATATACATCACCATCTGGGACCTCAGGCACAAGATTAGCAACTATTAACAAATTTAACAAATCATTTTATTGGATTGTGTTTGTTTGACGTGCTAGGATATAGTAGGACCTTAAGCAATGCTAGGCAAGTGTTTCACTACTAAACTTCACCCCCAGCCTTAACAAATCATTTTCATTTGTCAACAAGGTAGTCCAGTTTTAAAAATTAAACTCCCTTTAAAAGGAGATTTTTCTGAGATAGCGTGAGGACACAACTCTAATGAAGGAGGTACAGCCAGGATGGTCAGAAATTCCAGGTCATCCTTAGCTGCCCGCTTCAAAGAAAACACCAAACAAACCAAAAGGTTTGCTTGTTGTTTAAGTTGAAACAAGGCTCAATGAGTAAAATGTTTGTTGTGTGAGCGTATGACATGCGTTCAGATCCCCAGCACCCTTGTAAAAGCTGGGTGTGGTAGCACACATCTGTAACCCCAGTGATAGGGAGGAAGGCGGAGACAGGCAGATTCCCAAGTTTCACTGGCCAGCCTGTTCAGCCAAAAATAGGAGCTCCAGATTCAATGAGTGGCCCTGTTTCAAAAAAATAATGTGAAGAAAGACACCAAATGCCAGCCTCTGACTTCCATAAACCACACACAGGAAATAACACACGCACACATCTTTTCTCTATCCTTGCTTTTTTTTAAATTTGTGTACTGCATGTCGAGACCAGAGGTCATCCTTCACTGCTTTCTATCTTATTTTTTTAATATGTGTGTTGTGTGACATGCCTGTGTTCATGACCATGAAGGTGTATATGGAAGTGGAGGTCAGAGCTCAATGAAACATCAAGGTGTCCTCCCCAACCGCTTCTTCACCTTATTTTTTCAGATGGTCTTTCTCACTGACCCTGCAGCTTGCAATTTCAGCTAGACTGGCTGGGCAGCAAGCCCCTAAGTTCCTAGTGCCGGGGCTGCAGATGTGTCCCTCTATGCTAGTGCTGGGGCTGCAGACGTGTCCCTCTATGCTAGTGCCGGGGCTGCAGACGTGACCTTCTATGCCTAGTTTCTACAAGGGTGCCAGAGCTGCAGACGTGTCCCTCTATGCCTAGTTTCTACAAGGGTGCCGGGGCTGCAGACGTGTCCCTCTATGCCTAATTTCTACAAGGGTGCCGGGGCTGCAGACGTGACCTTCTATGCCTAGTTTCTACAAGGGTGCTGGGGCTCTGAACTCAGGTTTTCATGCTCCCCCACAAGCACTTGACACACTGATTCATCTCCCCAGTGTCTCCACCTCTTTATTTTAAACAGTCTCTCACTGAACTGGGAGCTCACCATCCAGCCTCGCTGGCCAGGGAGTTCCAGGGACAGGCCTGTTTCTGCCTTCCTACAGGTAAGATAACAGACGCGCAAAACCAGGCCCAGTTCCTCAACTCTATCTGAACCACTTACATACCAAACATGACTCAATGGCAAAGGACGCACTGAGACTTAGAATGACAGCTAATTATGCAGGTTTCTTTTCTCCAGAGCTTTTTGGAGCACAGTCTATCTTTTATCTTTTATATTTTTTATTCCTTGCTGTTGTTTTCTGTACATAAGCTTCCATGCAGATCACATGTGCTCAGTTAGAAATAGTTAGTGATTACTTGGGTGAAAATGTAATAAAGGTATTATTTTGGAATAATTCCATTATTTAATGTCACAGAACACAAATTTCCTAAGTTATTTCCAAGTCTTTTCATAATGTAAAACACAGATTCCTTCTCTTTGAGTCTCTTGTATTCTTAAAAGTTTACTTAAAAGGCATTTTCTGAGGGCTGGAGAGGTGGCTCAGGGATTAAGCCTCTGCCTTGCAGGCAGAAGGTCCTCAGTTTGGATCCTAGACCCCACGTATAGACAGCGGGTGGAAGCGGGGGCAGCCTGCATTTCTGGTCCTGGTAGGGCGGAGCCTGTGAATCCCGGGGGGCAGAGTAAACAAGGGAGGAGGTGGAGGTGTCCATGGTGGTTCCCGAATTCGTCCGTGGTTCTACACACACACACATACATACACACACGCACACATGCATACACACACAATTGAATAAATAATAATAAAAAAAATTTTTTTTTAATTTTTAAAAAATTTAAAAAAAAAAAAAAGGCATTTTCTGTAACCAACTTAAAAAAAAACAGCAAACTCCCAGACAATGCTGGAAACTACCTTAAGAAACAACAAGCTTCTACAGAAGTGGCCAGGCAGAGGGTGGGGGGGAGTGGAATGGATTAATGAAGGGCAGAAGGGAGATGGGAGGGAGTGGGGGGTGGAGGGAAGCAGGGATTAGTACTTAATATGTTTCTAAAAACTAAAAAAAAAAACCATAAAAAAGAACAACAAAAAAGAAATAAACAACAACCCATAACCAAAAAAGAAAAAGAAAATAACAAGTGTTAGTGAGGAAACATTAAAACCCTTATACACTGCTGGCAAGAATACGAAAGAAGGGATGGAGAGATGGCTCAGGTGTTAAGACTCTGCCTCACAAGCAGAACATCCTGAGTTTGAATCCCAGGTCCCACATAAAAACGCTAGGCAGAAACACTGGTCTGCACTTCCGGCCCTGGTGGGCAAAGCCTGGGAAATCCCAGAGCAAAGCAAAAAGGAATCCAGGATGATTCTTGAAGTCACCCTTGGTTCTCCACAAGGACACACAGTGCATTCTCTCCAAGGAACACACACACACACAATAAACAAACAAACAAAAATATAAAAGAAGACAGACACTAACATTTACGTTCTGTAGGATACAATCCATTAGAAACAAACAGAACAAATCCACAGAGACAGAAAATAGACTGGTATACTCCACAAGTAAAGAGGCAAAGGGAGAGTCAGTACAGAACTGTTAATGGGTTCCTAATGCTCTGGATCTACACAGTGGGTAACAAACAAGCATGATATATGATGAGTTTACTTTATGAATGTACAATGTACCAATCAATTGTACACTTGATTTATATATTATTGCAGACAGGATCTCACTGTATAGCCAACACTGGCCTCAACCTTGTAATGCTCACTCCCAAGTGCTAAGATGACAGGCATGCACAATCACACCTCACTTGTACACTCTGTGGAGAGGAAATGTCAAGACATTATCTCATATAACTCAGACTAGCCTTGAACTCAGATCAGAGAAGCTAACCCAGAACTCCTGATCTGCTTGCTTCAGCTTCCCAAGTTCTGGGATGGCTGGAGGGCTCCTTTAGGGGTTTTGCTAATATATATATATATATATTTTGTCTGTTTTGAGATAGGGCCTCAAATTGTGACTTAAGGTACCTGAAACTCACTACATAGCTCAGGCTAACCTCAGTCATGCCCAGCCTCTTGCTTTGGCTTCTTAAACACCACTGCAACTAGCAAACTATATGCTTTGAAATGTTACAAATTCAGGGCTGGAACTTGCACTTGTCCAACATGTATGAGGTCTTGGGTTCCATTCTTGTCACCAATAAATAAGTAAATAAATATTGTTACATGTACTTTAGTAAAAAATGAGAGAAATGTAGAAAGAGAAGGATAAAGCCAAGGGTCCTCTGCCCATACCCCAGGAAGAGTGTGCCTCATGCCCACTGCACTCTGAGCTCGAGTCAATGACAAACTCACTGGAAATGGGCTCTTCTCCCTCAGATACTTCTTCCTAATTTCACTACTTGTGCAAATACTCACCCTCAGTGCAAATACCACATTAAAAAGAATCATAGTTGGAGCTTCCCTCTTTGGAGATGGATCTGTTTTGGAGACCTGTAAGAGAGACAAAATTCTAATAAATCTCCGTCCGTCCATCCGTCCGTCCGTCCGTCGCAAAGTCTCACTCTGTAGCCCAGGCTTGCCTCAAAATCAAAGCAATCCTCCTACCTCAACCTCCTTACAGGGCAAGCTATCAAGGCCTGTTGAGAGCCATACTTTTGGGAAAGCTGTTGGGAAGACTCCAGAGTAGAGCAGAATCAGGGAAAAATATCCCACAGTCTTACTCAGAGATGAATCACATATGTAGCAGGGAAGGGTGAACAACATGCTGGGTCCTCAGATCAGAGAGAGCAAGCTGACAATGTTCAGAGGTGACAGGAGAGAAAGGAAGCAAGAGGGTGGGGCGCCCAGATGGAACCATGCACCTGCGGCCACAACTACTCAGGACCATATACAGAAAGAACATTGTTTAGCAGGCCTGACCAAAAAAAGGGGGGAAGGAAGGGGGACAGCCAGTCTCACTATGAAACCATGTC
Organism: Typhlomys cinereus; assembly: GCA_023101885.1. Lineage (NCBI taxonomy): Eukaryota > Metazoa > Chordata > Mammalia > Rodentia > Platacanthomyidae > Typhlomys > Typhlomys cinereus. The sequence goes on from JALPQD010000336.1 coordinate 200,192, forward strand.
TTTATCTCTGTTCCCAGCTCTGGTATTTAGCTTCAGTCACAAGTACCAGAACACTCAAATGTACCATGCTGAGAGCATGAGGAGCTCTTCAAGCCCAACTTCAGGTGTGGCCCACAGGGAGTACCTGCAATCCAATTCTCCCTAAGTCACAGAAGAAATGTTCCCATTTCTGCCCATCACTGCAGTTCTACAGAGAGTGAATGCCAACTCTCCCCTCCTGAATCCATAGATAGAACACTGAGCCCAGTGAGCAGACCATAAGGAAGAGGAAGAATGCTATCAAAGGGGCATATACATCCAATGGCCTCAGAAGCTCTTTACTGGAGTTTAACCATGAAGAAAAGTTGCAAATCATGGTGCAGTCCCTTATGCAATCAGTCCCTTATGCCATTTCTCAATGGTATAGACATAGAAAGTCCTAAATATTATACTGAAACCCTTCTGAATCTAAGTAATGCTGTCATGGGCCATACCTGTGTACAAAGGACTGATGGGGTACTCTAGTAAACAAGCCCTTTTGAGTACTAGCATATTTTGCCCTGCTCACACGCCTTACTTGGTTCTATTAATACTAATCCATCAGAGAACACATATAGTATGGTTAGCACAATAGCAAGTGCTAAAATACTGACTATTACAATATCATTTAAATAGAAATGCAGGGGCTGGAGAGATGGCTCAGGGGTTAAGACTCTGCCTCGAAGAAGGTCCTGAGTTCGGATCCCAAGTCCCACATTAAAAACTTCAGGCAGAAACGGACAGTGACCTGCACTTCTGGCTTTGGTGAGTGGAGCCTGGGAAATCCCAGAGCAAAGCAAAAAGGAGGTAGAAGCAATCAAGGGTGATTCCCAAAATCTCCCTTGGTCCTTTACAGGGACACACAGTGCCCTCTGACACACAAGACAGACAGACAGACAGACACACGGACGGACACACACACATATAATAAACAAACAAAAGATAATAGAAAAACAGTAGGTGAGGACTGTAACCTTCCCCCATGATGAAGAAGAGGAAGAGATGTGAGGGCCAGGCAACGAGAGAGATAAACAGAAATGTTCTACTTTGTAGAACACCCAGAGGTTTGACAATTATTGGTTAACTCACTCTCTTTGCCTCCTCAGGAAGGAAGCAAACACACTATAGTCACAAAGGGGAAGGCCAGTCAGTAGAGACCCAGACATGTAGACAATGTAGACAACAAAAGCTAACAGCAAGGGTGTAGCTCAGTGGTACAGTATTGTCCTAGCATGTGCAAGACCTTGGGTTAGATCCCAGAGCTGAAAGCAAGCTTTAAAAAAAAAGGTAGTAAAAGGGATTAAATTACTTAGAGGCAAGAACCCCCACCTTTCTCTGCTTGACCCCCAGGACCTCTGAAGGTGCATAGCTCACAGCACATCAGGACTGTCACCCAATAGTCCTGCTCCGACAGGTCAGCGTCAGTGCAGTTCTGAGGCCCCAGAACCAGCAAGGACCAAGCTGCCTACCCAAGGAAAACCCTATCTGCCCAAGCAGAGTCACACTAGGCCAGGCAAGGTCATACCTGCCCCAGAGCATGCTGCAAAAGCGTCGGGTGTCCAACAAACCTCACGTTATCAATCTTGAGTTCAAATTTTTGGCCGCACATTTCAGACTTGGTTGCCAAAATTGTTGCCAGAATGACATCTGAAAACCTTAAAATTTAAAAAAGTTAAGACGGAAACAAGTTAACAAAGTATCACAGCACCATGCCCAGGAACCCACAAGAAAAGAAGCTCTTAAGAAATGGCAGTGTGTGGAGCCGCTTTGCCCCCAATGCAGACGGGCATTTCTATCAGTGGCTGTCTTACAGCAATCTCAAGTTAGGGATGTAAAATCACCAGAATTACAGATAAAAGGCAGGAGAAGCATAGGCTGAGGCACATGCTGTCATTTCTTGCATGCTATATAAAATTAAGAAAGAAACAGCTGCGGCTGCATTTACGAAGGTCAGCTGGTGCTGGCACTGCCCTTGGAATCCACCATTAGGGCTCACAGGCAGAAGGGCCCTCCCAACTGCACTCGGGTCTGTTAGACTACATCTTTCAACCCCCGGGTCCTCGGTCCCTACCCCACAGAGCTAAGTAAAGGACCAGAGGACAGCATTCATTGATGTGTGCTAACTACCCCCTTCACAGCATAGCTACCCAGACCCTTCCTTACCCTGAACACATATAAAACTTCGCAGTTTTTATTGAAGGAATTTTTGAACAAGACATGAGGACCCACTGTATTACAGGAAAATGGGGATGCACAGAACTGAATGCCATAGGGAAGTAGGAATGGCTGGAGTGTGGACGTTTACCCAACCCAAGGTGTTTCTGTACATCTGTCTTGCTATTGGCAACTCTAATCCTCCCTTCCTGAGCATCTGGATAAGGGAGTTGCCTACGGGGAGGAGAATGTTGGGTTTTAGGGCTGACTCTTATCTCAGATGCCAGAGGTGGAGGCCTTCACTCTAGAAATAGGAACTGTTTCTAATCCTACCGTGAAGGGGACAGAGATCCTGTGCTCCCTACCCACCAAGGAAAGCATTTCTACTGTCCAGATAGGGAAGTCTAAGGGAAAGCAACTTCAGCTCCACCAGAGCATATTAGTCCTGGTCGGCAAGACCCCTACAGTCCTGAAAGAACCCTAAGTACATGGGACCTCAGTTTCTTCTGGAGGCACTCTCAATGGAGGTGAGAAGACAGACTAGCATCATAACTTCTCCTCTGTGTAATAAAAAAGGAAGATAACAGCTTCTGCAGCTCAACTCTGAAACTCCAAATGACTCTGGATACAGAAGATCTACGAGGGAAGCATTCATTCCAGCCAACCCTAGAATACAGAGCAGGCTGTACAAAGGGTGACCTCAGGCGGCCTGAAAACAAGAGCCTTGCCATAGTCAACTGACACAGGAACAAATGCAAGACATGCAGAACCGGGTTTCTTCCCAAGTCTATGCCATGTCAGTCAGGGGGCCTCAAACTGCCAAGGCCTGGGGGTGCTCATGAAGAACTGGCAAAATCCTCTTGTTTCTCTATCTTGTGAGTCCCAAAATAAACCAGAAGCAGAAGGTGGCCAGCACGGGCCCCCTTGCCCTCTATAGTCAAGGCAGGGTCAGGTCTTCTGGCACTCATCTGGGACTTGTAGTCACATTCTGGGACTTGGAGCAACCAAGTCCTTGACCTCTTCTTCCCTGAAAATTAATCTGAAGTGTTTAAACCAGATATGGAAAGACTCTGGCATCTTAGACCAGAGGCCTTAAAGCCTTTCCTCAAAAACTATGCAGGTCACTGCCCTGTTTTACCTGTCCGAGGAACACAGTAACGGAGAAGGGGATCCAGGGTATTAAAAGCCTTTCAGACACTGGGCTTGCATCTGGTGCTGCACTCCATATCACACGTGAACAAACAGCGCCCTTCGCTGTACCATTCGTGACTCAAGACACCAAAGTAGCAACCATTCCAGAAGCTCACTTGCTCCTTGATAGTCAAAAATATCCACCAAAAATCCAGTGTTGTTCTGAAGAACCACAGACACACCTCAAGCCCAAGTCTTCAGACCCAAGTTGTTCTGACTATGGGATGAGTACTTGGATTCCCAGGGACAAGCAGCATAGCCCAGCTTATATCTATAAATATCCAAATTCAAATATGCCCTTAAAGAAACAAAATACAACCTTTCTTCTCTGGGGGCATGAATCACCAGAGAGAAAGGAAAGTTGTGCACTGCTGAAGTTAAGTCATAATGCATTAAGAGGCTGTCCTGAGAGATCCCTGAAGTGGTGTAGTAGTCACTCTGCTTATCTGAGCATCTGACCTACAGGCCACCTCTTCACATTATACATTTATGATAAATAAACCCTTGCTTGGCCCTGTCCACAGTGTCTGGTAATGTGATGTGCAGCAATGCAGCTGGTCATCATTAGACCTGGGGAAGGGGCTTACTGCACACAGATTACATTGACAAGATTTATCATTTCCACAATTTACAAAAATCCTTTTGACAGTGAAAACTGGCAAATATAAGACAATAAAGAAAATTAAATGGCTGTTACAAAACTAAAAATTTCTGGATTAACTTGAAAATTCAAGAAAAGTATACTTAGGAAGATGTAACAGCCCAGGTGAAAAACAGGTCAGGATTCTACTCCTACTAAGATATTCTGGGTTTGTTCACGAGCTTCCCCAGAAAAGGAGAAGAGGGACTGAAAAGAGCTCAACTCTATACCCCACCTGCCTCTGTGATGGGAATTCACATGTCAACTTAGTGTAAACATTTTTTTCTACCAGTGGACATATTTATTATCATTTAAACCTGAGCATCTAACTTAAATCCAAACAGTATTAATATTTAAAAGCAGGCACACATGCACACACGCACACACGCACACACGCACACGCACTCTTCTGTCTGAAAACCGAAGGCAAGGAGCAATGATCCCCAGTCCCTTGATCAAGAAGCCCCACTCCTGCCTTTCAGTCTACTAGCTCCTACTTGGAGGAGGAGTCCTGCATGGTACCTCTGGTCCCAGAAGTCTCTCTGGCACCAGCCAACACACCATGGGTTTCCAGGTGATGTGAAGAGCTAAGTAACTCTGAGTGGAAAAAGTACAGGGGCCATAGCAAAGTCTGAGTTCTTGTGGAGTGGGCAGAGGAAGAGTCCAAGCTAGAGTCTATGTGCCTCGTTAGTCATTCTTCAATAATGAGGAAATTAGGAATTAAGCACAATTGCAAGAAGAAAAAGCAGCTGAAATCAAGACAGAAAAAGGGTGGAGAGGTCTTGATCTTACCCTGCAACCAATTGCTCATCGGTTGGAGGACATGGCTCGCTGAAATGGGAACAGGACCATCAAGACCAAACAAAACATTGTTTCTTAAAAATCACGAAAGTTATAAGGTTGTTATATAAAAACAATTACAATGTCCGGCAAAAGTACCACTATAAAGTATTAGTTGAGTCAAGCAACTTAGCAGACAAAAAAGAAGACATATAGACACTGTGATGACCACATACCAAGGGCTCAAATTCTCACATGTAAATAGACTCCAAGAGAGAATAAGTATCACTGTTCAGAACCAAACACAACAATGGAGGGCCTGAGCCAGATCTCGATGCCATAAAAATTAGTTGGTCTGGTACAAGTACTTAATTTTAAAAAATAAAATAAAATCTTCTCATTTCCATGGCAACAAGTCGTCTGCACAGAACCAAATGAGACGGCCACAAGTAAAAGCCTTCTGAAAATACAGTGCCACACAAATACCATCAGCCCCAGTTCTGGAAACATTCTGAATAACTACACACTGACTTCCTGAAGCAGTAGGGATCATACATAATAGACCACACATTCTTGTGTCAGAAAGCATTTGGGATTTTTGCACTATCTAAATTAAGTTTTTAACCAGAGTCTAATTTTATATGTTCTTGGAAGAGGATTTATTCCAGACAATGCTGCTTTCCCAAAAACTACGGCAATCCTCCATGTAGAGCTGCTCCACCCCAGCTCTAACCAAGAAACACACTGCCAAAGACCCATGTAAAAGAAACATAATTAAGGAACACTCCCCAGCAGTTCCCAGACTTTAGCTCCGCAGGTTGTACAGTATTAAAGGGCTAAGATATTTTGTAACTTTCTAAAGATTACCTGGAAAGTGAGAATTCTAAACTCTCACACCTAACTTAGCGCTATCTCCTCAGATAGACAAGTCACGATGCGTTTTCCAAAAGAACTTCCTACTACTGATACATTCCAGCTGTGGATATTTAATTTGATAGCTATAGCTCCATGTAGTGCTGACAACCTCAAGTGAGGCTCTTGGGACTTTAATTTCAGAGAATTTTAATTTTTGATTGATTTTTCCCCCAGGTAGCACCAAGGGTTGAACTAATTCCTCTTCTGTAGCAGATGAAAGCGCTCTACCACTGAGCTACCAACCCAGCCTGACTTTTTTTTCCCAAGACTGGGTTTCATATGGCCCAAGTTGATCTCGACATCTACAAGGAGCTGAGACTGGCTTTAAACTCCCGACCCTCCTGAGTGCTGTTAATACAGACATGCCCACCACACCTAGCTGAGGTAAAGCTTTCTGCGCACTTGTAATAAACAAGTTTACTTCAACCCGCCATCTTTAAAGAACAAGAGAACAAAGGTCTCTAAATCAAGACCACTCTGAGATGGCCAACAATCTTCTCCTCTTGCCACCCCACCTGCCACCTTCAAAAAAACTACACTTCTAAGGTTGTAGATATGGCTTAGTTGGTAGAATAGCTGTCCATCATGCCCAAAGCTCTGGATTCCATCCTTGGTGCCACATAAAATCAGGTATGCTGGCACATGCTTATCCCAGCACTTCAGGTGGCAGAGGCAGGAGGATCAGAAACTCAAGGCCAATCTTAACTACATCAGGAGTATTAGGTCACCCTGGGCTATGTAAGACCCTGTCTCAAAAATGAAAAGAAAAAAAAAACTTTTGGAACTGCAAATAACCATGTGGACGTGGGAGAAACAACATAACTTATTGTGCAACAAAGATCCTGAACGTCTTTACCTCATACAGGCCCCGTCTGCTTCATAACATAATCTTCAAAACAAACAGAAAGCAGAAGTGGCATTACCTTGATCAGTGCCTCCCAGACACAGCAAAAGGAGCACATACAAAAAGGGATGGGACTTGCCTGTCATCTGGGCCCAAAGGTGTATGAAGACTCAGACCAGCCCTAACTCTCAGGCCTGCTGCCCCCATCACTACCGCCACTACCACCCCAGAAGAGACTGGCCGATTGTGGTACATCTAAGTGCCTGCCTCTGAATTCTGGCACAGACTGAAGTAACTGGGCTTGAGAACACCAAATGGATCTGCTCTCCTCTAAGACCCTCTCATAGAACGCATGTCCTGAATGGATGTGGCTCATTCACTTTCAGATCCCTTTATCAACCACACTGTTCAGAACTGGTACATGAGCTGAAATTATTCGACAAGTCAGGGACTGGCAGCACAAGCCCAGCTCTGCACCACCGCAAAACACCCTCTAAAATGGAGAACGAGGACAACAGATTTCTCAGTGAGACAAATACCTGGGTCAACAGGCAAGTTTGGGCCCTGCTCAGGCATTAAGAATAGAACCCAGAATTTCCAGAGAGCCTTTACCTGGAGTCTCCATCTTGATCATCAGCATGGTCCCCTGTGTTGTTGACAGCATATCTGCTACGGGTTTTATCTGGGTGGAGATAAAAGAAAAACCAGCTCAAGAAAGCAGGATCTCACCATACATGGGATTTGGGGAGCCACTAAAAATCCATGCTTTCTATACACAACAGAGTATTAATGGGCCACAAGGAGAAATAAACATTCATGAATCTTGAAAATATTATGCTGAGTGAAATAAGTCTGATACAGAAAGGCAAATGTTGCCCTTCTATGAAAAAATCTAGAATTGGTAAAAATCATAAAGACATAAAATAGGTTGGAGATCAGAAAGGGCTGAGAGCAAAGGTGAAAGAAGCTACTGCTTAATGCTTATAGTTTCAGTTCAGATCATGAAGAAGCTTTGGAAACAGACAGTGATGATGGTTCACAATAAAACAGTTGGGACTGGAGAGGTGGCTCAGGGGTTAAGCCTCTGCCTTGCAGGCGGAAGGTCCTCAGTTCAGATCCTAGACCCCTCGTATACATGCCGGGCAGAAGCGGGGGTGGCCTGCGTTTCTGGTTCTGGTAGGGCGGAGCCTGTGAATCCCGGGGCAGAGTAAACAAGGAGGAGGTGGAGGTGTCCATGGTGGTTCCCAAATTCATCCCTGGTTCTACACACACACACACACACACACACACACACACACACGCACGCACAACTGAATAAATAATAATTAAAAAAGAATAAAACAGTTAATGCTACTGAACTATATACTTAAAATGGTTAAAATTGGGCTGACAAGATGGCTAAGAGGGTAGGTAAAGGTGCTGGCCATCAAGATTGAGAACCAAATTCAATATCCAGAACCTACAAACTAGGAGAGAACCAATTCCTGCATTTAACCTCTGACCTCCAAACATGCACTATAGCATACATGCCTACACACACACAAATAAAAACATTTTTAAATGATTAAAATTTTAAATTTTGTTGTATATTATACCACAATAAAAATTTTGTCAGTGGTTCATAAGCTCAAAAGTAATATCTAGCATATATGAAGCTCTGGATTCCATCCAGAGCAGGAAGGGGAAAAAGATGATCTTCAATGAAGCTATGACAAAATGGAGAAATGTTTTTGCTATTGTTCTTTTGTTTGTTTATTGTGACAGAATCTCTATGTAACCCAGGCTGCTCTCAAACTCATAAATATTTGAGGCTGGCCTTGAAGTCCTCATCTTCTTGTCTCTACCTACCTCATGAGTGCTAGGATGACAGATATGGATGACTATGCCCAGCTACATCTGTTAATTTTTAATGGATTCATATATACATGTATGGGAAAACCAAAGAATAAGAATTTTTAAATGATGTACCATAGTTTTCACATAAACAACTCTTTACTAAAGTAAGAGCTTAAAAGCTTAATGTGGTGGTATATTCCTGTAATCCCAACACTTGGAAGGTAAAGGCCAGAGGATTGCTGCAAGTTCAAGGTCAGAGTGATTTACACTTCACAGTAGCAATGGCTACCTAGTGAGATCCTGTCTCAGAATAAAAAATAAGGGGGCAAGATTCATCAGTGGATAAAGTAACTGCCACCAAACTAGATCACCTGAGCCAATCCCTCAGACCCCAGTAAAGGGAAGAAAGAAGCAACTACTACCTGGTCTCCACATAAGCATCATAGCAAGTGTGCTCTCCCAAAAGTTTTTGTTTTTTTGTTGTTTTTTTTTTTTAAGAAAAGCTGCATCCAGAAACTCACTGCAATGAGACTTGTCCTTACCAGACCTACATAATAGCTGACATACCAACAAGCCACCATAGACTAGAGAAGATCTCAGGGTAGTTACAGGCAAGGGAAACCTTGGGGCCTAGGGCTGGATGGGTGAAAGGTCTAATGAGGGACCACTTGGTCTGCCACAGAAGCCTGAACTCCCCCACTAGAGCAGACAATCCAGAAGGAACCCTGGGGACCATAGAAACAGGAGTTGAGTGGGAGGAAGTGGGATGGATTGATGAAGGAAGGGGGAGAGAAAGAGGAAATGGGACAAAAGGAGGGGTAAGGAGTAAATACTGCTTGTAAAACTAGGAAAAAAATAAAATTTTTTTTAAAAAGAAAAATATATAAAAATAAGGATAAATTAAAAAGCAAATAAAACTTTAAATTATTAAATAAAAAAGTGAGAAAATAGCAAGGATTCATAGAAGCAACTAGGTACATTTTTTACAGCTTTGTCACAAAATCCTACTTTTAAAAATATAAAGAGTTCCTTCAAGTCTGTAAAGAAAAATCAACAATCCAATCACTAAAAAGAAACTATAAATGGCTCTGAAAATACAAAAACATGCTTACTGCTAATAACATATAACGTCTTTACTATCAAATTAAGATTTGATTTAAAAGATTTAAAAATTAGGAATGGAGCAATGAATGGTTTAATGGTTAAGATTCTGCATCGAAAGCAGAAGGACCCGAGTTCAGATCCCGGATCCCATCTAAAAAACACCAGGCAATGGATATGGAGGGAAGAAGGGAAAAGTACCCAATATGCTTGTAAAATTAAAAATAAAATAAGTTAATAAAAAATAAAAATGCCAGGTAGAAATGGCAGTGCCTGTACTTCTAGCTCTGGAAGGTTAAGAGCCTGGGAAATCCCAGAGCAAAGCAAAAAGAAGATAAAAATAATACAGGATGATTCCCGATGTCGTCCTTGGGCCTTCATAGGGACACACGGTGCCCCCACACACACACACACTCTCTCACACACTCTCACACACACACACACACAATTTTTAAAAAGATTGGAAAAAGTAATCTATTTTAAATATGATTATTATCCCTCAGACCCAGTCACAAGACTCCTAAAATTTACTCCTACTGATATTCTACAAAATAACACATACAGAAAGAACACTTGCAGTTTGTATCAGCAAAGACTGACAAGTGCATACTGACAGAGGACTGGGTGAGTAAATCACCGTAGGTTCATCTCCTGGAATTCGCTGCAGCCACTAAAAAGGACAAAGTGTCTGCACAGGTGCCCTGCGGAACAGTGTGCTTTCACTTGCGTGCAGAACACAGTGTGCATGTGCTTGTTTTCACACAGTAGGTCCTGGCAGCGCGCACAGGAAAACGTGAACAGTGGGTGCGAGGGGAACAGTGGCGGGGGAGGCCTCGAAAGCAAGACACCGGCTTTGTGCTAAAGCTGATTAGAGGCGTCCTGAGGCAGGGGGCTGCACGAGAAGGGGCGCTGCGTGGTGGGCTCAGGAAGACGAGAATCCCCACGGCGGTGTCTGAGGTTTCCGGGGAAACTCTGGGAACGCCTGCAGTGGGCACAGGGGAGTTCGAGGGACCCTGACACCCCAGGAAATGACCCTTGGGGGGCTCGGAGAGTCCATCCCTCGTGTGCGTGAGTGTGTGTGCGCACGTGACTCGGCTGCGTCTTCGCTGGCTTCGAGACGAGGTCCGACTCTGCGGGCACGCCTCTGTCTCGGCGGGCACGCCTCTGTCTCGGCGGGCACGCCTCTGTCTCGGCGGGCGCGGCGGGCGCGGCTGGCACGGCGGGCAGTGCCGAGCCCTGTGCGCTGCTTCAGAGGCTGGAGGCCGACGAGGCGGGGCAGCGGCGCCGGCGAGAACCACGCCCGGGTCTGTCCGGTCTCCGGTCGCCGCGGCCGGCGGGCGGTGCACGCGGAGCGGGACACCCGGGCGCGAGCGCGCCTGCCGCGGGAGCCGCCGCCCCACTTACGTGTCTGGGACGCGGGGTGCTCCCGGCTCCTCTGGAAGGGGTACCGGAAGAGCAGCTTGTTGCCCCTGCTGCCCGAGCTCACGAGGATCACGCTGATGGGGCTGGTGTTGTCGCCCATCCTGCGCGGCCGAGCCGGGGGGTGGGGCCGCCGGGCACCCAGCGAAGTGCCGCGGGTCAGGAAGGGGCTCACAGGACGGCCGCGCCACTCGCCGCTCTCGCGAGACTTTGCCGCGCTCGCGAGGCTTGGCGACGCCGCAGGGAGAGCGAGGCGCGCCGGGGCCTCTGCGCAGATGCAGTCGGCCGTGCGCGCACGCGCGGCGCCCACGGAAGCTCTTGTCGCGGTTCCGGTGCGGCGCTGGACGCGCTGGGGGTGCAAATCCCGGCTCGCTGAACGAGGGCATCTTCCTAAAGTAACAGACGTGTGTTGATCCGGAAGTTTAGACTTGGAAACGTGAAAAAGAGCACGCAGTTGTCAATAAATAAAAATGTGTCGTTCCTGGGGGGCTGCGGCGGGAGGATCACCCGGGTCTCGGATTCTCCCCAGTTTGGGCAGCACAGTGAGACCCTACCTGAAAACCAACAAAGCGTTCATTCGATGTTAATTCTTCCAAAAGTTCCAAAGGGGAAAACTGTCCTTTTTTGCTTCGGGTGTGCTGTTGGAGGGGATGGCGTTCTGACGGACTGTGTGTGTGTGACCGAAATTTGTGGCTTCTCTCGCAGTTCCCAGTAATACCAAATGGACATTGGGGTCGAGAGGAGGCGGCAAGGTTGGGAAGGGAGCAGATTGGATAGGGAGCTTGGGACCTTCCCCAGGGGATCCCGGGAGACAGTGATGTGGATGGGCGCCTGGGTGCCTGGGTGAGCCCGGTGATACAGGTCTTCCTCTTCGGGCCTAGCCAATCTCCCCATCAGCCAGGGCTGCAGCATCTGTGGGAAACGAAGGATCCCACGGTTCCTCAGTGATGCCCTCAGGGCCCACTTCCTACCACCGATCTTCGGAGAAGTATTCCAATATCACTGTTCCACAGTATTAATAGTAACAGAACCAGACCTACTGACAAAGCCTGTAAACTCTTCTACAAGAAGGCTGGGACAGGAGGGTTGCAAGTTCAGGCCTGCAAGGCTACAGAGTACATTCAGGCCAATCTGGGAAACTCAATGAAACCCTGTCTCAAAAAGTAAAACGAGGACTGGGGTGTCACCAAAACTGCTTGCTTAGCACATGCAAGGCCCTGGATTCAATCTTATTATCCCCACCACAACCACCATCCCCCCCAAAATAGGAATAAGCAGTGACACTGATGCAAAGTATAGGGCGACCACCAGGAGAATGGGGTACATCCCTCCAGGACTACCTCAGAGGATCAGACAACATTGGATAGGAGACTTCCAGTACCCCCACTCAGGACATCACCCCAGCTCACACTATCACTGCTACTAGACACTGCCCACTATGACAAGATTACAGCTTATTGACACACTCTGACTTCAGGTCACACTGCACTGTAGGCCTTAATTTCCTTACCAAAAGTGGCCAGTGAAGCACCAGGACCAGTCTCAGCTCTACAAAGAATGTCCTCAAACTCTGCTCTGCTTAGGCCCCACAACACTCAAGTCCTCATTTAAAACGCAAATAACTTGGCAGGCGATATGGCTCAATGGGTAAAGACACTTGGCAACCTGAGTCTGATCTCCAGGGCCACACAGTGGAAGAAGAGAACTGACTTCCAAATAGTGTGCTATGACCTCCACATATACACCATGTACTCTTAACCTCTCTCTCTCCTCCTCCTCCTCTCTCTCATAAAATATTTTTTAAGTAACTTTATTTCATAACCTTCTTTTAAGAAGTGAATGAACTTTTGAAAACTGAAACCTCCGACCTCTGCTCCCCTGGGTCTCTCTTGAGCAGGACAGGCAGCCACATGGAGGCTGGACTTTATCAGTCCTGCCACTTGGTCAGTCAGAAGGCTGGGTGTGTCTTGCAGACACTATCTGGAAAGCACCTTTACTGGGTGTTTCTGCCCCTCCGGGAAGAGTCGCTCACCCAAGTAGTAACAAAAATAATCTTAAATTTTCTACCATGTCCTGAACTCCTATGGCAACAGATGATCCTTCCTATCACTCAAGGGGATACTGTCTGGTCTCCACCACAAAGATTAAAACAGTGAAACTGGATTACCATGGTTAATAGCTACCCAAGGTCACTTTTCTCAGAGGAGGGTATGTAGACCATCAGTGTGGCCTTTTGCTTGAGTAACCAGACAGTTCTCTGAGATCAGTGCAGCTACTCAGGTTCAGAACATGCCGACAGTTGGAATGCTCCGCCATTCAGGACGCTGCACAAACTCTGGCTCCATGTGTTACAAGTGAGGAAGCCAAGACTAGTTCCATGATGTAAGCTAGTTCCCTCCTCCACTGACAGTGTGGACATGCTTCATAACTCCCTCAGGCTCCACTTCCTTATCTTAAGAGCCCCAGTGATAATAAGACAACTCTCACAGAATAGCTGTGAGGGTCAAGGACCCAACATGAAGAGGGTTTGGTGCTGTGTATGGGACTTAGCATTTGAAAAATGTTGCTGACCTCAGCCACACAAAAGCAATCCAGTGTGGACTGTTGCCAAACACACAGGGTGCCACAGAAAAGCTTTTTACAATATAGTCTCAGGGGCTAGTGAGATGCCACAAGAGATAAAGCACTTGCCATACAAGAGTAAGGACCAGACTTCAGATCCTCATCTCTCACATAAATGTCTGGCGGGTACGGTGGCCTGCTTGCAAGCCAGGGCTCTGGAGGTGGAATAGGAGATCCGGTACAAAACTGGCTAGCTAGACTAGCCAGATCAGCGAGCTGTGGGTTCAAGTGAATGACTTGAAGAAAATATTGTCAAAAGTGATGAAGAAAGATACCTGTTATCAACGTCTAACCTCACATGCATATGTGTACATAGATACATGCAAACATGCATGTGCATGCATTCGCACAACAAAAATAACTCTTTTCACCTTAACATCTGAGCACATTTTTCTTCATTTTACTTTACTTTTTGCTCTAATTTGACTTATGAGAAAACCACTGAGCTATCTTGCTAGCACCTATTCTGGTTTAAGATAAGGTTTTACCCTATATCCCAGAATGACCTGGCCTTACTATGTAGCTCAAGTTTGAGGTAACCGTCCTGCCTTAACCTCCTAAATGCTAGGATTACAAATGTGAACCTGGATGCATTTTTGCTCTAAAAATTCCATAAACAGAGACTAAAGAGATGACTCAGGGGTTAAGACTCTGTCTCACAAAGCAGAAGGACCTGAGTTCAGGTCCAGGATTCCACATAAAAACACCATGCTGAAATGGTGGCACTATGAATTTCTAGCTCTGGAAAGTGGAACCTGGGAAATCCCAGAGCAAAACAAAAAGGAAGCAGAAGCAATTCAAGGTGAGTCCTGAAGTCACACTTGGGACTCCACAGTGCCCTCTCTATCTCTCTCTATCTCTCTCACACACACACACGCATACACACAAACACACTAAAAATAAATAAAAATCACATAAACAGGGTCAGAGAGATGACTGTGAGTGAAAGCACTTGCTATCAAATAAGATGACCTAAACTCAATCCCCAGAACCCATGTAAAAATCCAGATATAGTTGCATGTATCTGTAATCCCAACACTCACATAGCAAGAGGAGAAATGGAGACAGGAGAATCACCTAGAAACTCCTCTGACATTACACGGGTATCATGAAATGTGCCCCCCATACACACACATACATTAAAAAAAAAACATAAACAGGGTCTACCTATGTAGCTCAGCTGGTAGAGTGGTTGTCCAGTATACATGAGGCCCTGAGTTTAAATGGGTGGCCCTCACCTATAATCTCGGCACTGAGGAAGTTTGGGGCCGGAGAATCAGAAGTTCAAGGTAATCGAGACCTTGTTTCAAAATAAGAGCTAGAGACAGGACTCAGTAGGTAAAATGCTTGTTATGTGAGTGTGATGACCTAAGTTCAAATCACCAGAACTCACACAAAAGTTTACCACTGTAGCACCAGCCTCTGTAATCGTGGCTTCCTGTGAAAAATGGGGGAAAGAGGGAGCTGGAGAGGTGGCTCAGGGGTTAAGCCTCCGCCTTGCAGGCGGAAGGTCCTGAGTTCGGATCCTAAACCCCACGTATAGACGCCTGGCGGAAGCGGGAGCAGCCTGTGTTTCTGGTCCTGGTAGGGCGGAGCCTGTGAATCCCCAGGGCAGAGTAAACGAGGAGGTTGAGGCATCCATGTTGGTTCCCGAATTCGTCCATGGTTCTACACACGCACACACGCATACACGCACAATTGGATAAATAATAAAGAAAAAAAGAAAAAAGAAAAAAAGAAAAATGGGGGATGGAAACTAGAGGATTTGCAGAAGTTTGCAAGTCAGTCAACCTGGCTTACGCAGAAGAAAGGAGACTGCTTCAAACAAGATTAGGATTCACACCTAAAGATTGTCTTCTGGCCTCCTTTTGCACACTGAGGTCTGCAACCTCACATACAAACACATGCCCACATGATACACATACACACAATGGACAGATGATAAATAGGTAGATAGTGAATAGATAGATGATAGATAAACAAATAATATATGATATGTAAATAAATAGGAGAGAGATGATAGGTAGATACATAGATAGAGGATATGTAAGCAGCCACACACACCTGTTCCTAGAGTGACAGCAGTAGACAGATCATGATTCTGAATTCAGTTAGTTTAAGTTACACAGTGAATTCCAGGCCAGCCTGGGCAACATAAAGAGACCGTATCTCAAAAGCCCTAAAGAAATAATAGGCAAGGTGTGGTGGCACCAGTGTGTGATCCTGGCACTCGGAAGGCTAAGAAAGGAGGACTGACAGCTCAAAATCAGCCTTGGTCACATATTGAAACCTATCTCAAAAAACTACTGTATCAGTCACTAAAAGGCATGCCTTACAAGATGGGTAGGACTGACCAGATGGCTCAATGAACAATAAGCTTGTGGGTAAACCTGATGACCTGAATTCAATCCCCAGAGCCCACATGCAAGAAGGAGAGAAATGACTTCCAAAAGTTGTTCACTGACTGTTGACTTGCACATGCATGCCAGCCTGCTTTCTCCTCCCTCTCCTCCCCTCCCTTCCCCTCCCCTCCCTTCCCCTCCCTTCCTCTCCCCTTCCGTCTTTCATCTCCTCTCCTCTCCTCTTTTTCTCTCTTAAACACACACACACACACACACACACACACACACACACACATTTAAAATAAAATTAGGAGCTAAGTTCAATCCTCAGAAGGCATGGAGGGTGTGGATGTCCTGAGAGATGGCTCAGTAGGTAAGGTGTTTGCTTACAAGTCTGGTATCCTGGTTCAATCGCAGGAAGCCCCATGGTGAAAAAGACTTCTGAAAGTTGTCCTCTGACCTCCACTCATGTATCGTGACATGCATGTGAAATCCTCTCTCTCTCCTTTCCTCCCTCTCTTCCTCCCTCTCCCTCCCAAACTAATTAATTTTTTTAAAAAAGCCAGGCATGGTGGTAAACACTTGTAGTAACAGCACTGCAGAGGCAGAGGCAGGAAGACTGACACTGGCCGTCTTGGCCAACAATGAACCAATGAAAGACCCTGTTTCGGAAAACATTGTGGATGGATACTGAGTTGTGACACCTGAGGATGTCCTCTCTCCGCCACATGGAAACATACATACGCACACGTACCCAGCATGCGCAGATACTGTGGAGAGCAGGAGGACAGTTTCAGTGAGGAAGAAATGAATGTGGAAAGGCTAGGAAATGAGAAAGCCTATGTGTAATATTAGAAGAATGTGAGAACAACTGAATGTGAAAACAACTGAATGTGAAAACAACTGTATCAATTGTGTGTGATAGATAAGTGGGCCGCTGTGTCAGCCTATACTATGTGATAGATAAGTGGGTCTCTGAATCAGCCTAGCTGTGGTATGATACCGACTGTGGAAGACATAAGAAATGAAAATGTGTAATATCAAAATGAGGCAAAACGGGGTTGGGGATTTAGCTCAGTGGTAGAGCGCTTGCCTAGCAAGCGTGAGGCCCTGGGTTCGGTCTCCAGCACCGGAAAAAAAAAAAAAAAAAAAAAAAAAAAAAAAAAAAAAAGAGGCAAAACAACTGTATTATAACTGTAAACAGACCTATACCCCGATGATGTAATGTGGAATAAAACAGTATTTAAGGGACAGGCGGAGAACCGGGACCTCAGTCCAGTAGGGACAGAGCATCCCGAGACTGTCCTGTTGGCAGCCGAACTCCCCGATGCAGCTCCAGCCAAAGTGCGCCCTGCTACCCTGAGGACGTGACCGTTGATCGCCCGGCACCCCTCAGCTCTGACAATGTGCGGAAACGGCCCTTCATCCAGCCCCGGTACCGGCTCGAGACCTGCGCCCTGGAATATGTCAATCAATAAGCCCCCGTGTGGTGTGGTTATTGCTGGGTGGCATAGACCTCCGGGGAGATAGAAGTCAGCGGCACAGGCCCCCGGGGTGTGCTCGCGACAGTTGGCTTAGTCGGCAGGATGCAAGTAAGTAGTGGGGGGGGGCAGCCGGGAGCAGTCAAGCAGTCAAGGCTTGGCTGGTGTGAGGAAAAGCACCCACAAGGCGCAGAACCAACCATCTGAGTAAGTGCTCTGGGCCAAAAGGAGTTGAGACCTAAGCCAAGTGGGGGGAACCCTACCCAAACTCCCCTGGACACACTACACTCCAGGAGGCAAAGTACCTCCAGACAAGACTGAAATGACCTGGTGGCGGAGTTAGCTGAATCGGGGAACACATAGAATTCCTAACTGTGGAAGACACTCTGGATTTCCCCTTTTAAAAATTACAAAATGAGGAGTCAACTGGTTGGGTAAAGGAACCCCATTACATGGAAACAGTTCCTAAGTAAGAGATTTGCCAACAAAATGGAGCAGCACTATTATTTGTATACCATCTCTGGAAAGAGACTCTGCCAAACCAATCTCTTCTCATCTTTCAGAGAAGGCTTCTCCTGTAGGGGGAGAAGAAGGGTACCTTTAAAATGTGAGAGGAATGTTTTAACCTCTGTGTGAATGTGTGAGTGAATGTCGGCCTGAGGTGGGAAACCTGTTGCACCTCTGTGCTAGAGTTTGTAGTCCCATGGTGAGATCCCTAAGATTTCTCAAAGCCACAGGATTCGATTGGGCCAGTTCTGCATTTCCATGGTGATAACATATGGTCTAGGGTGGGGTGGAATTAGAATCTGGTCGCAAGTCACGAAACAGCTGAACCCACTATGGCTGTTATCACCCATGACTCTGCAAAGAGTGTGGCCAGACTGGTACTTGAATGATCTCTCCTGGAGGGATACCCAACCTTTGTTTGTCTGCGTCATATGGTGGGGATCAATGTAACTTTAGGTCTTGTTAGTCAATGGAAGGAAATTCCTAAATATTTGCTCTAAAGAAAAAATGTTTCACGTCTGAGGTAATGACCATACTTCTGTTAAATGACAGTTATAGACTGCAGAGATCTCTACCAAAAGTACCAGCTAGTAGTTCAGGAAGAGCTTTGCCTTCTAATACAAATGCCTTCAAGACTAAGGTGAAATAGAAATTTCATCTAGCTTCCACATCAGCAGACCCCCCTAAACTTAAAAGTTAACAGGGCCAATGTAAGTCAGATCCAGCATTAGAATCTACAAAAGAAAAGACAGGCTAAGTATATTTGAGTCAGCTCAGGTTTATGTTTCCTTTACCTTTCAAGATTGTGGCCTAAGTTACTTAGGAAGTTTCTCTAGACAGAAAAGAAAGAAAAGAGAAAGAACCAGGAAACAAATCAAAACTTGACATCTGCCTAAGGGGATAGATAGAATACTAGCAGGCACGCCAAAGCAGGTCAGCCCAGGACCCCCTTCCGACAGGGAAAAACGGAAAGGATGCTTTGAATATGACCAGAGTGGACACTGTGGGACTGTTCCAAGCACAGGGGAGCTTCCACATAACCTATGTCCCACTGTGGGAATCTCCACTGGAGGAAGGATTGCCCTCTGAACGCCAGGGCCCAGGGGTCAAGCCCCTCTGCTGGGGACCAATAAAATAGCCTGAAGCTCTTAGCTTCTCTCTGATGGGAAAAGGAGTTTATTACTGATATCTGATAGAAGCCCAAAAATGCCAGGTCTAGCATCTCATGAGAACCTTGAGTTTAACATGCAGATGGGAAACCTCTGTTAATAGACAAGAGAGCACAAAATTCTAGTGCTCAACTTCCTTCCTAAGCTTTTGTCAACCTTTGATCTTACTAAAATGTTTAGGATCAGGGAAATGACAGGTTCACCAGTCACTACTGAGTGACAAAGTAACTACTGAGATATCTTACATATTTAATGATATTGTTTTTAGGCATTCCTTTGTTTACATGTCTGAATACCTGAATATCCTAGGTTTAGACTTAATGAAATAAGCTATTTTAGCGCTGTTATGAAATCATCCATGTAGTTCTAGTTTAAGACTACATCAAAGATGGTAAAGAAAAAAAAATCATCATAGATTTCTGAGAGTGATGGAATCAGACAGCATGTAGCAGAAAGCTTACAGGCCCGAGAAAGACAGTTTGTACTGTAGAGTTAAAGCCAGAGACATATGTTGGCAGAAAGTTTACACTTATCCTAAAACTTTGCCTGAAATTAAGCTTAGTGCTTTACAAAGGAAAATGCAATGGCAGTGGCAAACTTAATTAAACCAGGAAGAAGCAGAGAGCAAAATGTCTGCTATTAAACAGACTAGCTCCATTGACAAGTCGAAGCTGGCTTTTCATTTAAATCAGAGGAGTGGTACCACATCCCTTTGGTCCCAAAAAGACCTGTGTCACTTTGCTTTTAAGAATCCAGAAAGGAGAGGAGGACTAATTTAGATTGTTTTGCCCAAAGATTAAGATAGTTTACATTTTTTTTTGGACAGGCCTTAGAACATGACCTTGGAGATTTACAACTTCCAGAGAAAAAGGTCTCCAGTATGTAGATTAGCTCTTGGTTTTTACACCAGGCAAAGGCAGTGACTATTCCAGGCAAGGTAACAGGTTTTCTTTACTAACTCTTGCCTGTACCCACAGTAAGATTGCTGGGCTTGTTTGGTTTATCCCATGTGCCTTCTGAATTAATGATTTAATCTTTGTGTAGAGCTTATAGGCTTAATTTATCTGTTTTGTCTCCTTTAGACGAACCGGAAACAAAGCCATCTGTTAAAGAGCTCTAAGGCACCTCAGCATTGCATAAATGAGGACATCAGACTGTACACACACTTCCTTCGCCCCAATTCAGTAGGAAGTAGCCAGCTTCACCCCAACTCAGCAGGAAGTAGCCAGAGTAATTATCGCCCCTCATTCCTTGAGCAGTCTGGGTCCTCAAAAGATTAAAGAGTAGAGTAGGCAGGTCTAGGACAGTCCATGCTGGGATGGTCTCTAAGGTTTTCCATTTTGTACTTGTTCACTTGCCCTCCCTGTGAAACACCGGACATACTAGACATAGACTGTTTGACCCAATTTGTGTATGTGACTATAATGATGACCAGTCAGCTCCAAATTAGGAAATACTTAATGTTCTGGGAGCTCCCCTCAACTCGAAGAGCAGCCTTACGGTAGCATTTTACCAACTTTGTCAAGGACAGATTGTGGTCAGAGCAGGTGGAAGCCAGTCACTAACTGCTCAAGGAATTCCAAGGGCCATGAGTAATTCAAGGGGTGTTAGAAACTGTTTATGGGGTCTGAGCTGACTAATATCCATATATCAACAATACTTTTGATAGCTGAGATATCCTTCCTTGTTTCTGTTTGTCCTTCCTTTTTGTTGTGTGTTGTCTTGGACGCCACTGATGGATGGGACAGACTCAGATGACTCTTTTATCTCTTATGACAGACCACTTCAGGGAGTTTAGGGAAAGAACTCAAAATCTAAGTGTTGAAATGAAAAAAGGAAAATTCATCACTCCCAGTTCTGATGAATGGCCTACTTTCAAGGTCGGCAGATGCGTGTTTTAAACTCTCTCCTTTTTAATTTACCTAATAACACTTCTATTTTAATTTCTAAAGCAACTAAGGAAAAGAAAGCCCCTGCCCCCCTGTGCTGCAGGGGCCAGAAGAACTGTCTGTCATTTTTTGTGCTTTGTCTATGATGATCTCATTTTAAGAGTTACTTTAAGTGTTTTGACTTCCTTAGTTATCTGAATTTCCCATAATATGTGTGTTTTATGTTTTAAAATAACAAAGCTGTGGCCACTTTAATTTTTATTTTTATTGCACGCTTATATTTTTATTTTGGTTTTTGACTATTATTTGACATGCTCAATTTAAATGCATATGCACACTTAAGAATGAATCATTTTGATAACATTAAAAGGCCTAAATACATACTGACTAAAATATCTTGTTTTATCTTGATTTTTATGAAGCTTCACAAAAGGTGTTTTTACCTAGGATCTGATAACATCACTTTTGTAATTCCTTTAAAAACTTATTTTCCCGGGCTGGAGAGGTGGCTCAGGGGTTAAGCCTCCGCCTTGCAGGCGGAGGGTCCCGAGTTCGGATCCCAGATCCCACGTATAGACGCCAGACGGAAGCGGGGGCGGCCTGCGCTTCTGGTCCTGGTAGGGCGGAGCCTGTGAATCCCGGGGCAGAAGGAGGTGGAGGCATCCATGGTGGTTCACAAATTCGTCCGTGGTTCTACACATACACAGACACACACGTACACGCACACACAGACACACGCGCGCGCACATACACACAGTTGAATAAATAATAATAATAAAAAAAAAAAACTTATTTTCCCGTGTATAATACCAACACATTTAACAGCCTGAAAGGAAAACTGATTTCTGAGAAATCATTGGAATTTCTTCTTTCTCCTGGTATGTATGAGTTCCATATCTTGAGGACAAATCTGCTTTCTAATTCCCTGTTCCCAGGCATACTCCTGTGTTCTGCTATACTCTTGCTAACTTAATTCAGATATAATGATTTTTAAGATAAGGTCTACTGTTATTGCCTCTTTTAAAGGACATTTCTTAAAGGATAAATAACAGGAAACCATCAAGTATGAAGAAAATATGTATGGTACTTAGATGTGCAAGAGGTTTAAAAGAAGGTTTATGGGATGAGATATCTTACTTAGAAAGTTAAAGTGTGTACACAAGGCTTATGAGTTGGTTACTTAAAAGAATGTTAAAGTATGTTGTGAAGGTTTGTGGAATGTTAGAGTTTATGAGAAGATTGAAAATTAGAGATGATGGTTAAAGGAAATGTTATGCATTATGCTTCTTCCATATTATAAGAGAAAAAGCATTGAGCCTCAGAAATTAGAAATTAAGAACTAAGTTTCATGTATTTAAATGTATTTCAGTTGTCTATTTTGATTAAACAGGAATTTGGTTACTCATAAAATCCCAACTTCTCAAGGGCAGCAGGAAGCTGTTTCATAGGGTTACCGGTACCGGCTCGAGACCTGCGCCCTGGAATATGTCAATCAGTAAGCCCCCGTGTGGTGTGGTTATTGCTGGGTGACATAGACCTCCGGGGAGATAGAAGTCAGCGCACAGGCCCCCCATGTGTGCTCGGGACACAGACCCAGCATGCGTACATACCCAGCATACACACATAAAAAAAGTGCAGAAATTAGGCTTCTGGTGGTATCATAATGACAGGCACTTGCCTAACACATTAGGGGTCAAAAGTTCAAAAAAAAAAAAAAAACACCAGATACAGTAGTGCACATCTGAAACACAGTACTCAAGAGAATAGCTCTAAGTTTGAGACTGGACCAGTAATATAGCAAGTTCCAGGCGAGGCAGAGCTACATAACCAGATCCTGTCTCAAAAAGTCAAAATAAAAGTATAAAAATAATAATAATGCAACATTTTAAGTCAATAATTCAACAGTTGTTTTTACATTCATAATATTGGACAACCATCACCTTTCTCTAGTTGCAAAATATTTTCATTGCCCCAAGAAGACGTCTCCTCACTAAGCCCTCGATCCTCAGGTCCCCTCTCCCCATCCTTGACAATCTAGATCTATTTTTTGTTTTGTGTACCATGTGCTCCATGGTATACAATTTTTAGAAGTTAGTTTTCTACTATCGCCTCTCAGATTGGTTTTTTTTTAGGTGCCTTACCCACTGAGCCATCTTGAGGGCTCCATGATCTACTTTTTCTTTATGGACTGATCTGGACATTTTGTGTACAGAGAATCATAGACTACACAATCTTCTTTATTTTTACTTGTGTCTACATATGTGTACATCCAAGCGCTCTGTGTATGACTGTGGAGGCCCAAGGATGACTTTGGGAACATTCTTGGTTGCTCTACCTCCTTTTTGCTTCACTCTGGGGTTTTCCAGCCTCTGTCTTCCAGGACCAGAAGTGCAGACCACCACCATTTCCACCTGGCATTTTTTTTTTTTTTTTGACCAAAACATTTAATTAACAAAAAAAAAAAAAATTACAACAGCAGAGAAAATAATAATAATAATACAGAGAACTTAGAAGTAGGGCTAGGGTAAAAAAATGCGGAGGTCTTGTTCTCTAGGAGACCAACACGCCGGCTGAGCTGGCCTTAGCCCCAGCTCCTTCTGAGTTTCCCTTGGTTGCTGGCTTCTCATCTTCCCCCATGAGACCAATGTTGTGCTTTTCCCAGAATTCATTCAGTTCTTTTCCCTTTGCCTGAAGCTGCTGTGACAGTGTCTCAATGATCTTCTGTATCTGCTCCTTGTTATTCTCCAAAGCAGGCAACACCTCTTTGACAGTCCGCTGTACAAGCACGCCTCCAACCATGCGGTAGCACTTACGGGTTTCATCGACATCCTTCAGTGTATCGACAACCAGGCTGTGCTCATTCAACTCCATCTCCAGCTCAGCCGCATTGGATGCCAGGCCACGCTGTTCCTGTCGCAGGCGCTTAAAGCCAGCAATCACCTGCTCGGCAGACACCGCCCCTTTTCCCGCGCCGCTCCCGCTGCTCTTGCCCGCACGACCGCTGCTGTCTGCCATCTTCCCACCTGGCATTTTTATATGGGATTCTGGATTCAAACTCATGTCCTTCTGCTTACGAGGCAGAGGTTTAACTCCTGAGCCATCTCTCCAGTCCCAAGTACACAGTCTTCTGCAATTGCCTTCTTTCTTAGTATAATATTTTCCAGTTTTGTCCTAGTTGAAGCACGTGTCATCGCTTTATTTTATAGCCGACAATGTCAATTATATGGAAATGTCCTAGTTGTCCTTTTTTCCCTCACGCATGGAACATATGGAGTATTTCCAGCTTTGGGCCACTATAGACAGAAGGGTATAATATTTTTCACATAGGGCTGGGGAGGTGGCTCAGGGGTTAAGCCTCCGCCTTGCAGGCAGAAGGTCCTGAGTTCGGATCCCAGATCCCACGTATAGACGCCAGGCGGAAGCCGGGGCAGCCTGCGCTTCTGGTCCTGGTAGGGCGGAGCCTGTGAATCCCGGGGCAGAAGGAGGTGGAGGCGTCCATGGTGGTTCCCGATTCGTCCGTGGTTCTACACATACACACACACACACACACACACACACACACATGCACGCGCACATACATACGCACACACGCACAATTGAATAAATAATAATAAAAAATAATTTGAAAAAAAAATTTTAAAAAATATATTTTTCACATAAAAACCAAATTATAAATTTAACTGCATTGAAATTACAAACCTTTAGGCCTTGTTTATTACTAAACAGGGCCTCAACTCTGTAGTCCAAATTGACCTGGAACTCACTATTTAGTAGTGAGTAGATTCAAAATTGTACAGTCCTACAGTGGTAGCCTTCAATAGTGCTTTGTACTACAGCCATGCATCACAACGCCTAATTTAAGGTTACAAACTTCTCATGGCAGGCATATGGCTGCCCACACTTTAAGATTACAAACTTGGGACTGGAGAGGTGGCTCAGGGGTTAAGCCTCTGCCTTGCAGGTGGAAGGTCCTGAGTTCCGATCCTAGACCCCACGTAAAGGTGCGGGGGGGGGAGGGGGAGGGGGGAGGGGGGGGGGGGGGGGAGGGGGGGGGGGAGGGGGGGGGGGGGGGGGGAGGGGGGGGGGGGGGGGGGAGGGGGGAGGGGGAGGGGGGAGGGGGAGGTGGAGGGGGAGGGGGAGGGGGAGGGGGAGGGGGAGGGGGGAGGGGGGAGGGGGAGGGGGAAGGGGGGAGGGGGGCTGCGTTTCTGATCATGGTAGGGCGGAGCCTGTGAATCCCGTGAGTAAACAAGGAGGAGGTGAAGGCTCCATGGTGGTTCCCGAATTCGTCCATGGTTCTACACACACGCACGCACACACGCATACACGCACAATTGAAGAAATAATAATTTAAAAATTTAAAAAAAGATTACAAATTCATAAGCAACCAAAACCAAAACTAATCAGAGCAGAGCCAAGACAGAAGGCGTAGCCCAGTGTGAAGAGCCTTCCTTGGCACGGGCAAGGCCCTAAATTCAATCCTCACTCCTAGGGGAGGGCCAACTGCAGATTAGTGGGAATGTAACACACACAACTGACAAAGAAATATCCAGAGTATTTGCCAAATTTCTAAAAATCAGTAAGACAGCAGCACAGCAAAAAAAAAAAAGGCATGGCTTAGATACTTCATAAGGAAAAAATTCAGTGACCAGCAAATCTGTGAAAAGGAGCACAGTCTTACTCATCACCTGCCATCAGAAAGTCTACAATTAAAGACCAAGAGACCCAAAATAGCAGACATTAGGGAGGATGTGGGGCACAGGAAACTGATACCAACAGGGAAATATAAGTCAGTCACTTGGAAAATTCCAGTACCATCTGTTTTTAAAATAAACATGCCGGGGTTGGAGTATAGCTCCATTGGCAGCGTGCTCACCCAGCATGCATGAAACCCTGTGTTTGATTCCCAGCACCACAAAGACCTGGTGTGGTGGAGGTGGAGGTAGAGGCAGGAAATCACAAACTCAAAGTCATCCTAGGCTACACAGCACAGAGTGAGAGCTGCAAGCATACATACATACATACGAGGCCAATCTGTGCTACATGAACAACATCACAAAAAAGGAGGGAAGGAAAGAAAGGAAGAAGGGGATTAGGGAAGAGAGAGACAGAGACAGAGAAGAGAAGAAAGAGGAAGAATAGATAAAGGAGAACAAGGAGGAAAGGGAAGGAGAAAGGAAGGAAAAAGAAAATATGCATACCTTACTACCTTGCAACTTCACTCCTAGATATACCTTGTAGCAGTTCACCTGCATGGTTGCCGATAAATGACCATCAAACAGTTTAAGGGAACAAGGGGTTTATTCTCTCTTATGAGTACTGATTACAGTTCTCAGTCCAGCTTGACAGGAGAGCATGCACCAACACCAGGGCCCAGGGAACTGGCCACACCATCTCTACACACCAGCTGAGAGAGGGACAATCCCTACTTGCCAGACCAGCATGTCTGGCCAAGTGTACAAAAGGATGCCAACTTCCTCAACCAGCTCTCAGTATTTTATTCACCTGTTCAGGACCTAGTCCCACCCACCATGGGCTGGGCCTTCCCCATCAGCTAGACAATCTCTTACAGGTTTGCTCTGAGCTTAACTCAACCATTAATTCTCCACAAATGTGCCCAGAGCTCAAACCCTCAACCATCAAGTTGACACCTGTGCCTAACTATGACATACTTAAAGTGCTGAAACTATAGGCATTTATCACTGTGTCTGGCTCTGAATATATTCTTTGGAGAAATTTCTATTAAAATCCTGTTCCGGGGTTGGGGATTTAGCTCAGTGGTAGAGTGCTTGCCTAGCAAGCGCAAGGTCCTGGGTTTGGTCCCCAGCACCCCCCAAAAAAAAAAAAGATAAAATTATAAAATCCTGTTCCCTCTTTTAAATTAATTGACTATGTATTTTATATAATAATTTTATTTTTATTTTTCTTCTCCCTTTAGTCCCTATTCCCATCCCTCCTCCTTTTCTCCTGACAATCCTTTATTTCCCCTGTCATACTCCCTCCTATTTTCAAGTATTTTCACTTGTGTGACCCACTGTGTTTCATCTAGATTGTCTTTGATGTCATATGTCTGATGTGATTCATGCTCTAGCAAGTGTCATAGATCAGTGGGTACCATAAGGAGAGCATCTTTCTTTTCTTCCTTATTCTCATGAGTCTCTCAGGGAGGTATGGAGTTTCTTGAGATGGTTCTCTTTTCCTGGTGAGATGCTGATAGGACAGTTCCATCAAGCTTTTGTCATGTTCAGGAGACAGCCTCTGGCCACCAGCGTTCCATTTCGAATTCTTAACACTCTTACCACCATTTCTAATGTGATGTTCCCTGAGCCTTTGGGTGGGGATGAATATTGCTTAGATGGGTTGACTATATTTTTAAACTGTAAGTTTTCAGACATATTTTGAATATCTTTTTCCATTTGATTTTGGCTTCTTTTCTGGTGTTGTAGAATGAACCCTTTATATTGCTCATGTTAAGCATGGACTCTACCAGCAAGTTATATCCCAATCCCATATTTGGGGTAATATTTTTATTGGGTATATGACTATCAAGTATTTTTTCTTATCGGGTAAGCTTGAATATGCTTAGGAAGTGGAAGCAGGAGGATCACATGTTCAAGAACAGCCGGACTACATAACAAGACCTAGTCTTAATACTCTTTCACAATCTGAGGGATGTTACCCGACTTTAAGCCTTACTACAAGGCTTTGTAGGGCTATTGTGATGGAGCAGCAGGTAAAAGCTCTGTGTGTAAACTTGGCCACCCGAGTCTGAGGCCAGAGCCCATATGATGATAGGAGGGACAAACTGGAAAGCTGTTATCTGATATCCACATAGATGCCAAGTGTTTTCTCTTTCTTTCAAAAATAAAAACAAACAAGTGAATAACCAAGACACTGTGACTATAGCTGAAGGTAGACACATAGATCAAAGGAACACAATAGAGTCTAGAAACTGGTCTAACAACATACAATTAATCAATTTTTACATTTGATCTTAGCCAAGAAGCAGAAAAGTAACAGTTAAGTGTGTGTGTGTAATTTTTTATTATTATTCAATTATGCATGTATGGTGTGTGCGTGTGTGCATGTATGTGTGTGTGTAGAACCACGGACGAATTCGGGAACCACCATGGATGCCTCCACCTCCTCCTTGTTTACTCTGCCCCGGGATTCACAGGCTCTGCCCTACCAGGACCAGAAACGCAGGCCGCCCCCGCTTCTGCCTGGTGTCTATATGTGGGGTCTAGGATCTGAACTCAGGACCTTCTGCCTGCAAGGCAGAGGCTTAACCCCTGAGACACCTCTCCAGCCCCAATGTGTGTGTTTTATACTAGGATCAAACTCAGGATAATGTGCATACTAGGCAAGTACAAATTATGTGTGTGTATTGTGTGTGTATATATATGTATGTGTGTATTGTGTGTGTGCGTGTTATGTGTGTTTGTGTATCTGTGTGTTTTATACTAGGATCAAACTCACAGTCTTGTGTATACTAGGCAGGTACACATTGTGTGTGTGTAGGTGTTTTATACTATGATCAAACTCAGGATCTTGTGCATACTAGGCAAATACACGTCCGTAGAAGTTAATTTTTTAAATAAATATGAGAAGTCAATTCAATAGAGAATGCAAAACATTTCCAAAAAAGTGGTTGAAACATATGTATAGACAAAAGAAATTAAACTTGAGGTGACAATAAGGGTCAGCAAGAGTAGGGATTTGACAACAAGCCTGAGTACAATCCCTGGAACACGTGTAAAAGCAGAAGGAAAGCATCAGCTCACAAAGTTGTCCTCTGACCCCCCACACACACAATACACACACATACATACACACAATAAACACACATATATATATACATACACACACATACACACAATAAACACACATATATACATACACACACACATATACACGCAATACACACATACACACGCATACATACACAATACATGTATACATATATACACATGCACAGAGACACACATAATACACACATACACATATACACTCACATACACACACAATACACACATACATATACACACACATACACACACACACACATACACATACATACACACGCACTAATAATAGAATTACTAAAAATTATTAAAAAGAAGTTAACCTGGGCCTAAGTCTTATACCTCATACCTCAGAACAAATCTATGTAAATGTAAAATGCAAACTATGAAATGTTTTAAAATTGTTCTTTGAGAGAGAGAGCACACATGCATGTCATAGTGAATGGGTGAAGGTCAGAGGTCAACTTTCCTCCCCCATGTGGACTTCCAGGGATCAAACTCAGGTTGCCAGTTTTACAACAATGCACTTTATTCACTGAACTATCTCACCAGCCCAAACTATGAAACTTTTAGAAGAAAACATAGATTAAAACCTTTGTCTTGGGCTGGAGAGATGATTCAGTAGTTAAAACTCTGCCTTGCAAGCAGAAGTTCAGATCACAGGTCTCATGCAAAAAAATGCCAGGCAGAAACAGTTGGGTCCTGCATGTCTGACCCTGGTGGGTGGAGTCTGGGAAATCCCAGAAGGAAGCAAAAAGGGTAGAAGCAATCCAGAATGATTCTTGAAGTCACCCTTGGTCCTCCACAGGGATACACAGTGCCCTCTGGTACACACACACACACACACACACACACACACACACACACACAAAATAAAGTTAAAAAAAAGAAAACTTTTGTCTCTTGTGTCAGGCAGTGGGTTCTTAGGCATGCATTAAAACCTAAAAATTAATACTCTGGAATACAAAAGGACTATTAAGAAGATGGACTGGAGCCAACAGGGTAGCTGGGTGGATAAAGATGCTTGCACACAAACTTGGCAAGCTGAGTTTAATACCCAGAGGCCCACGTAGTGGAAGGAAAGAACCAACTTCTAAAAGTTGTTTCTCTGACCATCACACATGCACCATGTCATAGGCATTCCTTCTCTCTCTCTCTCCCTCCCTCCCTCTCTCTCTCTCTTTCCCTCCCTCCTTTCCTCCCTCCCTCCGTCCCTCCAATAAATAAAAAATTTAAACAGTGAATTGAAAAAGTGAACAACTAAGAGAAAGTATTCACAAAGATTGTGTCTGACAAAGGATTGTGTCTTACACAGAGTAAGCAAATAACTCAATTTAAAAATGGGCAAATTCACAGGATCCAGGGGAGAACATAGTGCTAATGTTCTGCTAAATTGGCACCGTATCAAACTGCCTTTGACGTTCAAAACCCATTGATTAATGCAGCTATTAATCTTCATCTCTGAAATTTTCTATTTGCAGTAGGGACAGAGGGCAGAAAAAAGATGCACTTGGAGCACTGTGCTCTAGGCAAAATCTTCTCCCGTCAAGGTTCAAAGAACATCACTGAAGAGGGAGCAGGTGTCACGGAGACTGCTCCTAGCCATGAACAGAGAAGCCTCTGCTTACAGTGGCCAGAAATGAAGACAGAGAAGCACAGTTGTACAAGAAGCTGAGAATGCGCTGCTCCCTTTTCCTGTCCTTCATCATGGCGCAGGATCAGGGCGAGGAGGAGAACCCCATGTGCAAACTTCGCATCTGCAAGCTCTGCCTGCACATCTGTGTCGGGGAGATATTGGACTGCCAAGGTGTTGGAACAGCTCACAGGCCAGACCCTGTATTTTCCAAAGCCAGATACACTGTCCGGTCCTTTGGAATTAGGAGAAATGAAAAGATTGCTGTCCACTGCACCGTCCGTGGGGCCAAGGCAGAAGAAATCCTGGAGAAGGTCTGAAGGTGCAGGAATATGAGTTAAGCAAAAAACAACTTCTCTGATACTGGAAACTTTGGTTTTGGGATCCAAGAACACATTGATCTGGGCATCAAATACGATCCCAGCATCGGCATCTATGACCTGGACTTCTATGTGGTGCTGGGTAGATCAGGTTTCAGCATTGCTGACAAGAAGTGCAGGACAGGCTGCATTGGAGCCAAGCACAGAATCAGCAAAGAGGAGGCCATGCACTAGTTCCAGCAGAAGTATGATGGGATCATCCTTCCTGGCAAATAAACTCTGTCCAAGTGACCAATAAAATTTTCTCAGTGAAACATTAAAAAAAAAAAAAAGAGGATGAGAATAAGTGAAAGTTGAGGATTCGGCTCTCAGCAAGGGGTGTGTGTGTGTGTTGCCAAAAGGTTCAGAGACCTTTGCAGAAGAGGGGAAAAAGAACGTGAGAACTAGAGGACAGAGGAAAGGATTGTGAAGCTATTTTTCAAAAATGGCATAGATGTGGCAACTGTGAACCCATAGCAAGGCAATTTCTGACACTCAACCTACAGTGGACTTTACCTAGTCAATGGTCAGTTATGAACTGAGGACAAATCCATGGGACTCTACCAAGTACTGATGAGCAATGGAAACCAACAGATTAGGGAGTTAGGGAAGTGGCGAAAATACCCAGTGTGTACCCATGAGGGAGACATGGTTCCAAGCCCAGGACCACAAAGACACACGAATATGAGAGGAAAACTTACAGCTCACAGCGGAGGGCAGATAAGAAAAGATAGAAGGGAAACGAATCAGAATGTATTTTTATCAAGTATGAATTTGTCAAAAACCAAAATCTATCAATAAAGAAAAGTGTGGGTAGAAACTACTCTACTGGTCTGAAAAAAACAACAGCAATGGGCAGAGTACTTAAACAGACAGACCACAAAGGACACATGGA
The DNA here is from genome assembly GCA_023101885.1 of Typhlomys cinereus. Lineage (NCBI taxonomy): Eukaryota > Metazoa > Chordata > Mammalia > Rodentia > Platacanthomyidae > Typhlomys > Typhlomys cinereus. The sequence continues at coordinate 231,789 of JALPQD010000336.1, forward strand.
GAGACACACCATGTCACTGGCCATCAGGAAAATGAGATTTTTTTTAATGATTCAGTTATTTATTTGTGTGTGTGTTAAAAGGCTCCGTGTGCCCCTGTGAGAGCTGGAAGTATAGACGGCTGGAGTTTTTATATAGGATCTAAGATCCAAACTCAGGTCCTTATGTTCTCAAGGCAGAGTTTTAACCCCTGAGCCTCCTGCAACTCAGGAAAATGTGATTTTAAGCCATAATGCTATGTCACTATCCACCCAACAAAAAATAAAATAGCTAAGATATGAAAACAACTGGTAGTTATAGTAAAGTCACTGTGAAAACAGTTTGAAATTTTTATTTAAAAAATTATTCAGGGCTGGATAGATGGCTCAGAGATTAAGACTCTACCTCACAAGCAGAATGTCCTGAGTTCAGATCCCAGGTCCATGTAAAAGCACCAGGCAGAAACAGCAGTGACCTGCACTTTCAGCCCTGGTGGGCAGAGCCTGGGAAACTCCAGAGCTAAACAAAAAGTAGGTAAAAACAATCCAGGATGGCTCCTGAAGTCACCCTTGGTCCTCCACAGGGACACACAGTGCCCTCTGATACACACACACACACACACACATATATATATATATACCATATCACTGGCCATCAGGAAAATGAGATTTTTTTTGATGATTCAGTTATTTTATTTATTTGTGCGTGTGTTAAAAAATATAAAATAAGGTTTAAAATTATTTGTTGACTGATTCATACTGAATACAGTGAACTGATGTCATTTTTGCCACTCAGAACCCTTTCCTAACCCCTCCTCTTCCCAGCATCAACCTCCTTCCAGTGCTCTCCCTGCTACTTCCCATCTCATTGCCTGGACAGATATCCATACTGGCACGTGAAATGGCATGTTAAATATACATTTAGCAGATATCCATCAATCGTACTCTGAGACATAGGATTATTCTAGAGGAATAGATATTTAGGTCACAGCCTTTTTATTTGTACCTCAAACTATGAACAACCCAAATGCATTTAGTAGATGAAAAGGTAGGTTACTATGCATTCATCCATGAAATATGCCCATAGTTGACACCCCAAGAGATGAATCTACAGGGCGCAGAGCTCAGCAAAAGAAGCCAGCCTGAAAGGTTATAGCATTGGTGACTCCAGTTGCAGGATATTCTTTTTTTATTATTAATTTTTTATTATTTATTCAATTGTGCATGTGTGTGTGTGTGCGCGCGCGCCCGTGTGTGTGTGTGTGTGTGTGTGTGTGTGTGTGTGTGTGTGTGTGCGCGCATGTGTAGAACCACGGGCAAATTTGTGAACCACCACGGATCTCCTCTACCTCCTCGTCATTTACTCTGCCCCAGGATTCACAGGCCCCACCCTATCAGGACCAGAAACGCAGCCCCCCCCCCGCTCTGCCCAGCGTCTATACGTGGGGTCTAGGATCCGAACTCAGGACCTTCCGTCTGCAAGGCAGAGGCTTAACCCCTGAGCCACCTCCCTAGCCCCAGTTGCAGGATATTCTTTAAAAATGAAATGAAGGTGTCCTAGGGCAAAAGCAGAAGAAGGGTGCGACTAAAAACAGGAGGCTGTCAGAGTTTATGGGGTGATGGAGCTGTTCTGGGCCTGACGGTGGTTTGGTTACACAAATCTAGTATGTGTCAAATGCAGAAGAAAGAATTTCTTCTTGTCTTGTGTGATGACAACTGGGATCCAGAGCTATGCTGCAAATCCCCTAATTTTCTCTTGTCAAGGTCTGCTGGTCAGAGCAGATCTCTGTCCTCTTCCCTCAGTGCCGTGCTAGCACAGCCAGCACCTTCAAGCAGCACACTGAGGAGTTACAGAAGCCAGGAGACGGCGATGGCACATGCTGCGTCCCCACAGAAGATGCTGGGCCCCACTTTGTGATTCTGAAATTAGGTAAGGACAGTCCAGAGCTGCAGGGCAGGAACAGAAATGGCCTGAGATGCTGGGCCCCTATCTCTCCTGGTTCTGTGCTGACTGTGGCCCACACCCCGCTAAGGCCAAGGACAGTGGGCAGGGGCGATAGTCCTTCACCCCATCCCCCAGTCTCACCAGGCCCGGACTCCTATTGTCACTGGCTCTGATAACAGACCCACCCCCTCAAGCCCCCTCTCCTCTCAACTGGAGGCCACATCTTGACTGGCCCCTGACATTGAGCATATAAAGGGACACTGAGACAGGCATCACCAGGCCAGTCCTGAGTGGGTTCGACTCCAGCACAGCCTCCAACTTCATCAGCACCATGTCTCTGCTCAAGAGCGAGAGAGCCATCATCACGTCCACTTGGGACAAGATTGCCGTGCACGCTGAAGCCATTGGCACGGAGACTCTGGAGAGGTGAGTGCGGCACAGTGACGCAAGTGGCCAGGGCAGAGGCCGGGGGGCTGCAAGAAGGGGCTAAAGAGGGAAGGATAATGAGGAGGGTCCACAGAGAAGGGGTCAGCAAGGTTAGGATGGTGAGAAGAGATGGTGAAGACAGAGGGGGGGATCAGCAAAGAGGAGAGGATGGGGAGAGGTCAGTGAGGGGGACTGTGAGATCAGAGCTTAGGAGCCTAAGGGGAGGTGGACTGGAAGGGAGCTGAGAATAGGACTGTGTCTCAGTCCTCACCAACATCTTGTCCACAGTTACTTGCTTCACAAATACTTTTTAAAGGCATTCATGAGACAATGAACAAATGAATTACAAGGTGCCTTGTCACACCAGAACCTGGGGCAAAAGAAAATATTAGCAACATTGATCCTGTTTTTTTAATGTGTGTCCAATATACATTTTGCATTAATTTAACTTTTCACTGTTGCATGAAATGTTGTTTTTCCTGTGGGGTGCATCTTGGGGTGCCCTGGGCTCTAGCTCTGGAGGTCACCAACAATGCTAACGCCTCTCCTGCTCCCAGGCTCTTCTCCAGCTATCCACAGACCAAGACCTACTTCCCACACTTTGACCTGCACCAGGGCTCTCCACAGTTGCGTGCCCACGGTACCAAGATCGTGGCTGCCGTGGGAGATGCAGTCAAGAACATAGACAACCTTTCCGCTGCACTGACCAAGCTGAGCGAGCTGCACGCCTACATTCTGCGGGTGGACCCCGTCAACTTCAAGGTGAGTCTGTGAGGATGGAGGGACGAAGGATTGGTCTGAGGTGGATGGGGCATCGATGGGGGAGACTGCACAGCTGCACTGCGCCCTGACCTGCCCACGGCCCTCGCAGCTCCTGTCTCACTGTCTGCTGGTCACGCTGGCCGTGCACTTCCCTGCGGACTTCACAGCCGAGGTCCATGAGGCCTGGGACAAGTTCATGTCCATCCTGTCTTCGGTCCTGACGGAGAAGTACCGCTAAGCACTGCCTTCACAACCCCCAGGACCTGCTACAACCCCTCTCCTCCCTCTCCGCCCTCTCTCTGAACCCTTCACCACCTCCTTCCCAGAGTCCCCAATAAATGGTTGAAGTAGAAATGAACTTGTCCTGTTTTCTGGTACTGGAGGGAAGGAGGGCAGAAGCTGAGGAACATGTTGGGATTTCTAGAGAAACCGTGGCCTGGAGGTCACTCCCAGGGGGCTTTGGGGAGGTTCTTCCCCCCCTCCAGGGGACCCAAGTTGCACCTTAAGAGGGAGCAGGTCCTGAGGTCACACGTCCTCCAAGCTCCTCCACACTTCCCAAGTTGCTTCCCTCTATGTCATGTTCCTCAAGCTTGGAGAACATCTCCCTACCGCAGCAGCTTCTGCTGTGGAAGCTGCCAGGGGATCTGTAATCACTCCCATTCTGGTCTGAGTCATCTAAGGATGTAGTCCCAAACCACGAGACAAAGTGGTTACAGCATACGGAGATCCAGTGGGGTCTTCAAAGTGTACTTCACGGGTAAAGTTCACAACCAGCCCTACAGTGATCTTGACTGAGAAATACGGCTCACACAGATATTGCTGTGCGTGGCCAGTGCAGGGGGGTCTCAGAGTAGTGTGTGCTGTTGAAAAGCCAGCACTGTTACCTGTTTTCCATGAGCAGAGAAGATTAACACCTCTCAGGGAGGCTCCCAGAACTGAAAGTGCAAAGCTTGCCCTCCGTTGGAGCAGGACTTCACCTCAAATGTCAATATGGCATCCGGGCACCCTACATCTGTCCACAGCACATTCATATTTTCTTATTTGTTCATTCTCCCTTTACCCTAACGTGCTGGGACATACAGGAAGAAATGCCTTGAGTTTTCTCAAACAAATGTGGATTCAAGGTTCTGGGGCTAAGTGCAAATGTAGTTTCAGGCATGGCAAAACTGGGGATCCCTGGCCTCTTTTGAATCTCTGTAATTCTCTGCTCCATTTCCTTGGGGCATACTATCTCTCTGCAACAAATCCTGACCTGGTTTGGCTTAGTTACTTCCTCTGAACCTCTGAATAGAGAGTCAGTCCTGGGTGGCCATAATTTAGAAAACAGTCCAAGTTTCAAATTGGGTCACATTAACAGGCTAGGGCGATTCTATACATGGCTGAACTCTCAGAAGGAAAAACAATCCATAAACTCAAGAACGTGAAATTATTTTTGAGATCACAATGTATGGATGTGGCATGGCTTCCCCATACCCCAATCTCAACAGCTAACTGCAGGGCTGTCTTCCAAGATGAGAACACTCCCAAGATGAGAACACTCCCATGTCTGGCTCCACACTCCAAAATTGGCTAGGGAGGTAAGAATGACAGAATCTTCTCATTTGCGGACAAACAACAGGGACAAAATGGGGAGCAGGATCCACACACAGCACACACGCCATCCCCAGGAGGACGGTGCCCACCCCGTGAGCACACTGAGCCTGACTCACCACACGGTCAGCTTTGCCAAAACAGCTTGGAAGCTGCACCCTTAGCACGGCTCCCTGACCTCCCCCGGGGCCTGGTGCTCAGGACCTGTTTCCCTGGGCTGCCTGGGAGCACCGGCTGAGCAGGGGAGGAGGGGCGCTGGCAGGGCTTCACCTCACATGATGTGCTTCATGTCCCAGGGTTCACATACGAGTTGGGCCCAGGGAAAGAAGAGTAAAGACAGCTCGTAAGATTGCTCTTCCTTCACAACCCAGCTGAGGACTGCAACACCTGAGGATGGATGGAGTTCAGGAGTTTCAGAAAAACCACAAGACAAGGTAGGCTGCAGGATCAAGCTTGGTCTCGACGTGAACATCACCGAGAAACCTAAAGCAGACCTGGGAACCTAGCCGAACCCCACCTCCACCCCTCTGCACTCTCCCACGGAGGCACCTCCCAGAAACCTCTGCTTCGGACACCTCTGCTCTGCAGCTCAACACTTCTGCTTCAGACACAGACTCGGCATAAACCTCCATGGCGCTGTCTGCTACCGACGAGGTCAATGTCAGAAGTGTCTGGGACCAGGTGCGCGGCGACAGACCTGAGTGTGGGGCAGAGACCCTACACAGGCGAGGCCCCAACTCCTGATCACAGCCCTGCCCACGATGCCCACCTGCCTTGCCCTAACCTTCCCCAGTCCTCTGGCCCTCTCCCGCTTCTCCTCAGAGGCTGATCAACAGTTTTCCTGTCTCCAAGACCTACTTCCCTGACCATGACTAAGTCCTGGTTCCACCCAGCTCGGGGATCAAGGGAAGAAGATGATCGATGCTCTGAGCGAGGCAGTGGATCAAATGCACGACTTGCCCACTGCCCTGTCAGCTCTGGGCAACCTGCATGCCCAACAGCTGCGTGTGGAAGCAGCTAAATTCCAGGTGACACTCAGCCAGGGCCAGAGATGTGCAGGGGTGGAGGTCTCAGAACGTCAGCTGGCCCAGGAGGTCCAGAAGGTGAGACAAACAGCTCCCCACCGACTCTCTGACCCATAATCGGTGCTCTCTGTCCCCACAGCATCTGAACCACAGCCTGCTTGTGACCGCGTGGCCGGCCGCTGCCCAGATGCAGACACCCCAGAAGTCCTTCTCTCTCTAGACAAGTTCTGGGAACGTGGAGTCAAGCTGTTGGTCTCTAGATACCGCTAAGCAGAGCCTTCCCCTGCCTCCCTGCCTCCCTGCCCTGGACAGGCCTCCTCACATCCCATACCCACATCTCCTCTCTGAGTAAATCTGTGTGGATGGCAACCCGCATGTGTCTGGGATCCTCATGTTGCTGAAGTGGCAGGAGTGGGTGTGTCTCTACTGTCTTGGACCAGGAACCTCTGTGCAGCTGCCATGGGGAGAGGGGCAAACCAGAGAGCTGCAGAGAGACTCTGACACGTGGGCCTGTCCTGGGACAGCCAGTCTTCTGAGGGGTTTTTGCTGGGAAATTTTTTAAGCTTTATTTACTCATTCATGGGAGGGGGTGTCAAAGGACACTGTGTATCCTTGTGGAGGACTTCAGGAATCATCCTGGTTTGCTTTCACCTCCTTTTTGCTTCCCATTGGGATTTCCCCGATTCTGCCCACCAGGACCGGAAGCACAGGCCACCTGTGTTAGTGTTTTTATGTGGGAGCTGGGATCTGAACTCTGGACATACTGTTTGTGAGGCAGAGTCTTAACCCCTGAACCAACTCTGCAGTCCCTCAATGGGTTTCCTTGGGGCACAGAGCAGGAGTCTTACGGTACACGAACTCTTGTGAAATATCACTAACCTATAACAACTAAAGAACGTAGAAAATAAATATAATGAACCTAGGTGACGAGGTCCAAGCTGCTATGGAGACCGAGGCAAGGGAATACTAATGAAAGGTCAGCCTGGGCTAGATGGTGAGAGACACTTCCACTCATCCCAAAAATACAAACACAGTAAAGGAAGAAAGAGGAAGAGGAAAAGAAGCATGACTGTGCATGTAACTCAATGGCAGAGCACTTGCCTGGCATTCTGGGCAAGATTATATTGTGCTAAAAAAAAAAAAAAAAAGCAGAGACTAACAAACAGGAGAGCTTTCAAGATGGCTCAGAGGATAAGGGTGTCGGCCAAACAAGCTTGACCTCAGTTCAAACCCTGGAGTGCACACACGCACACAGGCACACACACACACACACACACACACACACACACACACACACACAATGCAAACACACAATTAAGTCAACAAAGTTGTCTCCTGACCTTACACATGCACTGTGCCAATCATATATAAACAACGTACCTATCACAAGTTGATAACAATAATAAAACAAAATGAATGAATAAATAAATAGTAAACAACAAACATAGATTGTCACAAACAAAAATGAAGATGACAAGTCTCTGGACAAAGAGCATGAATGGAAGGGTTAAAGTACCGATTGCCCTTTCTCTGCAGTAGCGACCCCCAAAGAGCAGGCCGACATGGCCAGGAAAGAGAAAGAAACAGAGAGACAGACAGAGAGAGAGAGAGAGAGAGAGAGAGAGAGAGAGATTCCATGGCACTGGTTCTCCTACCTCTGTCTCCTATCTTACCTTAGGAGGAAGGGATTACACGCGTCCGCTGCTACACCTGACTGCTTACATGAGCTCTGGAATGAAAACTCAGGTCTGGGGTTAGCATAACAAGCACTTTCCTCATTGAGCATATCATACCCCCATCTCTCCCTTCTCACTGCAGCCCAGCACACAGATTGACAATTCACTGACCTCAGCCTAGGGACACAGTACATGGCCCTGTCTCTTCCCCATTCCAGTTCTGCTTCCCCCACTGTCAGTGCACAGCCCCTGCCCCAGGCACTGAGGCCTCCAGGTCACGTGCTTCAACACGCTGCCTCACCATGCAAACAGCAAATTGACAGGGACTCCAGGCACATCTCTGAGACGGCTAGACATAAAGCACTGGATAGAACTTTGGCTAAGGTGGTACGCCCACCCCAACCATGCTTCCTTTGTAAACAGGGACCTGTTGGAAGAGCTGAACACTTTCCTCCCTCTCTGCCCACGGACACTTCCTTGACCCCAGAGCCAGCACAATTTTATTGCATCTATGCAAAAAAAAGGGCTGGAGATGTAGCTCAGTTGGGAGAATACTGACCTAGCATGTATGAAGCCCTGGATACAATACCCAGCAACCTCAAAACCAGGGATGGAACTGACTGTCTATAATCTTAGCATTTCAGGAGGTAGAGGCAGGAGGATCAAAAATTTAAGATGATTCTCCTCAATAGAGTGAGTTTGAGGCTAGCGCGGGACATCCCAGACAGTGGTTTAAGAAAAAAGGAAAAGGCTTCTGTGTGCCAGCACCTGAGAAGTTGAAACAGGAAGATCAATAGTTTAAGACCAGGGATGGGACTAAAATTAAAAAACTTCAAGAGAGTTTGCGCCAAACTCACCTACATGAAGAACGGGGTTTGCAAGGCTAGCCTGGGATGCACGCCCCACTGTTGTATAAATAAAAAACACAGGAAGAAGGAGGGCAGCCAGGCAGGAAGGAAGAAAGAAAGAATGGAAATTATATCTGACGAGACTTTAGCACATTCTTTTGGGGTTGTGTAAATTAAGGGAAAACTACCTCTACTGTATTTCCATCATTCCAAACAAAAGAAGGATAGGACTGATCCAGGAACTTCCATCTAAGATGAGCCATCACAGGCATAATTCAAGCTACTGCCTCATGAACCATTTTAATGCATTAATTGACATCCTTTTATTTATTTCTGCAGTGATGGGGAATGAATCCATAACTTTTGCCAAACCAGGCAGGCGTTCCCCCATGCAACTGAATGAAGGGCTTCTTCACCTTCCTGGCTTCTTTTTCCTCATAAAGATGGAGTGTGTTCTTGCAGTGCCTGTCCTGGAGCTCCAGGCTCAAGCGATCCTCCTTCCTCAGCCTCCCCAGTGCATGGGCTCCTCACCTGGAAGCTCTTGGCACATGAAGATGGAAGGCCACAAGCGGCAGCTCCCCACACTGAGACCTGGTCCCTTCCCCAAGGCAGTGGCACCGGCGCTTGCGACCTGACCCATCCCTGGAGGCTTAGGAAGGAGCAGAAGCAGAGCAGCCTGGGTTCAGGGTCCTGCACAGCCTGGGCGCCAAGCCCGGGGCGCCTCGGCCGCCCCCTGCTGGCCGCGCTGCGCCGTGCACAGGCCCCTCCACCGCAAGGGGAGGCCTGCAGGGCGGGTCCCCGAGCCGCGCATATAAGGGCCTGGCTCTGTGCGCCCAGCAGGCTTCGGATTCTGACACAGACTCAGACACCTGCAACCATGGTGCTCTCTGCTGACGACAAGGCCAACGTCAAGGGTGCCTGGGACAAGATTGGCGGCCACGGCGGCGAGTATGGCGGCGAGGCTCTGGGAAGGTAAGGGGACAGCGCACGTCGGCGGCCCTGTAGAGGCGCAGGGTCCACGGCTCACTGGCCTCTCTGCTGACCTTCCCAACCCTGCCTCCCGCTTTCTCCGCACAGGATGTTCGTGGGCTTCCCCACCACCAAGACCTACTTCCCGCACTTCGATTGCAGCCCGGGCTCCGCCCAGGTCAAGGCCCACGGCAAGAAGGTGGCCGACGCACTCACCACTGCTGTGAACAACATTGACGACCTGCCTGGCGCCCTCTCTGCTCTGAGCGACCTGCACGCCCACAAACTGCGTGTGGACCCCGTCAACTTCAAGGTGTGTGCTCGGGCTCGGGGACAGAGGGCTCCGAGGGCCTCGGCAGACAGCAGACTACACGGGGGAGAGCAGGCTGTCGGGGGTCTGCCCGGCACTGATGCTTCCTTTCTCCACAGCTTCTGAGCCACTGCCTGCTGGTAACCCTGGCCAACCACCACCCTGCCGATTTCACCCCCGCCGTGCACGCCTCCCTGGACAAATTCTTTGCCGCCGTGAGCACCGTGCTGACCTCCAAGTACCGTTAAAATGAGAGCGCCAGGCCTGCTGCTCTCCCCCCTTCCCCCCTGCGCTGTACCTCTTGGTCTTTGAATAAAGTCTAAGTGGGACTAAGGTGTGTGCCTGGGTTCTGTGTCTACACGAGTTACTGAGGTGGGTGTGGGAACTTTGGAGAGCACATTCCCAGCCTCAGAGCAGTGGCAGAAGGCAGGAAAAGACAGGAGTGGGAGAAGAGTCCAGAGGCACATATAGGAAAGAGGATCAGGGCAGAGTTCTCGACCCAGTTCCCTGCACGGACCCTGGCCCAGTGGTTCCTATCAGGTTGCACAAGAACTTGCTGGAACACTTTACTTACACACACTCACTCACAGCCCAAGTCTCCCACAGATGGCTGGTGAGAAGACATCCTTTCCTCAGACCAACTCTGCATCCTCCTCCTTCACCTTCCACTGCGAGCGCCAGAGTGTCCTAAGCACAGGGCGCAGTGCACACGCAATGGGATTACAAAGGCAGAGGCCAAACCGTTCTGTGACAGTGTCACGCAAGGCTGCTCACTCTTTGGACACTGACATCCAGGGTCCATGAGGACTGAATCTTTGAGCCCCGCACACTGCACACGTCGTCACCCTGTAGCTGTCGCCTCTGTCTGCGTGGCTCAGGAAGGGGAAGACACACAGCTCGGGAGGCAGGACCCATGTTGTCCCAACATGCCACCATCCTGCAGAGCGGCCCCTCGCAGCCCGGCCCTGCGCTGACAGCAGCATCCTAGTCCCTGGGTCCAGAGGCATCCTTGGGAAATGCTTGCCTTGGACCTTAGCGCCACACCGAGTGTGAGCTGCAGATAAGGGTTATCTCTGTTGTTCTACTAGCAAAGCAGCCAGGGGTGGGGAGATATCATTACATCACCAGTGTGTGACTGCAAAATGGTGAGAGAGTCACACACCGAAGAGCTGGTTTTATGACATGATCTCATGGAACTCTGACTGCCCTCCAACGCTCTATGTAGTCAGGGATGGCCTTGAACTCCTGACCCTCGCGCACCAGGATTGCAGGCATGTGTCACCATGCTTTACACATGCCAGGCAAGTACTCTACAAAGTGAGTTCCGTGGCCAGACCACAGTGAGGTGTTCTTCAGTAACCAAAGGAGTGAACTCTGTATGGAGTGTTTCTGAGCCTTGAGGACACCCTGCTGAGTGGAAGAAGCCAGGCGCCAAAGGCCACGGGTGGCAGGATTCCACCCACGTGAAGTGGGCAGAACAGAACACATAGGGAAACAGAGCAGGTTCCCAGTTACAGGGGCTGGAAGAGGAGGTGGAGCAGCTGTGGTTAACAGGCTGCAGTTTCTGCTGAACGAGGGAAGTGCCGGAAGCAGATGGCAATGACAGCTGCGCATGGGGGACATGCTACACGTCACTGACTTGTGCCCCCCACAGATGGCTGCCTGGCACCTATGCCCAGCGTTGGTAACTCACAGATTGTGGTTGTTGTGATTCCTGCTGGGCTACCTCAGCAGCACCCCATACCCATCATTTTCAGGACAGGGCGTGGAGCTAGCTAGAGCCAGGCACCTGGCTCTTCTCATGTCCTATGTGTGCTCTTCACAACAACCGCGAGTAGAAATTCTTTTGAAGCAGAGAAGTGGTAGTCACCAAAATGGATTTTTATCACAGAGTCCAATTTAGGATGATAGAAGAAGGAGCGCTCAGGAAACAGTACTGACTGGAAGCATGGTATGGACTTGCTCCACTGAGAGTGACCAGACGGGAAATGATCGTTCTGAGCCACCTGGAGACACAGTCGAGGAGTCCTAGTGACTCCAGAGGGAGAAGAGCAAGCAAAGCACTCAAACGGCAAACACGCAGAATTATGCAGAAACCACTAGAACTAGGCCAAACAGCAACACTCGACAGACACGGGTTCTGCCCAGTCAGCCCTTGAAAACCTGAGGCTGGGCGTCCAGGGAGCTGGGGGCTGGGGGCACTGCCCGGCCAGACCAGAAGCTGTGAGCGCGGGGCGGGGACACCGCAGCGCCCCCGGTGGCCGCACGGGTTCCGCTCCGCCTGCGCCCAAGCCCAGCACAGAGAACAGACACCAGGAGCGGGATGACGTCCTTGTCACAGAGGGATCGGGCCCTGGTGCGCGCGCTGTGGAAGAAAATGGGCAGCAACGTCGGAATCTACACGCAGGAGGCTTTGGAGAGGTGCGGGCGGGGCTGCGGGGCCGCACGTGCCAGCAGGCCGGGTCCCCAGTTCACCCGCCCTTCCTTTCTCCCTCAGGACCTTCCTGGCTTTCCCCTCCACCAAAACCTACTTCCCGCTCCTGGACCTGAGCCCAGGCTCTGCCCATGTCAAGGTCCACGGCCGGAAGGTGGCTGATGCGCTCTGCTTGGCCGTGAACCACCTGGACGACCTGCCTGGCGCTCTGTCTGCCCTGAGTGCCCTCCACACACACAAGTTCCGGGTGGAGCCTGCCAGCTTCCAGGTGAGCAGGGTGGCCGGCCTCTGCAGACTATTGCTGCGGCTGTGGGGCAGGGCAGCAGGGCAAGGCCAAGCCCGGGAGGAAGAAGGCACAGTGCTCCCTTTCCCCACAGCTCTTGTGCCACTGCCTCCTGGTGACCCTTGCCCGGCACTACCCGGGAGACTTCAGCCCTGCCATGCACGCCTCCCTGGACAGGTTTCTGAGCCTGGTGACCTCGGTGCTGACCTCCCAGTATCACTGAACTCCTGGTCCTGGCCGAAGAGGGGTCCCCAGGCACGGCCTTCCTCAAGCCCACCGGGACTCACAGACTCCTTCCCGGCTCCTCCGCCATTAATTTGTCTTGTCTGCAGGGCAAAGGAAAACTGACCCCTTCAACAGTCCCAAAGCACAATCTGAGAGGCCCGTGAGGCTGGGTGGGCAGCTCGGACTCCTCCTCCTCCTCCTCCCTGTTCTTCTCATGCTCCTTTTCTTCTTCCACTTTCTCTCCTCCCCCTGCTCCCTCTTGTTCTCCAGAGGGTCTCATGTAGCCTAGGATGGCCTCACACTCATGATATGAGCTGGGCTGAACTTGAACTCACGCACCTCCCGCTGCCGTCTGCCCTGGGCATCCAATAAAGTGTGCAGCGCTGCACTCGGCTGCACGGAGGCTCTTTTCTGGTGAAACTTCTCTAGCATTGCTGGTCTCCTCTTGGCTCTCTCTTGGCAGTGCGCCAGGTTCAAGATTTTCGCCCCATGCAAGCTGAAGGTCCCTAAATATTGTGCAAACCCGAAACTCAAAGACAGGAAAAACGTGCAGTGCCCGTGAGGCAGGGGGTAAACCGCCATTAGACTGGGGTACAAGGAAAAGCTCCTGAGGACACTGTAAGAGGCAGTGGACTGGGCACAAGGGTACTGCCAGCAGGTGGAAGGCCACTTGTCGCACCTTCTGGAGCCTTGGTGCATCAGAGAAGCTTCTGGCCACCTCCTCTGTCGGGGGTCTGTGGCACTGAGTCACAAATTCATAGTCAAGTATACAACTGCACCTTTGCCTCCTAGGAGGAGGGACATGGTTTCAAGGGCAGCCCTCTCCTGGACTGCTGACTAGTTCCTCCAGATCCCGGTCCACTCTGGCTCGGCTCCCCGAAAAGCACCCCTCTGCCTAGATCTGTACAGAGCTGCTGGTGTGGAGGTATGCAGGACATATGGGCGCAGCCCCACAGAAAATCAGGGTCTTCGTCCTACACTTACCTGGCCCAGCCATCCCAGGTGGCTGTGCAGAGGGCTTCATGAGGGATGTTGTGGTCAATTTATCCACCGCAATGGATGGATAGGATAGTGAGTCCAGACCCAGTATCTGTCAAACCACAGACAGAGTGACCAGAGGACCACCGCCCCCCACATTCACCTGACTTCACAGAGAGAGAGGATTTACTTCTGTTTAAAATCATGGATGGGGGGCTGGAGAGGTGGCTCAGGGGTTAAGCCTCCGCCTTGCAGGCGGAAGGTCCTGAGTTAGGATCCCAGATCCCACGTATAGATGTCAGGCGGAAGCGGGGGCGGCCTGCGCTTCTGGTCCTGGTAGGGCGGAGCCTGTGAATCCCGGGGCAGAAGGAGGTGGAGGCGTCCATGGTGGTTCACGAGTTCGTCTGTGGTTCTACACACACACACACACACACACACACACACACACACACAGACATGCGCGCGCACATACACACGCATATGCACACAGTTGAATAAATAATAATAATAAAAAAAATTTTCAATTATGGATGGAAAGTGCATAGCTTGACTTTTGCCTGTGACTGTCTAGCCCCAGGCCTGAGCTTTACCCTGAAGCTATTACTTCCTTTCTGACCCTACACAAACCAAATCACATCCTTTGTAAACAATGGTGAAACCTGTGAAGTCCTCTCCCAGAGCACATGTATGACACACGCCTCCCTCTGCCACGAGGAAAGCACAGACGGGGTTGGTATGCATGGGAGAAAAGTCCAGTGGAGAGATGTGATGACGAATTCTGCACGAGGGTCTGACAGCCCCAGGTGCACCACGCGGCTGGTCAAACGTGTTTTCTGGGGTGTCTGTGAGAGGACCCCAGAGAGAAGCATTGGGATCGCCAGCCAGATGGACGCTTGCCCAGCACCCCCAGGGCCCGGGAACACAAGAGCTTGCGGGAGGAGCACGCGTGCTCTGCGGGAGCTGGACGCGCACTTCCTGCTGCCCTGCCTCTGGGTGCTCCAGGCTCCTGAGCTTTCCAGCAAGACCCACAGATACGGCTCCCCTGGCCCTGGGGCCCTCAGCTTTGAACTGCAACACCACCAAGGGCTTCTCTGGGCCCCACATCGCATTGAATGACCCAGGATTTCCCTCAACACCAAGGGCTCCCCTGAGCCCCTGCTTGCAGGTAGCAGGCCCCAGGACTTCCATGACATGGGACAGACTCTCATAATGAATCACCCATCTTTGCAGCCACGTGTCCTGTTTAAATTTCTCTGCAGAACTCTGACAAGTGCACGGAACCAAAAGAGCAATGTGGGGTGACATGGGCTCGATACCTACTCAGAGGCTGAGACGGGATGATTGTTTGAACCCTGGAGTGAAATCCAGCATGGGGAACAGAGGGAGACCCCACCCCTGTCTCACAGCACACTGTCTCATACCCCAAAGAGAGCAGGTCTGTGCAGCACTGAGAATGACTCTGAGCTCCAGCTACCCCCGACGAGCACACAACCAAATAGCACCACAGGATAACAAACGTCACAGACACGCTGCTCCAAATCCAACCTCGTTGCCAGGATGCCCAGCTTGCTGCCCTTTTCCACAGGGCAGTGTGCACGTGAGCGTTTGTCCCTGACAGTCATCCTCAGAGACCAGCCCAGCATGACAGGAAGGGACAGGAAGGCTGGTCCCAGCAGACTGTGCTCCCGTGAAACTCAAAGCACAGGCCCTGTCCCGAGGCCCCAGCTCATCATCCCAGTCTCTAGAACTGCCCCAGCTCCCTCAGCAGCAAGCCAGGAACATTCCTGTCCCAGGTGCTGATGCCCTGCTCCAGGCTGGCCTCTTGCAGCCCCTCCTGCTGCTGTGCCCTGGCACCTCCAAGAGTCTTCAAGCCCAGCTCTGAATGAGCCAACGCCGAGCCTGGGATACAGCTCCAGACAACGTGCTCACCCCATGCACCTTCTGCACTCTCAAGAAAGGGGCCTCTCTCCACCCCTCAGCGCCCCTGTCCCTCAACCCAGTGAGCGTTGCCCTTGATGGGCAAACTCTTTCCATGGAAATATAGAAAAACACATACGAAACTGAATCCACCCAGTCTTTCATACACACACCAAACTTCAGTGTTATCGCGAGGCCGTGTCCCTCTCCTGGCTCGCCACCAACACTGAGTGGGAGTTGAGCCCACTGGCTGCATCTGTGAAGAGATAAGAAGTTCACATGTGCAAGAACACATGAAAGTGAGATTAAGAGAGACAGGATGAGTGCGTGAAAAGTGAGAGGAGAGACAGAGACAGAGAGACACACAAAGAGAAAGAGAGAGACAGAGACACAGAGAGAGAGAGAGACAGAGACACAGAGAGAGAGAGAGAGATGTTTCATGTTCTCTGCTTCTGAAACTTGTGCACAGGAAAGGTCCAAAGAAGAGAGAGCAGGAGAAGCAGGCAGGGGTGACCACAGGCCTGGGACACATACGGGGTCCTTTGATCCCCCAGCATCGTATCCCTTCTGTCCACAGAGCAAAGCACAAGAAACTGGGGAGATGTGGGCAGCAGCAGAAAAAGGTGCAGCACGAAGCCACCCTCAGGCCTCCCAGGCGCCATGGGGCAGGCTGCAGAGGGACAGACACTCGGTGGCACTGCCCCTCCCTCACTGCACATTACGACTCTCAGCCTGTGGAGGGGGAGGTTGGGCAGTGCCCCCCCAGTGTCTTGGGAACAAAGATCAAAAGGCACAGCGTTCTGCCCCAGTGTGCTTCTGACACAAGGCGAGAAAGCCCCACGTGCTGCTGCTTGCTGAAGGCAAGGCAGCCCCAGTGTCTCCCAGAGAAGGTGCAGCTGCCGTGCAGGGCAGGGCAGGGGCTCTGGAGAGCGGAAAGCTCTCCTTTTTCAGGAGGGGACCCCAGGGCCACAGAGCTCCCAGGGCCAGCTCGCAACCCCTCAACCGTCTCCCCAGGACACTACTCAACCCCCTCCCACCTGGAGTTTCTGCTGCAGGATGTGCTTGGGCTACCTCAGCATCAACACCCACTACCCCCACCTCAACCTGCACCCCAGCTCTGCCCACCCTCAAGGCCCATGGCGAGCCATGGCTCGTGGCCAAACTGCTGAGCCACACACAGGATCACACGGACCTGTCCACGGTTAGTGGTCTGAGTGCCTGCCAGCTGTGTTGACCCACCCAGCTTTAAGGTGGGCTCGCCAATCTCTTGTGGAGGCATCTGGGATATCGGGGGCCCAACACTCAGGCCAGAGAACACCACGACTTCCACGAGGTGAGCCCTGGCTCTACATTCCTCTCCTCAAAACTCTTAAGTCATGGACTGGAGAAATCTTAGGGGTTAAGACTGCCCCGAAAGCAGAAGGTCCTAAAAAAAAAAAAAAAACAGTAAGAAAAAAAAAAAAAAAAGAAAGCGGAAGGTCCTGAGTTTGGATTCTGGGTCCCATGTTGAAACATCAGGTGGAAATGGCAGTGGCCTGCCCTTCTGCTCTTTGGGGGAAGAGCCTGGGAAATACCAGAAAGAGGAAAGAGGAGGAGAAGCAATGCAAAATAATTCCAAAGTCATTCTATGTCCTCCACAGATACACACAGTGCCCTCTGATACACACACACACACACACACACACACACTCAATCAATCAACAAACAAAGTGGAAAAAAGGAAGATACTCTTGAGTCACACTCTGTGGATAAACCAGGCACCACCGCTGCGGTCCACACCTCCCTGGCCCAGTTCTTCACTGTTGCTGGCACTGTGCTATGAGCAAGGTTAAGCAGTAGCCTCAGTGTCCTAACTGCTGGGCTCTGGGACAGGGCTTTCGGTCCTTCAAGAATCCTCCACACATCCACTGTCTACTCTCCTGGACCAGGGACCTTCTGCACTAGAGAGAGGGCTGCAGAGGATTTGCCCTCAGCACCCCCCCCCTGTCCTGGAAGCGCCTGGCTCCCCAGGGATCCTGGCAGGGGACAGAGCAGGACTCTTAGTGTGCATAGCCTCCCTTGTGATCTCGCTGAGCTATACCAGCTAGACATATGCCATAGCCCAAAATAAAACAAGCCTATGTGCTGGGTTCATCTTTGAGACTAGCTACTCCACAGACATGCAGGAAAGTCTCAAGTCCACAGTTAGGGTTAGGTAGAGGTACGCAGTGACTCCGCCATTACAAGACGCCCGAACAGCCTATGAGCAGGTGAGATGGCTCCGCAGGTTAAGTACCTTGTCTCACACACCTGATTTTGTCCCAAGTTTGACCCACAGAACCAAAAGGTGGAAAGAAAAGAATGGACTGGTAAATTCTGTACTGTGACCTGCACAGCAACCACACACACACATGTACGCACATGCAGTACATAAATAGAAAAAACTGTTGAAAGGAGAAAAATATTAAAACAAAAAGTGCAACAACAATACAACAATCAAATGGAAGCCTATCCACACAACTAGTGCCACAGGACCACAAAACAAAACAAAATGACAGCAAACAGAAACAGGTGCAGAGGTGGAGAGATGGCTCAGGGAATATTCCTTCGCCTCCCAAACAAAAGAAAGTGAATTTGCATTTCCAAGTAAAATCCAATGTAAAAATGCGAGGTCAAAATGACGGCAGCATGCAATGCCAATCCTGGAAGGCAGAGCCTGGGAAATCTTGCAGCAAATCAGTAGGAAGTAGAGAAATCCACCATGATTCCAGAAGTTAACATCGTGCCTTCACTGACAGACACACACAAATGCCAGACCGATCTTCCACCCTTTTTAAGTAGCCACAGGTGTGTAGGTGTGAATTATGGGTCCACACAGTCCCCCCGTCCTTCTCCCTTCATGGTGCCCCTCAGGGAGCTGACTGACAGAAGTGGGTGGCCTCAGCAGAAAAGCTCTGGAAAGCCCTCAGCACAGGGTCACAGTCAGGTACCTCTGTCAACAGGACAACTGAGCTCCGTTGTGAAGATTTGGTAGTTAAGCCCAGAGCAACCCTGCAGGAGACCCTCCTTGATGGGGAGGCCCAGCCCAAAGGGGTGGGACTAGCCTGGCAGGTGAATAAGATGCGGGAACTGGCTAAAGAAGGTGACATCCTCTGGTATACTTGACCAGACATGCTGGTCTAGTGATTAAGGATTGTCTCTCTTTCGCCCATTGTGTGGATATATGGCTATGGTGTGGCCAATTTCCTGGGCCCCTGGTTTGCTATGGCCTCTTCTGCCAAGATGGATTAACTGTAGCCAAACTATCGTAAGAGAAAATAAACCCGCTTTGTTCCCCTATAAGCTTCTTGCCAGTGAACCCACAGGACCGCCCCTTCTTGCTACAGCTCACAAGTCACATGAGCAGTTACCACCCCCAGTGCTAGGAACCAGCTGATGGTCCCCTATCTCTGCCTCTACTCACCTCCTGGGATGTCCCTGGGGTTCTGTCCCCCCACCCCTGGTTGTGAGCAGCACTTCTGAGCTCCTGGGATCTTGAACACTGCCTGGCTTTGCAGCCTTGGATCAGTGCTCCGGGCCGTGGGCAGTGTGGAAAAACCCTTGAATTCCTGCATAGCTTCAGGGAGAGCGGTCACATCCCAGCCCCCTCAAGTTCTTCCTGGACAGGGAACCTCTGAATAGAAGGACAGTTCCCCTGCCCATTTCCCCATGGACAGCTCCTCTGACTCGCACACAATTTTATTTGTTGCAGTGGTACGGTTTGAACCTAGGCTCGTGTTTTTGCTAAGCGAGTGGCCAACCACTGAGGTCCATCTCCACGTCCAACCCCACTTAAATTATTTTCACATTTATCTATTGTGTTCTGTGTGTGTTCACAAGTCGTGGGGACGGCAGTGGGAAAGAGGAAGAAGCATTCAATGCTCAGGATCCCTGTGCAGGGTGAGGTTGATCCTGGGAGACCAGTTCAGGGCTCCTGACAGCTTCACCGTCTCCCAGGACCCTCCTGCCAATAACAATGCTGGGCAGATATGTCCCTCCTGACCAGGCACAGCACTCCGCCCACGGCGGCACCTTCCTGCACTTGCGCAGGTTCCCCTCCACTCTGGCACCTGCCTGCTATTTGACTGAGGTCTGAGGAGTCTGGGCTCTCTGCACCTGCACAGGTGGCACGACAGGTGGGAAAGCCTTCTAGAACATCCCAGTCTCAGACCAAAGACCTCTGTGCAGCGTCAGAAGCCAGGGACAGACAGGAACGGGGCGAGGAGGGAGAGGAGCACAGCAGAGTCCTGTAGGATCCTGCACACACCGTGGACCAGTGGGGCGAGTGGGCGTGATGGAGTCAGGGATACATTTCTGGTTCCACGGGAATTTTCCTTCACAGACACACACATGCATCCTCACACAAACACACACTCACACAGACCAAATTTCCCAGAGAGCCCCACAAATAGTTGGGGCTCTCCTTTCAGACCACGCCTGCGTCCTCTTCCTTCTCCTTCCACTAGGGCCTCTGATGTGCCCAGGCACAGAGCAGATGGAGGGCGGAAGGCGCACGTGCAGAAGCCCATCATCCTGTGGCAGTGCCTGCCGGGACACTCACACTTGGCCACTTGTAGGACCAGCAGGACTCACTCTTGGAGCCCAGCACAGCACCCACGTGGCCCCGTGGCAGCGGAGCCATCTCCCCAGGGGTCAGGGAAGATGAGAGACAAAGCCGGAAAGTGTGCTCCCAGGCTCCTTCAGCCTCCACGCCGCAGAGCAGGCCTGCTCTGGGACGTCAGAGAAGCCTGGTGCTGGCAGGGCACAGCTGGGCCCTGGCCCTTCGGTGGCAGAAATCTCCTGTATCTCTTGGCCTTTAACCTTTAGCGTGCGCTCTCCCTTTCTATCCCTGTAGCCAATGTTGACCTCTTGCAGGTTAGCTCTTCCCTCTGAGTCAAAAAGGAGTCCTCAGTGACCACAATGTCACAAAAACAACAGCTATTTCAGCAGATCGCATTGGCAGACTGGGTGACTAAGGACTGAACTGTCATCACAGGAAGAACAACGGTGACTCAGTAGATCTCTGAAATTACTTTTGAGATCACGCTGTATGGTGGGCTCAAGGCTGTTCCCGTAACTGTTGTATGAATACTGTTCTTTGGGAGGAACTGCCCCTCAACCTTCTGTCCACTGCAGTTAGGATTCCACAGCACACCAAAGAAAGGATGAAGCAGTGAGTTTATTGTGGTGATGTAGAGAAGGAGGGGGGTCACCACAGGAGTAGAGGGGTCGGGACAGGAGCCAGGGGTCAGGACAGCAGGGGGGTCAGGACAGGAGCAGGGGGGTCAGGACAGGAGCAGGGGTCAGGTCAGGAGCAGGGAGGCCAACAGGAGCAGGGGGGTCAGGAAGAGGGAGTCAGCACCAGGGGGGTCAGGACAGGAGCAGGGGGGTCAGGACAGGAGCAGGGGGTCAGGACAGGAGCCTGGGGTCAGGACAGGAGCCGGGGGTCAGGACAGGAGCCTGGGGTCAGGACAGGAGCACGGGGGTCAGGACAGGAGCAGGGGTCAGGACAGGAGCAGGGGGCTCAAGGCTGGAGCAGGGAGGTCATCAGGAGCAGGGTGAGGGTCCAGGCTGAAGCAGGGCCGATCAAAGACACCTCACCAGAACATGGCTGACAGCTTGCCTGTGGCTGCACAGACGGAATCCCGTCACTGATCTTCCTCATCACCTGTCCTCTCAGCCCCCTCACCTCAGGTGTGAGGGCACGTGGGCGGCCCCTGCACAGCAACATGGGCATCTACCTCTCCAGGGCCTCCCTTAGCTTGCGCGTGTGCAGGCAGATGGGCAGCACCTGATTCTAGCCGCTCCCGCCCCTCTGCTTCCCAGGTTATACCAACAGACAGCAGGTGCAACCTTCATGCTCTTGAACAAGTAGGAAGAAAATGCCAGCAACAATGTCCCCAACTCTACACCTGGACTGCAGGGCTGTCGTCAAGTTGACAACACCTGCATTCGATCTCCACACACCCGGCAGAGCAGCGTAAGAACAACAGAATCTTCTCATTTGCGGACAAACAACAGGGACAAAATGGGGAGCAGGATCCACACACAGCACACACGCCATCCCCAGGAGGACGGTGCCCACCCCGTGAGCACACTGAGCCTGACCCACCACACGGCCAGCTTTGCCAAAACAGCTTGGAAGCTGCACCCTGAGCACGGCTCCCTGACCTCCCCCGGGGCCTGGTGCTCAGGACCTGTTTCCCTGGGCTGCCTGGGAGCACCGGCTGAGCAGGGGGGAGGGGCGCTGGCAGGGCTTCACCTCACATGATGTGCTTTATGTCCCCGGGTTCACATACGAGTTGGGCCCAGGGAAAGAAGAGTAAAGACAGCTCGTAAGATTGCTCTTCCTTCACAACCCAGGTGAGGACTGCAACACCTGAGGATGGATGGAGTTCAGGAGTTTCAGATAAACCACAAGACAAGGTAGGCTGCAGGATCAAGCTTGGTCTCGACGTGAACATCACCGAGAAACCTAAAGCAGACCTGGGAACCTAGCCGAACCCCACCTCCACCCCTCTGCACTCTCCCACGGAGGCACCTCCCAGAAACCTCTGCTTCGGACACCTCTGCTCTGCAGCTCAACACTTCTGCTTCAGACACAGACTCGGCATAAACCTCCATGGCGCTGTCTGCTACCGACAAGGTCAATGTCAGAAGTGTCTGGGACCAGGTGCGCGGCCACGGACCTGAGTGTGGGGCAGAGACCCTACACAGGTGAGGCCCCAACTCCTGATCACAGCCCTGCCCACGATGCCCACCTGCCTTGCCCTAACCTTCCCCAGTCCTCTGGCCCTCTCCCGCTTCTCCTCAGAGGCTGTTCAGCAGTTTTCCTGTCTCCAAGACCTACTTCCCTGACCATGACTAAGTCCTGGTTCCACCCAGCTCGGGGATCAAGGGAAGAAGATGATCGAAGCTCTGAGCGAGGCAGTGGATCAAATGCACGACTTGCCCACTGCCCTGTCAGCTCTGGGCAACCTGCATGCCCAACAGCTGCGTGTGGAAGCAGCTAAATTCCAGGTGACACTCAGCCAGGGCCAGAGATGTGCAGGGGTGGAGGTCTCAGAACGTCAGCTGGCCCAGGAGGTCCAGAAGGTGAGACAAACAGCTCCCCACTGACTCTCTGACCCATAATCGGTGCTCTCTGTCCCCACAGCATTTGAACCACAGCCTGCTTGTGACCGCGTGGCCGGCCGCTACCCAGATGCAGACACCCCAGAAGTCCTTCTCTCTCTAGACAAGTTCTGGGAACGTGGAGTCAAGCTGTTGGTCTCTAGATACCGTTAAGCAGAGCCTTCCCCTGCCTCCCTGCCTCCCTGCCCTGGACAGGCCTCCTCACATCCCATACCCACATCTCCTCTCTGAGTAAATCTGTGTGGATGGCAACCCGCATGTGTCTGGGATCCTCATGTTGCTGAAGTGGCAGGAGTGGGTGTGTCTCTACTGTCTTGGACCAGGAACCTCTGTGCAGCTGCCATGGGGAGAGGGGCAAACCAGAGAGCTGCAGAGAGACTCTGACACGTGGGCCTGTCCTGGGACAGCCAGTCTTCTGAGGGGTTTTTGCTGGGAAATTTTTTAAGCTTTATTTACTCATTCATGGGAGGGGGTGTCAAAGGACACTGTGTATCCTTGTGGAAGACTTCAGGAATCATCCTGGTTTGCTTTCACCTCCTTTTTGCTTCCCATTGGGATTTCCCCGATTCTGCCCACCAGGACCGGAAGCACAGGCCACCTGTGTTAGTGTTTTTATGTGGGAGCTGGGATCTGAACTCTGGACATACTGTTTGTGAGGCAGAGTCTTAACCCCTGAACCAACTCTGCAGTCCCTCAATGGGTTTCCTTGGGGCACAGAGCAGGAGTCTTACGGTACACGAACTCTTGTGAAATATCACTAACCTATACCAACTAAAGAACGTAGAAAATAAATATAATGAACCTAGGTGACGAGGTCCAAGCTGCTATGGAAACCGAGGCAAGGGAATACTAATGAAAGGTCAGCCTGGGCTAGATGGTGAGAGACACTTCCACTCATCCCAAAAATACAAACACACTAAAGGAAGAAAGAGGAAGAGGAAAAGAAGCATGACTGTGCATGTAACTCAATGGCAGAGCACTTGCCTGGCATTCTGGGCAAGATTATATTGTGCTAAAAAAAAAAAAAAAAAGCAGAGACTAACAAACAGGAGAGCTTTCAAGATGGCTCAGAGGATAAGGGTGTCGGCCAAACAAGCTTGACCTCAGTTCAAACCCTGTAGTGCACACACGCACACAGGCACACACACACACACACACACACACACGCACACACACAATGCAAACACACAATTAAGTCAACAAAGTTGTCTCCTGACCTTACACATGCACTATGCCAATCATATATAAACAACGTACCTATCACAAGTTGATAACAATAATAAAACAAAATGAATGAATAAATAAATAGTAAACAACAAACATAGATTGTCACAAACAAAAATGAAGATGACAAGTCTCTGGACAAAGAGCATGAATGGAAGGGTTAAAGTACCGATTGCCCTTTCTCTGCAGTAGCGACCCCCAAAGAGCAGGCCGACATGGCCAGGAAAGAGAAAGAAACAGAGAGACAGACAGAGAGAGAGAGAGAGAGAGAGAGAGATTCCATGGCACTGGTTCTCCTACCTCTGTCTCCTATCTTACCTTAGGAGGAAGGGATTACACTCCTCCACCTCCACACCTGACTGCTTACATGAGCTCTGGAATGAAAACTCAGGTCTGGGGTTAGCATAACAAGTACTTTACTCATTGAGCATATCATACCCCCATCTCTCCCTTCTCACTGCAGCACAGCACACAGATTGACAATTCACTGACCTCAGCCTAGGGACACAGTACATGGCCCTGTCTCTTCCCCATTCCAGTTCTGCTTCCCCCACTGTCAGTGCACAGCCCCTGCCCCAGGCACTGAGGCCTCCAGGTCACGTGCTTCAACACGCTGCCTCACCATGCAAACAGCAAATTGACAGGGACTCCAGGCACATCTCTGAGACGGCTAGACATAAAGCACTGGATAGAACTTTGGCTAAGGTGGTACGCCCACCCCAACCATGCTTCCTTTGTAAACAGGGACCTGTTGGAAGAGCTGAACACTTTCCTCCCTCTCTGCCCACGGACACTTCCTTGACCCCAGAGCCAGCACAATTTTATTGCATCTATGCAAAAAAAAGGGCTGGAGATGTAGCTCAGTTGGGAGAATACTGACCTAGCATGTATGAAGCCCTGGATACAATACCCAGCAACCTCAAAACCAGGGATGGAAGTGCCTGTCTATAATCTTAGCATTTCAGGAGGTAGAGGCAGGAGGATCAAAAATTTAAGATGATTCTCCTCAATAGAGTGAGTTTGAGGCTAGCGTGGGACATCCCAGACAGTGGTTTAAGAAAAAAGGAAAAGGCTTCTGTGTGCCAGCACCTGAGAAGTTGAAACAGGAAGATCAATAGTTTAAGACCAGGGATGGGACTAAAATTAAAAAACTTCAAGAGAGTTTGCGCCAAACTCACCTACATGGAGAATGGGGTTTGCAAGGCTAGCCTGGGATGCACGCCCCACTGTTGTATAAATAAAAAACACAGGAAAAAGGAGGGCAGCCAGGCAGGAAGGAAGAAAGAAAGAATGGAAAGAGACTTTAGCACATTCTTTTGGGGTTGTGTAAATTAAGGGAAAACTACCTCTACTGTATCTCCATCATTCCAAGCAAAAGAAGGATAGGACTGATCCAGGAACTTCCATCTAAGATGAGCCATCACAGGCATAATTCAAGCTACTGCCTCATGAACCATTTTAATGCATTAATTGACATCCTTTTATTTATTTCTGCAGTGATGGGGAATGAATCCATAACTTTTGCCAAACCAGGCAGGCGTTCCCCCATGCAACTGAATGAAGGGCTTCTTCACCTTCCTGGCTTCTTTTTCCTCATAAAGATGGAGTGTGTTCTTGCAGTGCCTGTCCTGGAGCTCCAGGCTCAAGCGATCCTCCTTCCTCAGCCTCCCCAGTGCATGGGCTCCTCACCTGGAAGCTCTTGGCACATGAAGATGGAAGGCCACAAGCGGCAGCCCCCCACACTGAGACCTGGTCCCTTCCCCAAGGCAGTGGCACCGGCGCTTGCGACCTGACCCATCCCTGGAGGGTTAGGAAGGAGCAGAAGCAGAGCAGCCTGGGTTTAGGGTCCTGCACAGCCTGGGCGCCAAGCCCGGAGCGCCTCGGCCGCCCCCTGCTGGCCGCGCTGCGCCGTGCACAGGCCCCTCCACCGCAAGGGGAGGCCTGCAGGGCGGGTCCCCGAGCCGGGCATATAAGGGCCTGGCTCTGTGCGCCCAGCAGGCTTCGGATTCTGACACAGACTCAGACGCGTCCAACCATGGTGCTCTCTGCTGACGACAAGGCCAACGTCAAGGGTGCCTGGGACAAGATTGGCGGCCACGGCGGCGAGTATGGCGGCGAGGCTCTGGGAAGGTAAGGGGACAGCGCACGTCGGCGGCCCTGTAGAGGCGCAGGGTCCACGGCTCACTGGCCTCTCTGCTGACCTTCCCAACCCTGCCTCCCGCTTTCTCCGCACAGGATGTTCGTGGGCTTCCCCACCACCAAGACCTACTTCCCGCACTTCGATTGCAGCCCGGGCTCCGCCCAGGTCAAGGCCCACGGCAAGAAGGTGGCCGACGCACTCACCACTGCTGTGAACAACATTGACGACCTGCCTGGCGCCCTCTCTGCTCTGAGCGACCTGCACGCCCACAAACTGCGTGTGGACCCCGTCAACTTCAAGGTGTGTGCTCGGGCTCGGGGACAGAGGGCTCCGAGGGCCTCGGCAGACAGCAGACGACACGGGGGAGAGCAGGCTGTCGGGGGTCTGCCCGGCACTGATGCTTCCTTTCTCCACAGCTTCTGAGCCACTGCCTGCTGGTGACCCTGGCCAACCACCACCCTGCCGATTTCACCCCCGCCGTGCACGCCTCCCTGGACAAATTCTTTGCCGCCGTGAGCACCGTGCTGACCTCCAAGTACCGTTAAAATGAGAGCGCCAGGCCTGCTGCTCTCCCCCCTTCCCCCCTGCGCTGTACCTCTTGGTCTTTGAATAAAGTCTAAGTGGGACTAAGGTGTGTGCCTGGGTTCTGTGTCTACACGAGTTACTGAGGTGGGTGTGGGAACTTTGGAGAGCACATTCCCAGCCTCAGAGCAGTGGCAGAAGGCAGGAAAAGACAGGAGTGGGAGAAGAGTCCAGAGGCACATATAGGAAAGAGGATCAGGGCAGAGTTCTCGACCCAGTTCCCTGCACGGACCCTGGCCCAGTGGTTCCTATCAGGTTGCACAAGAACTTGCTGGAACACTTTACTTACACACACTCACTCACAGCCCAAGTCTCCCACAGATGGCTGGTGAGAAGACATCCTTTCCTCAGACCAACTCTGCATCCTCCTCCTTCACCTTCCACTGCGAGCGCCAGAGTGTCCTAAGCACAGGGCGCAGTGCACACGCAATGGGATTACAAAGGCAGAGGCCAAACCGTTCTGTGACAGTGTCACGCAAGGCTGCTCACTCTTTGGACACTGACATCCAGGGTCCATGAGGACTGAATCTTTGAGCCCCGCACACTGCACACGTCGTCACCCTGTAGCTGTCGCCTCTGTCTGCGTGGCTCAGGAAGGGGAAGACACACAGCTCGGGAGGCAGGACCCATGTTGTCCCAACATGCCACCATCCTGCAGAGCGGCCCCTCGCAGCCCGGCCCTGCGCTGACAGCAGCATCCTAGTCCCTGGGTCCAGAGGCATCCTTGGAAATGCTTGCCTTGGACCTTAGCGCCACAACCGAGTGTGAGCTGCAGATAAGGGTTATCTCTGTTGTTCTACTAGCAAAGCAGCCAGGGGTGGGGAGATATCATTACATCACCAGTGTGTGACTGCAAAATGGTGAGAGAGTCACACACCGAAGAGATGGTTTTATGACATGATCTCATGGAACTCTGACTGCCCTCCAACTCTCTATGTAGTCAGGGATGGCCTTGAACTCCTGACCCTCGAGCACCAGGATTGCAGGCATGTGTCACCATGCTTTACACATGCCAGGCAAGTACTCTACAAAGTGAGTTCCGTGGCCAGACCACAGTGAGGTGTTCTTCAGTAACCAAAGGAGTGAACTCTGTATGGAGTGTTTCTGAGCCTTGAGGACACCCTGCTGAGTGGAAGAAGCCAGGCGCCAAAGGCCACCGGGTGGCAGGATTCCACCCACGTGAAGTGGGCAGAACAGAACACATAGGGAAACAGAGCAGGTTCCCAGTTACAGGGGCTGGAAGAGGAGGTGGAGCAGCTGTGGTTAACAGGCTGCAGTTTCTGCTGAACGAGGGAAAGTGCCGGAAGCAGGCGGCAATGACAGCTGCGCATGGGGGACATGCTACACGTCACTGACTTGTGCCCCCACAGATGGCTGCCTGGCACCTATGCCCAGCGTTGGTAACTCACAGATTGTGGTGGTTGTGACTACTGCTGGGCTACCTCAGCAGCACCCCATACCCATCATTTTCAGGACAGGGCGTGGAGCTAGCTAGAGCCAGGCACCTGGCTCTTCTCATGTCCTATGTGTGCTCTTCACAACAACCGCGAGTAGAAATTCTTTTGAAGCAGAGAAGTGGTAGTCACCAAAATGGATTTTTATCACAGAGTCCAATTTAGGATGATAGAAGAAGGAGCGCTCAGGAAACAGTACTGACTGGCAGCATGGTATGGACTTGCTCCACTGAGAGTGACCAGACGGGAAATGACCGTTCTGAGCCACCTGGAGACAGAGTCGAGGAGTCCTAGTGACTCCAGAGGGAGAAGAGCAAGCAAAGCACTCAAACGGCAAACACGCAGAATTATGCAGAAACCACTAGAACTAGGCCAAACAGCAACACTCGACAGACACGGGTTCTGCCCAGTCAGCCCTTGAAAACCTGAGGCTGGGCGTCCAGGGAGCTGGGGGCTGGGGGCACTGCCCGGCCAGACCAGAAGCTGTGAGCGCGGGGCGGGGACACCGCAGCGCCCCCGGTGGCCGCACGGGTTCCGCTCCGCCTGCGCCCAAGCCCAGCACAGAGAACAGACACCAGGAGCGGGATGACGTCCTTGTCACAGAGGGATCGGGCCCTGGTGCGCGCGCTGTGGAAGAAAATGGGCAGCAACGTCGGAATCTACACGCAGGAGGCTTTGGAGAGGTGCGGGCGGGGCTGCGGGGCCGCACGTGCCAGCAGGCCGGGTCCCCAGTTCACCCGCCCTTCCTTTCTCCCTCAGGACCTTCCTGGCTTTCCCCTCCACCAAACCTACTTCCCGCTCCTGGACCTGAGCCCAGGCTCTGCCCATGTCAAGGTCCACGGCCGGAAGGTGGCTGATGCGCTCTGCTTGGCCGTGAACCACCTGGACGACCTGCCTGGCGCTCTGTCTGCCCTGAGTGCCCTCCACACACACAAGTTCCGGGTGGAGCCTGCCAGCTTCCAGGTGAGCAGGGTGGCCGGCCTCTGCAGACTATTGCTGCGGCTGTGGGGCAGGGCAGCAGGGCAAGGCCAAGCCCGGGAGGAAGAAGGCACAGTGCTCCCTTTCCCCACAGCTCTTGTGCCACTGCCTCCTGGTGACCCTTGCCCGGCACTACCCGGGAGACTTCAGCCCTGCCATGCACGCCTCCCTGGACAGGTTTCTGAGCCTGGTGACCTCGGTGCTGACCTCCCAGTATCACTGAACTCCTGGTCCTGGCCGAAGAGGGGTCCCCAGGCACGGCCTTCCTCAAGCCCACCGGGACTCACAGACTCCTTCCCGGCTCCTCCGCCATTAATTTGTCTTGTCTGCAGGGCAAAGGAAAACTGACCCCTTCAACAGTCCCAAAGCACAATCTGAGAGGCCCGTGAGGCTGGGTGGGCAGCTCGGACTCCTCCTCCTCCTCCTCCCTGTTCTTCTCATGCTCCTTTTCTTCTTCCACTTTCTCTCCTCCCCCTGCTCCCTCTTGTTCTCCAGAGGGTCTCATGTAGCCTAGGATGGCCTCACACTCACGATATGAGCTGGGCTGAACTTGAACTCACGCACCTCCCGCTGCCGTCTGCCCTGGGCATCCAATAAAGTGTGCAGCGCTGCACTCGGCTGCACGGAGGCTCTTTTCTGGTGAAACTTCTCTAGCACTGCTGGTCTCCTCTTGGCTCTCTCTTGGCAGTGCGCCAGGTTCAAGATTTTCGCCCCATGCAAGCTGAAGGTCCCTAAATATTGTGCAAACCCGAAACTCAAAGACAGGAAAAACGTGCAGTGCCCGTGAGGCAGGGGGTAAACCGCCATTAGACTGGGGTACAAGGAAAAGCTCCTGAGGACACTGTAAGAGGCAGTGGACTGGGCACAAGGGTACTGCCAGCAGGTGGAAGGCCACTTGTCGCACCTTCTGGAGCCTTGGTGCATCAGAGAAGCTTCTGGCCACCTCCTCTGTCGGGGGTCTGTGGCACTGAGTCACAAATTCATAGTCAAGTATACAACTGCACCTTTGCCTCCTAGGAGGAGGGACATGGTTTCAAGGGCAGCCCTCTCCTGGACTGCTGACTAGTTCCTCCAGATCCCGGTCCACTCTGGCTCGGCTCCCCGAAAAGCACCCCTCTGCCTAGATCTGTACAGAGCTGCTGGTGTGGAGGTATGCAGGACATAGTGGGCGCAGCCCCACAGAAAATCAGGGTCTTCGTCCTACACTTACCTGGCCCAGCCATCCAGGTGGCTGTGCAGAGGGCTTCATGAGGGATGTTGTGGTCAATTTATCCACCGCAATGGATGGATAGGATAGTGAGTCCAGACCCAGTATCTGTCAAACCACAGACAGAGTGACCAGAGGACCACCGCCCCCCACATTCACCTGACTTCACAGAGAGAGAGGATTTACTTCTGTTTAAAATCATGGATGGGGGGCTGGAGAGGTGGCTCAGGGGTTAAGCCTCCGCCTTGCAGGCGGAAGGTCCTGAGTTAGGATCCCAGATCCCACGTATAGACTGTCAGGCGGAAGCGGGGGCGGCCTGCGCTTCTGGTCCTGGTAGGGCGGAGCCTGTGAATCCCGGGGCAGAAGGAGGTGGAGGCGTCCATGGTGGTTCACGAGTTCGTCCGTGGTTCTACACACACACACACACACACACACACACACACACAGACATGCGCGCGCACATACACACGCATATGCACACAGTTGAATAAATAATAATAATAAAAAAAATTTTCAATTATGGATGGAAAGTGCATAGCTTGACCTTTGCCTGTGACTGTCTAGCCCCAGGCCTGAGCTTTACCCTGAAGCTATTACTTCCTTTCTGACCCTACACAAACCAAATCACATCCTGTGTAAACAATGGTGAAACCTGTGAAGTCCTCTCCCAGAGCACATGTATGACACACGCCTCCCTCTGCCACAAGGAAAGCACAGACGGGGTTGGTATGCATGGGAGAAAAGTCCAGTGGAGAGATGTGATGACGAATTCTGCACGAGGGTCTGACAGCCCCAGGTGCACCACGCGGCTGGTCAAAGGTGTTTTCTGGGGTGTCTGTGAGAGGACCCCAGAGAGAAGCATTGGGATCGCCAGCCAGATGGACGCTTGCCCAGCACCCCCAGGGCCCGGGAACACAAGAGCTTGCGGGAGGAGCACGCGTGCTCTGCGGGAGCTGGACGCGCTCTTCCTGCTGCCCTGCCTCTGGGTGCTCCAGGCTCCTGAGCCTTCCAGCAAGACCCACAGATACGGCTCCCCTGGCCCTGGGGCCCTCAGCTTTGAACTGCAACACCACCAAGGGCTTCTCTGGGCCCCACATCGCATTGAATGACCCAGGATTTCCCTCAACACCAAGGGCTTCCCTGAGCCCCTGCTTGCAGGTAGCAGGCCCCAGGACTTCCATGACATGGGACAGACTCTCATAATGAATCACCCATCTTTGCAGCCACGTGTCCTGTTTAAATTTCTCTGCAGAACTCTGACAAGTGCACGGAACCAAAAGAGCAATGTGGGGTGACGTGGGCTCGATACCTACTCAGAGGCTGAGACGGGATGATTGTTTGAACCGTGGAGTGAAATCCAGCATGGGGAACAGAGGGAGACCCCACCCCTGTCTCACAGCACACTGTCTCATACCCCAAAGAGAGCAGGTCTGTGCAGCACTGAGAATGCCTCTGAGCTCCAGCTACCCCCGACGAGCAGACAACCAAATAGCACCAGAGGATAACAAACGTCACAGACACGCTGCTCCAAATCCAACCTCGTTGCCAGGATGCCCAGCTTGCTGCCCTTTTCCACAGGGCAGTGTGCACGTGAGCGTTTGTCCCTGACAGTCATCCTCAGAGACCAGCCCAGCATGACAGGAAGGGACAGGAAGGCTGGTCCCAGCAGACTGTGCTCCCGTGAAGCTCAAAGCACAGGCCCTGTCCCGAGGCCCCAGCTCATCATCCCAGTCTCTAGAACTGCCCCAGCTCCCTCAGCAGCAAGTCAGGAACATTCCTGTCCCAGGTGCTGATGCCCTGCTCCAGGCTGGCCTCTTGCAGCCCCTCCTGCTGCTGTGCCCTGGCACCTCCAAGAGTCTTCAAGCCCAGCTCTGAATGAGCCAACGCCGAGCCTGGGATACAGCTCCAGACAACGTGCTCACCCCATGCACCTTCTGCACTCTCAAGAAAGGGGCCTCTCTCCACCCCTCAGCGCCCCTGTCCCTCAACCCAGTGAGCGTTGCCCTTGATGGACAAACTCTTTCCATGGAAATATAGAAAAACACATACGAAACTGAATCCACCCAGTCTTTCATACACACACCAAACTTTAGTGTTATCGCGAGGCCGTGTCCCTCTCCTGGCTCGCCACCAACGCTGAGTGGGAGTTGAGCCCACTGGCTGCATCTGTGAAGAGATAAGAAGTTCACATGTGCAAGAACACATGAAAGTGAGATTAAGAGAGACAGGATGAGTGCGTGAAAAGTGAGAGGAGAGACAGAGACAGAGAGACACACAAAGAGAAAGAGAGAGACAGAGACACAGAGAGAGAGAGACAGAGACACAGAGAGAGAGAGAGATGTTTCATGTTCTCTGCTTCTGAAACTTGTGCACAGGAAAGGTCCAAAGAAGAGAGAGCAGGAGAAGCAGGCAGGAGTGACCACAGGCCTGGGACACATACGGGGTCCTTTGATCCCCCAGCATCGTATCCCTTCTGTCCACAGAGCAAAGCACAAGAAACTGGAGAGATGTGGGCAGCAGCAGAAAAAGGTGCAGCACGAAGCCACCCTCAGGCCTCCCAGGCGCCATGGGGCAGGCTGCAGAGGGACAGACACTCGGTGGCACTGCCCCTCCCTCACTGCACATCACGACTCTCAGCCTGTGGAGGGGGAGGTTGGGCAGTGCCCCCCCAGTGTCTTGGGAACAAAGATCAAAAGGCACAGCGTTCTGCCCCAGTGTGCTTCTGACACAAGGCGAGAAAGCCCCACGTGCTGCTGCTTGCTGAAGGCAAGGCAGCCCCAGTGTCTCCCAGAGAAGGTGCAGCTGCCATGCAGGGCAGGGCAGGGGCTCTGGAGAGCGGAAAGCACTCCTTTTTCAGGAGGGGACCCCAGGGCCACAGAGCTCCCAGGGCCAGCTCGCAACCCCTCAACCGTCTCCCCAGGACACTACTCAACCCCCTCCCACCTGGAGTTTCTGCTGCAGGATGTGCTTGGGCTACCTCAGCATCAACACCCACTACCCCCACCTCAACCTGCACCCCAGCTCTGCCCACCCTCAAGGCCCATGGCGAGCCATGGCTCGTGGCCAAACTGCTGAGCCACACACAGGATCACACGGACCTGTCCACGGTTAGTGGTCTGAGTGCCTGCCAGCTGTGTTGACCCACCCAGCTTTAAGGTGGGCTCGCCAATCTCTTGTGGAGGCATCTGGGATATCGGGGGCCCAACACTCAGGCCAGAGAACACCACGACTTCCACAAGGTGAGCCCTGGCTCTACATTCCTGTCCTCAAAACTCTTAAGTCATGGACTGGAGAAATCTTAGGGGTTAAGACTGCCCCGAAAGCAGAAGGTCCTAAAAAAAAAAAAAAAAACAGTAAGAAAAAAAAAAAAAAAAAAGAAAGCGGAAGGTCCTGAGTTTGGATTCTGGGTCCCATGTTGAAACATCAGGTGGAAATGGCAGTGGCCTGCCCTTCTGCTCTTTGGGGGAGGAGCCCGGGAAATACCAGAAAGAGGAAAGAGGAGGAGAAGCAATGCAAAATAATTCTAAAGTCATTCTATGTCCTCCACAGATACACACAGTGCCCTCTGATACACACACACACACACACACACACACACACACACACTCAATCAATCAACAAACAAAGTGGAAAAAAGAAAGATACTCTTGAGTCACACTCTGTGGATAAACCAGGCACCACCGCTGCGGTCCACACCTCCCTGGCCCAGTTCTTCACTGTTGCTGGCACTGTGCTATGAGCAAGGTTAAGCAGTAGCCTCAGCGTCCTAACTGCTGGGCTCTGGGACAGGGCTTTCGGTCCTTCAAGAATCCTCCACACATCCACTGTCTACTCTCCTGGACCAGGGACCTTCTGCACTAGAGAGAGGGCTGCAGAGGATTTGCCCCCAGCACCCCCTCCCCCTGTCCTGGAAGCGCCTGGCTCCCCAGGGATCCTGGCAGGGGACAGAGCAGGACTCTTAGTGTGCATAGCCTCCCTTGTGATCTCACTGAGCCATACCAGCTAGACATATGCCATAGCCCAAAATAAAACAAGCCTATGTGCTGGGTTCATCTTTGAGACTAGCTACTCCACAGACATGCAGGAAAGTCTCAAGTCCACAGTTAGGGTTAGGTAGAGGTACGCAGTGACTCCACCATTACAAGACGCCCGAACAGGCTATGAGGAGGTGAGATGGCTCCGCAGGTTAAGTACCTTGTCTCACACACCTGATTTTGTCCCAAGTTTGACCCACAGAACCAAAAGGTGGAAAGAAAAGAATGGACTGGTAAATTCTGTACTGTGACCTGCACAGCACCCACACACACACATATGTACGCACATGTAGTACATAAATAAAAAAAAACTGTTGAAAGGAGAAAAATATTAAAACAAAAAGTGCAACAACAATACAACAATCAAATGGAAGCCTATCCACACAACTAGTGCCACAGGACCACAAAACAAAACAAAATGACAGCAAACAGAAACAGGTGCAGAGGTGGAGAGATGGCTCAGGGAATATTCCTTCGCCTCCCAAACAAAAGAAAGTGAATTTGCATTTCCAAGTAAAATCCAATGTAAAAATGCGAGGTCAAAATGACGGCAGCATGCAATGCCAATCCTGGAAGGCAGAGCCTGGGAAATCTTGCAGCAAATCAGTAGGAAGTAGAGAAATCCACCATGATTCCAGAAGTTTACATCGTGCCTTCACTGACAGACACACACAAATGCCAGACCGATCTTCCACCCTTTTTAAGTAGCCACAGGTGTGTAGGTGTGAATTATGGGTCCACACAGTCCCCCCGTCCTTCTCCCTTCATGGTGCCCCTCAGGGAGCTGACTGACAGAAGTGGGTGGCCTCAGCAGAAAAGCTCTGGCAAGCCCTCAGCACAGGGTCACAGTCAGGTACCTCTGTCAACAGGACAACTGAGCTCCGTTGTGAAGATTTGGTAGTTAAGCCCAGAGCAACCCTGCAGGAGACCCTCCTTGATGAGGAGGCCCAGCCCAAGGGGGTGGGACTAGCCTGGCAGGTGAATAAGATGCGGGAACTGGCTAAAGAAGGTGACATCCTCTGGTATACTTGACCAGACATGCTGGTCTAGTGATTAAGGATTGTCTCTCTTTCGCCCATTGTGTGGATATATGGCTATGGTGTGGCCAATTTCCTGGGCCCCTGGTTTGCTATGGCCTCTTCTGCCAAGATGGATTAACTGTAGCCAAACTATCATAAGCACCCTTTTTTTTTTTTTTTTTTTTTTTTTTTTTTTTTTTTTCCGGTGCTGGGGACCGAACCCAGGGCCTCGCGCTTGCTAGGCAAGCGCTCTACCAGTGAGCTAAATCCCCAACCCTATCATAAGAGAAAATAAACCCGCTTTGTTCCCCTATAAGCTTCTTGCCTGTGAACCCACAGGACCGCCCCTTCTTGCTACAGCTCACAAGTCACATGAGCAGTTACCACCCCCAGTGCTAGGAACCAGCTGATGGTCCCCTATCTCTGCCTCTACCCACCTCCTGGGATGTCCCTGGGGTTCTGTCCCCCCACCCCTGGTTGTGAGCAGCACTTCTGAGCTCCTGGGATCTTGAACACTGCCTGGCTTTGCAGCCTTGGATCAGTGCTCCGGGCCGTGGGCAGTGTGGAAAAACCCTTGAATTCCTGCATAGCTTCAGGGAGAGCGGTCACATCCCAGCCCCTCAAGTTCTTCCTGGACAGGGAACCTCTGATAGAAGGACAGTTCCCCTGCCCATTTCCCCATGGACAGCTCCTCTGACTCGCACACAATTTTATTTGTTGCAGTGGTACGGTTTGAACCTAGGCTCGTGTTTTTGCTAAGCAACTGTCCAACCACTGAGGTCCATCTCCACGTCCAACCCCACTTAAATTATTTTCACATTTATCTATTGTGTTCTGTGTGTGTTCACAAGTCTGTGTGTGTTCACAAGTTGTTGTTGCACTTTTTGTTTTAATATTTTTCTCTTTTCAACAGTTTTTTTTTATTTATGTACTGCATGTGCGTACATGTGTGTGTGTGGTTGCTGTGCAGGTCACAGTACAGTGGGAAAGAGGAAGAAGCATTCAATGCTCAGGATCCCTGTGCAGGGTGAAGTTGATCCTGGGAGACCAGTTCAGGGCTCCTGACAGCTTCACCGTCTCCCAGGACCCTCCTGCCAATAACAGTGCTGGGCAGATATGTCCCTCCTGACCAGGCACAGCACTCCGCCCACGGCGGCACCTTCCTGCACTTGCGCAGGTTCCCCTCCACTCCTGGCACCTGCCTGCTATTTGACTGAGGTCTGAGGAGTCTGGGCTCTCTGCACCTGCACAGGTGGCACGACAGGTGGGAAAGCCTTCTAGAACATCCCGGTCTCAGACCAAAGACCTCTGTGCAGCGTCAGAAGCCAGGGATAGACAGGAACGGGGCGAGGAGGGAGAGGAGCACAGCAGAGTCCTGTAGGATCCTGCACACACCATGGACCAGTGGGGCGAGTGGGCGTGATGGAGTCAGGGATACATTTCTGGTTCCACGGGAATTTTCCTTCACAGACACACACATGCATCCTCACACAAACACACACTCACACAGACCAAATTTCCCAGAGAGCCCCACAAATAGTTGGGGCTCTCCTTTCAGACCACGCCTGCGTCCTCTTCCTTCTCCTTCCACTAGGGCCTCTGATGTGCCCAGGCACAGAGCAGATGGAGGGCGGAAGGCGCACGTGCAGAAGCCCATCATCCTGTGGCAGTGCCTGCCGGGACACTCACACTTGGCCACTTGTAGGACCAGCAGGACTCACTCTTGGAGCCCAGCACAGCACCCACGTGGCCCCGTGGCAGCGGAGCCATCTCCCCAGGGGTCAGGGAAGATGAGAGACAAAGCTGGAAAGTGTGCTCCCAGGCTCCTTCAGCCTCCACGCCGCAGAGCAGGCCTGCTCTGGGACGTCAGAGAAGCCTGGTGCTGGCAGGGCACAGCTGGGCCCTGGCCCTTCGGTGGCAGAAATCTCCTGTATCTCTTGGCCTTTAACCTTTAGCGTGCGCTCTCCCTTTCTATCCCTGTAGCCAATGTTGACCTCTTGCAGGTTAGCTCTTCCCTCTGAGTCAAAAAGGAGTCCTCAGTGACCACAATGTCACAAAAACAACAGCTATTTCAGCAGATCGCATTGGCAGACTGGGTGACTAAGGACTGAACTGTCATCACAGGAAGAACAACGGTGACTCAGTAGATCTCTGAAATTACTTTTGAGATCACGCTGTATGGTGGGCTCAAGGCTGTTCCCGTAACTGTTGTATGAATACTGTTCTTTGGGAGGAACTGCCCCTCAACCTTCTGTCCACTGCAGTTAGGATTCCACAGCACACCAAAGAAAGGATGAAGCAGTGAGTTTATTGTGGTGATGTAGAGAAGGAGGGGGGTCACCACAGGAGTAGAGGGGTCGGGACAGGAGCCAGGGGTCAGGACAGGAGCAGGGGTGTCAGGACAGGAGCAGGGGTCAGGTCAGGAGCAGGGAGGCCAACAGGAGCAGGGGGGTCAGGAAGAGGGAGTCAGCACCAGGGGGGTCAGGACAGGAGCAGGGGGTCAGGACAGGAGCAGGGGGTCAGGACAGGAGCAGGGGGATCAGGACAGGAGCAGGGGTCAACAGGAGCAGGGGGTCAGGACAGGAGCAGGGGGTCAGGACAGGAGCAGGGGGGTCAGGACAGGAGCAGGGGTCAGGACAGGAGCAGGGGGCTCAAGGCTGGAGCAGGGAGGTCATCAGGAGCAGGGTGAGGGTCCAGGCTGAAGCAGGGCCGATCAAAGACACCTCACCAGAACATGGCTGACAGCTTGCCTGTGGCTGCACAGACGGAATCCCGTC
This sequence comes from Typhlomys cinereus, assembly GCA_023101885.1. Lineage (NCBI taxonomy): Eukaryota > Metazoa > Chordata > Mammalia > Rodentia > Platacanthomyidae > Typhlomys > Typhlomys cinereus. The sequence goes on from JALPQD010000336.1 coordinate 269,720, forward strand.
ACTGATCTTCCTCATCACCTGTCCTCTCAGCCCCCCCACCTCAGGTGTGAGGGCACGTGGGCGGCACCTGCACAGCAACATGGGCATCTACCTCTCCAGGGCCTCCCTTAGCTTGCGCGTGTGCAGGCAGATGGGCAGCACCTGATTCTAGCCGCTCCCAGCCCCTCTGCTTCCCAGGTTATACCAACAGACAGCAGGTGCAACCTTCATGCTCTTGAACAAATAGGAAGAAAATGCCAGCAATAATGTCCCCAACTCTACACCTGGACTGCAGGGCTGTCGTCAAGTTGACAACACCTGCATTCGATCTCCACACACCCGGCAGAGCAGCGTAAGAACAACAGAATCTTCCCACTTGCGGACAAACAACAGGGACAAAATGGGGAGCAGGATCCACACACAGCACACACGCCATCCCCAGGAGGACGGTGCCCACCCCGTGAGCACACTGAGCCTGACTCACCACACGGTCAGCTTTGCCAAAACAGCTTGGAAGCTGCACCCTGAGCACGGCTCCCTGACCTCCCCCGGGGCCTGGTGCTCAGGACCTGTTTCCCTGGGCTGCCTGGGAGCACCGGCTGAGCAGGGGAGGAGGGGCGCTGGCAGGGCTTCACCTCACATGATGTGCTTCATGTCCCAGGGTTCACATACGAGTTGGGCCCAGGGAAAGAAGAGTAAAGACAGCTCGTAAGATTGCTCTTCCTTCACAACCCAGCTGAGGACTGCAACACGTGAGGATGGATGGAGTTCAGGAGTTTCAGAAAAACCACAAGACAAGGTAGGCTGCAGGATCAAGCTTGGTCTCGACGTGAACATCACCGAGAAACCTAAAGCAGACCTGGGAACCTAGCCGAACCCCACCTCCACCCCTCTGCACTCTCCCACGGAGGCACCTCCCAGAAACCTCTGCTTTGGACACCTCTGCTCTGCAGCTCAACACTTCTGCTTCAGACACAGACTCGGCATAAACCTCATGGCGCTGTCTGCTACCGACGAGGTCAATGTCAGAAGTGTCTGGGACCAGGTGCGCGGCGACAGACCTGAGTGTGGGGCAGAGACCCTACACAGGTGAGGCCCCAACTCCTGATCACAGCCCTGCCCATGATGCCCACCTGCCTTGCCCTAACCTTCCCCAGTCCTCTGGCCCTCTCCCGCTTCTCCTCAGAGGCTGTTCAGCAGTTTTCCTGTCTCCAAGACCTACTTCCCTGACCATGACTAAGTCCTGGTTCCACCCAGCTCAGGGATCAAGGGAAGAAGATGATCGACGCTCTGAGCGAGGCAGTGGATCAAATGCACGACTTGCCCACTGCCCTGTCAGCTCTGGGCAACCTGCATGCCCAACAGCTGCGTGTGGAAGCAGCTAAATTCCAGGTGAGCACTCAGCCAGGGCCAGAGATGTGCAGGGGTGGAGGTCTCAGAACGTCAGCTGGCCCAGGAGGTCCAGAAGGTGAGACAAAACAGCTCCCCACCGACTCTCTGACCCATAATCGGTGCTCTCTGTCCCCACAGCATCTGAACCACAGCCTGCTTGTGACCGCGTGGCCGGCCGCTGCCCAGATGCAGACACCCCAGAAGTCCTTCTCTCTCTAGACAAGTTCTTGGAACGTGGAGTCAAGGTGTTGGTCTCTAGATACCGCTAAGCAGAGCCTTCCCCTGCCTCCCTGCCTCCCTGCCCTGGACAGGCCTCCTCACATCCCATACCCACATCTCCTCTCTGAGTAAATCTGTGTGGATGGCAACCCGCATGTGTCTGGGATCCTCATGTTGCTGAAGTGGCAGGAGTGGGTGTGTCTCTACTGTCTTGGACCAGGAACCTCTGTGCAGCTGCCATGGGGAGAGGGGCAAACCAGAGAGCTGCAGAGAGACTCTGACACGTGGGCCTGTCCTGGGACAGCCAGTCTTCTGAGGGGTTTTTGCTGGGAAATTTTTTAAGCTTTATTTACTCATTCATGGGGGAGGGAGGGGGTCAAAGGACACTGTGTGTCCCTGTGGAAGACTTCAGGAATCATCCTGGTTTGCTTTCACCTCCTTTTTGCTTCCCATTGGGATTTCCCCGATTCTGCCCACCAGGACGGAAGCACAGGCCACCTGTGTTAGTGTTTTTATGTGGGAGCTGGGATCTGAACTCTGGACATACTGTTTGTGAGGCAGAGTCTTAACCCCTGAACCAACTCTGCAGTCCCTCAATGGGTTTCCTTGGGGCACAGAGCAGGAGTCTTACGGTACACGAACTCTTGTGAAATATCACTAACCTATACCAACTAAAGAACGTAGAAAATAAATATAATGAACCTAAGTGACAAGGTCCAAGCTGCTATGGAGACCGAGGCAAGGGAATACTAATGAAAGGTCAGCCTGGGCTAGATGGTGAGAGACACTTCCACTCATCCCAAAAATACAAACACAGTAAAGGAAGAAAGAGGAAGAGGAAAAGAAGCATGACTCTGCATGTAACTCAATGGCAGAGCACTTGCCTGGCATTCTGGTCAAGATTATATTGTGCTAAAAAAAAAAAAAAAAAAGCAGAGACTAACAAACACGCGAGCTTTCAAGATGGCTCAGAGGATAAGGGTGTCGGCCAAACAAGCTTGATCTCAGTTCAAAGCCTGGAGCGCACACACACACACACACACACATGCACACACACGCACACACACACACAATGCAAACACACAATTAAGTCAAGAAAATCGTCTCCTGACCTTACACATGCACTGTGCCAATCATATATAAACAACACACCTATCACAAGTACATAACAAAATGAATAAATAAATAGTAAACAACAACCATAGATTGTCACAAACAAAAATGAAGATGACAAGTCTCTGGACAAAGAGCATGAATGGAAGGGTTAAAGTACCGATTGCCCTTTCTCTGCAGTAGCGACCCCCAGAGAACAGGCCAACATGCCAGGAAAGAGAAAGAAACAGAGAGACAGACAGAGAGAGAGAGAGAGAGAGAGAGATTCCATGGCACTGGTTCTCCTACCTCTGTCTCCTATCTTACCTTAGGAGGAAGGGATTACACACGTCCGCTGCTACACCTGACTGCTTACATGAGCTCTGGAATGAAAACTCAGGTCTGGGGTTAGCATAACAAGCACTTTCCTCATTGAGCATATCATACCCCCATCTCTCCCTTCTCACTGCAGCACAGTACACAGATTGACAATTCACTGACCTCAGCCTAGGGACACAGTACATGGTCCCTGTCTCTTCCCCATTCCGGTTCTGCTTCCCCCACTGTCAGTGCATGGTCCCTGCCCCAGGCGCTGAGGCCTCCGGGTCCCCTGCTTCAACACGCTGCCTCACCGTGCAAACAGCAAATTGACAGGGACTCCAGGCACATCTCTGAGACGGCTAGACATAAAGCACTGGATAGAACTTTGGCTAAGGTGGTACGCCCACCCCAACCATGCTTCCTTTGTAAACAGGGACCTGTTGGAAGAGCTGAACACTTTCCTCCCTCTCTGCCCACGGACACTTCCTTGACCCCAGAGCCAGCACAATTTTATTGCATCTATGCAAAAAAAAGGGCTGGAGATGTAGCTCAGTTGGGAGAATACTGACCTAGCATGTATGAAGCCCTGGATACAATACCCAGCAACCTCAAAACCAGGGATGGAACTGACTGTCTATAATCTTAGCATTTCAGGAGGTAGAGGCAGGAGGATCAAAAATTTAAGATGATTCTCCTCAATAGAGTGAGTTTGAGGCTAGCACGGGACATCCCAGACAGTGGTTTAAGAAAAAAGGAAAAGGCTTGTGTGTACCAGCACCTGAGAAGTTGAAACAGGAAGATCAATAGTTTAAGACCAGGGATGGGACTAAAATTAAAAAACTTCAAGAGAGTTTGCTCCAAACTCACCTACATGAAGAACAGGGTTTGCAAGGCTAGCCTGGGATGCACGCCCCACTGTTGTATAAATAAAAAACACAGGAAGAAGGAGGGCAGCCAGGCAGGAAGGAAGAAAGAAAGAATGGAAATTGTATCTGACGAGACTTTAGCACATTCTTTTGGGGTTGTGTAAATTAAGGGAAAACTACTACTGTATCTCCATCATTCCAAACAAAAGAAGGATAGGACTGATCCAGGAACTTCCATCTAAGATGAGCCATCACAGGCATAATTCAAGCTACTGCCTCATGAACCATTTTAATGCATTAATTGACATCCTTTTATTTATTTCTGCAGTGATGGGGAATGAATCCATAACTTTTGCCAAACCAGGCAGGCGTTCCCCCATGCAACTGAATGAAGGGCTTCTTCACCTTCCTGGCTTCTTTTTCCTCATAAAGATGGAGTGTGTTCTTGCAGTGCCTGTCCTGGAGCTCCAGGCTCAAGCGATCCTCCTGCCTCAGCCTCCCCAGTGCATGGGCTCCTCACCTGGAAGCTCTTGGCACATGAAGATGGAAGGCCACAAGCGGCAGCCCCCCACACTGAGACCTGGTCCCTTCCCCAAGGCAGTGGCACCGGCGCTTGCGACCTGACCCATCCCTGGAGGCTTAGGAAGGAGCAGAAGCAGAGCAGCCTGGGTTCAGGGTCCTGCACAGCCTGGGCGCCAAGCCCGGGGCGCCTCGGCCGCCCCCTGCTGGCCGCGCTGCGCCGTGCACAGGCCCCTCCACCGCAAGGGGAGGCCTGCAGGGCGGGTCCCCGAGCCGGGCATATAAGGGCCTGGCTCTGTGCGCCCAGCAGGCTTCGGATTCTGACACAGACTCAGACGCGTCCAACCATGGTGCTCTCTGCTGACGACAAGGCCAACGTCAAGGGTGCCTGGGACAAGATTGGCGGCCACGGCGGCGAGTATGGCGGCGAGGCTCTGGGAAGGTAAGGGGACAGCGCACGTCGGCGGCCCTGTAGAGGCGCAGGGTCCACGGCTCACTGGCCTCTCTGCTGACCTTCCCAACCCTGCCTCCCGCTTTCTCCGCACAGGATGTTCGTGGGCTTCCCCACCACCAAGACCTACTTCCCGCACTTCGATTGCAGCCCGGGCTCCGCCCAGGTCAAGGCCCACGGCAAGAAGGTGGCCGACGCACTCACCACTGCTGTGAACAACATTGACGACCTGCCTGGCGCCCTCTCTGCTCTGAGCGACCTGCACGCCCACAAACTGCGTGTGGACCCCGTCAACTTCAAGGTGTGTGCTCGGGCTCGGGGACAGAGGGCTCCGAGGGCCTCGGCAGACAGCAGACGACACGGGGGAGAGCAGGCTGTCGGGGGTCTGCCCGGCACTGATGCTTCCTTTCTCCACAGCTTCTGAGCCACTGCCTGCTGGTGACCCTGGCCAACCACCACCCTGCCGATTTCACCCCCGCCGTGCACGCCTCCCTGGACAAATTCTTTGCCGCCGTGAGCACCGTGCTGACCTCCAAGTACCGTTAAAATGAGAGCGCCAGGCCTGCTGCTCTCCCCCCTTCCCCCCTGAGCTGTACCTCTTGGTCTTTGAATAAAGTCTAAGTGGGACTAAGGTGTGTGCCTGGGTTCTGTGTCTACACGAGTTACTGAGGTGGGTGTGGGAACTTTGGAGAGCACATTCCCAGCCTCAGAGCAGTGGCAGAAGGCAGGAAAAGACAGGAGTGGGAGAAGAGTCCAGAGGCACATATAGGAAAGAGGATCAGGGCAGAGTTCTCGACCCAGTTCCCTGCACGGACCCTGGCCCAGTGGTTCCTATCAGGTTGCACAAGAACTTGCTGGAACACTTTACTTACACACACTCACTCACAGCCCAAGTCTCCCACAGATGGCTGGTGAGAAGACATCCTTTCCTCAGACCAACTCTGCATCCTCCTCCTTCACCTTCCACTGTGAGCGCCAGAGTGTCCTAAGCACAGGGCGCAGTGCACACGCAATGGGATTACAAAGGCAGGGGCCAAACCGTTCTGTGACAGTGTCACGCAAGGCTGCTCACTCTTTGGACACTGACATCCAGGGTCCATGAGGACTGAATCTTTGAGCCCCGCACACTGCACACGTCGTCACCCTGTAGCTGTCGCCTCTGTCTGCGTGGCTCAGGAAGGGGAAGACACACAGCTCGGGAGGCAAGACCCATGTTGTCCCAACATGCCACCATCCTGCAGAGCGGCCCCTCGCAGCCCGGCCCTGCGCTGACAGCAGCATCCTAGTCCCTGGGTCCAGAGGCATCCTTGGGAAATGCTTGCCTTGGACCTTAGCGCCACACCGAGTGTGAGCTGCAGATAAGGGTTATCTCTGTTGTTCTACTAGCAAAGCAGCCAGGGGTGGGGAGATATCATTACATCACCAGTGTGTGACTGCAAAATGGTGAGAGAGTCACACACCGAAGAGCTGGTTTTATGACATGATCTCATGGAACTCTGACTGCCCTCCAACGCTCTATGTAGTCAGGGATGGCCTTGAACTCCTGACCCTCGAGCACCAGGATTGCAGGCATGTGTCACCATGCTTTACACATGCCAGGCAAGTACTCTACAAAGTGAGTTCCGTGGCCAGACCACAGTGAGGTGTTCTTCAGTAACCAAAGGAGTGAACTCTGTATGGAGTGTTTCTGAGCCTTGAGGACACCCTGCTGAGTGGAAGAAGCCAGGCGCCAAAGGCCACGGGTGGCAGGATTCCACCCACGTGAAGTGGGCAGAACAGAACACATAGGGAAACAGAGCAGGTTCCCAGTTACAGGGGCTGGAAGAGGAGGTGGAGCAGCTGTGGTTAACAGGCTGCAGTTTCTGCTGAACGAGGGAAAGTGCCGGAAGCAGACGGCAATGACAGCTGCGCATGGGGGACATGCTACACGTCACTGACTTGTGCCCCCCACAGATGGCTGCCTGGCACCTATGCCCAGCGTCGGTAACTCACAGATTGTGGTGGTTGTGACTACTGCTGGGCTACCTCAGCAGCACCCCATACCCATCATTTTCAGGACAGGGCGTGGAGCTAGCTAGAGCCAGGCACCTGGCTCTTCTCATGTCCTATGTGTGCTCTTCACAACAACCGCGAGTAGAAATTCTTTTGAAGCAGAGAAGTGGTAGTCACCAAAATGGATTTTTATCACAGAGTCCAATTTAGGATGATAGAAGAAGGAGCGCTCAGGAAACAGTACTGACTGGCAGCATGGTATGGACTTGCTCCACTGAGAGTGACCAGACGGGAAATGACCGTTCTGAGCCACCTGGAGACAGAGTCGAGGAGTCCTAGTGACTCCAGAGGGAGAAGAGCAAGCAAAGCACTCAAACGGCAAACACGCAGAATTATGCAGAAACCACTAGAACTAGGCCAAACAGCAACACTCGACAGACACGGGTTCTGCCCAGTCAGCCCTTGAAAACCTGAGGCTGGGCGTCCAGGGAGCTGGGGGCTGGGGGCACTGCCCGGCCAGACCAGAAGCTGTGAGCGCGGGGCGGGGACACCGCAGCGCCCCCGGTGGCCGCACGGGTTCCGCTCCGCCTGCGCCCAAGCCCAGCACAGAGAACAGACACCAGGAGCGGGATGACGTCCTTGTCACAGAGGGATCGGGCCCTGGTGCGCGCGCTGTGGAAGAAAATGGGCAGCAACGTCGGAATCTACACGCAGGAGGCTTTGGAGAGGTGCGGGCGGGGCTGCGGGGCCGCACGTGCCAGCAGGCCGGGTCCCCAGTTCACCCGCCCTTCCTTTCTCCCTCAGGACCTTCCTGGCTTTCCCCTCCACCAAAACCTACTTCCCGCTCCTGGACCTGAGCCCAGGCTCTGCCCATGTCAAGGTCCACGGCCGGAAGGTGGCTGATGCGCTCTGCTTGGCCGTGAACCACCTGGACGACCTGCCTGGCGCTCTGTCTGCCCTGAGTGCCCTCCACACACACAAGTTCCGGGTGGAGCCTGCCAGCTTCCAGGTGAGCAGGGTGGCCGGCCTCTGCAGACTATTGCTGCGGCTGTGGGGCAGGGCAGCAGGGCAAGGCCAAGCCCGGGAGGAAGAAGGCACAGTGCTCCCTTTCCCCACAGCTCTTGTGCCACTGCCTCCTGGTGACCCTTGCCCGGCACTACCCGGGAGACTTCAGCCCTGCCATGCACGCCTCCCTGGACAGGTTTCTGAGCCTGGTGACCTCGGTGCTGACCTCCCAGTATCACTGAACTCCTGGTCCTGGCCGAAGAGGGGTCCCCAGGCACGGCCTTCCTCAAGCCCACCGGGACTCACAGACTCCTTCCCGGCTCCTCCGCCATTAATTTGTCTTGTCTGCAGGGCAAAGGAAAACTGACCCCTTCAACAGTCCCAAAGCACAATCTGAGAGGCCCGTGAGGCTGGGTGGGCAGCTCGGACTCCTCCTCCTCCTCCTCCCTGTTCTTCTCATGCTCCTTTTCTTCTTCCACTTTCTCTCCTCCCCCTGCTCCCTCTTGTTCTCCAGAGGGTCTCATGTAGCCTAGGATGGCCTCACACTCACGATATGAGCTGGGCTGAACTTGAACTCACGCACCTCCCGCTGCCGTCTGCCCTGGGCATCCAATAAAGTGTGCAGCGCTGCACTCGGCTGCACGGAGGCTCTTTTCTGGTGAAACTTCTCTAGCACTGCTGGTCTCCTCTTGGCTCTCTCTTGGCAGTGCGCCAGGTTCAAGATTTTCGCCCCATGCAAGCTGAAGGTCCCTAAATATTGTGCAAACCCGAAACTCAAAGACAGGAAAAACGTGCAGTGCCCGTGAGGCAGGGGGTAAACCGCCATTAGACTGGGGTACAAGGAAAAGCTCCTGAGGACACTGTAAGAGGCAGTGGACTGGGCACAAGGGTACTGCCAGCAGGTGGAAGGCCACTTGTCGCACCTTCTGGAGCCTTGGTGCATCAGAGAAGCTTCTGGCCACCTCCTCTGTCGGGGGTCTGTGGCACTGAGTCACAAATTCATAGTCAAGTATACAACTGCACCTTTGCCTCCTAGGAGGAGGGACATGGTTTCAAGGGCAGCCCTCTCCTGGACTGCTGACTAGTTCCTCCAGATCCCGGTCCACTCTGGCTCGGCTCCCCGAAAAGCACCCCTCTGCCTAGATCTGTACAGAGCTGCTGGTGTGGAGGTACGCAGGACATGTGGGCGCAGCCCCACAGAAAATCAGGGTCTTCGTCCTACACTTACCTGGCCCAGCCATCCCAGGTGGCTGTGCAGAGGGCTTCATGAGGGATGTTGTGGTCAACTTATCCACCGCAATGGATGGATAGGATAGTGAGTCCAGACCCAGTATCTGTCAAACCACAGACAGAGTGACCAGAGGACCACCGCCCCCCACATTCACCTGACTTCACAGAGAGAGAGGATTTACTTCTGTTTAAAATCATGGATGGGGGGCTGGAGAGGTGGCTCAGGGGTTAAGCCTCCGCCTTGCAGGCGGAAGGTCCTGAGTTAGGATCCCAGATCCCACGTATAGACGTCAGGCGGAAGCGGGGGCGGCCTGCGCTTCTGGTCCGGAGCCTGTGAATCCCGGGGCAGAAGGAGGTGGAGGCGTCCATGGTGGTTCACGAGTTCGTCCGTGGTTCTACACACACACACACACACACACACACACACAGACATGCGCGCGCACATACACACGCATATGCACACAGTTGAATAAATAATAATAATAAAAAAAATTTTCAATTATGGATGGAAAGTGCATAGCTTGACTTTGCCTGTGACTGTCTAGCCCCAGGCCTGAGCTTTACCCTGAAGCTATTACTTCCTTTCTGACCCTACACAAACCAAATCACATCCTTTGTAAACAATGGTGAAACCTGTGAAGTCCTCTCCCAGAGCACATGTATGACACACGCCTCCCTCTGCCACAAGGAAAGCACAGACGGGGTTGGTATGCATGGGAGAAAAGTCCAGTGGAGAGATGTGATGATGAATTCTGCACGAGGGTCTGACAGCCCCAGGTGCACCACGCGGCTGGTCAAACGTGTTTTCTGGGGTGTCTGTGAGAGGACCCCAGAGAGAAGCATTGGGATCGCCAGCCAGATGGACGCTTGCCCAGCACCCCCAGGGCCCGGGAACACAAGAGCTTGCGGGAGGAGCACGCGTGCTCTGCGGGAGCTGGACGCGCACTTCCTGCTGCCCTGCCTCTGGGTGCTCCAGGCTCCTGAGCCTTCCAGCAAGACCCACAGATACGGCTCCCCTGGCCCTGGGGCCCTCAGCTTTGAACTGCAACACCACCAAGGGCTTCTCTGGGCCCCACATCGCATTGAATGACCCAGGATTTCCCTCAACACCAAGGGCTCCCCTGAGCCCCTGCTTGCAGGTAGCAGGCCCCAGGACTTCCATGACATGGGACAGACTCTCATAATGAATCACCCATCTTTGCAGCCACGTGTCCTGTTTAAATTTCTCTGCAGAACTCTGACAAGTGCACGGAACCAAAAGGGAATGTGGGGTGACATGGGCTCGATACCTACTCAGAGGCTGAGACGGGATGATTGTTTGAACCCTGGAGTGAAATCCAGCATGGGGAACAGAGGGAGACCCCACCCCTGTCTCACAGCACACTGTCTCATACCCGAAAGAGAGCAGGTCTGTGCAGCACTGAGAATGCCTCTGAGCTCCAGCTACCCCCGACGAGCAGACAACCAAATAGCACCAGAGGATAACAAACGTCACAGACACGCTGCTCCAAATCCAACCTCGTTGCCAGAATGCCCAGCTTGCTGCCCTTTTCCACAGGGCAGTGTGCACGTGAGCGTTTGTCCCTGACAGTCATCCTCAGAGACCAGCCCAGCATGACAGGAAGGGACAGGAAGGCTGGTCCCAGCAGACTGTGCTCCCGTGAAGCTCAAAGCACAGGCCCTGTCCCGAGGCCCCAGCTCATCATCCCAGTCTCTAGAACTGCCCCAGCCTCCCTCAGAAGCAAGCCAGGAACATTCCTGTCCCAGGTGCTGATGCCCTGCTCCAGGCTGGCCTCTTGCAGCCCCTCCTGCTGCTGTGCCCTGGCACCTCCAAGAGTCTTCAAGCCCAGCTCTGAATGAGCCAACGCCGAGCCTGGGATACAGCTCCAGACAACGTGCTCACCCCATGCACCTTCTGCACTCTCAAGAAAGGGGCCTCTCTCCACCCCTCAGCGCCCCTGTCCCTCAACCCAGTGAGCGTTGCCCTTGATGGACAAACTCTTTCCGTGGAAATATAGAAAAACACATAAGAAACTGAATCCACCCAGTCTTTCATACACACACCAAACTTTAGTGTTATCGCGAGGCCGTGTCCCTCTCCTGGCTCGCCACCAACGCTGAGTGGGAGTTGAGCCCACTGGCTGCATCTGTGAAGAGATAAGAAGTTCACATGTGCAAGAACACATGAAAGTGAGATTAAGAGAGACAGGATGAGTGCGTGAAAAGTGAGAGGAGAGACAGAGACAGAGAGACACACAAAGAGAAAGAGAGAGACAGAGACACAGAGAGAGAGAGAGACAGAGACACAGAGAGAGAGAGAGATGTTTCATGTTCTCTACTTCTGAAACTTGTGCACAGGAAAGGTCCAAAGAAGAGAGAGCAGGAGAAGCAGGCAGGGGTGACCACAGGCCTGGGACACATACGGGGTCCTTTGATCCCCCAGCATCGTATCCCTTCTGTCCACAGAGCAAAGCACAGCACGAAGCCACCCTCAGGCCTCCCAGGCGCCATGGGGCAGGCTGCAGAGGGACAGACACTCGGTGGCACTGCCCCTCCCTCACTGCACATCACGACTCTCAGCCTGTGGAGGGGGAGGTTGGGCAGTGCCCCCCCAGTGTCTTGGGAACAAAGATCAAAAGGCACAGCGTTCTGCCCCAGTGTGCTTCTGACACAAGGCGAGAAAGCCCCACGTGCTGCTGCTTGCTGAAGGCAAGGCAGCCCCAGTGTCTCCCGAGAGAAGGTGCAGCTGCCGTGCAGGGCAGGGCAGGGGCTCTGGAGAGCGGAAAGCACTCCTTTTTCAGGAGGGGACCCCAGGGCCACAGAGCTCCCAGGGCCAGCTCGCAACCCCTCAACCGTCTCCCCAGGACACTACTCAACCCCCTCCCACCTGGAGTTTCTGCTGCAGGATGTGCTTGGGCTACCTCAGCATCAACACCCACTACCCCCACCTCAACCTGCACCCCAGCTCTGCCCACCCTCAAGGCCCATGGCGAGCCATGGCTCGTGGCCAAACTGCTGAGCCACACACAGGATCACACGGACCTGTCCACGGTTAGTGGTCTGAGTGCCTGCCAGCTGTGTTGACCCACCCAGCTTTAAGGTGGGCTCGCCAATCTCTTGTGGAGGCATCTGGGATATCGGGGGCCCAACACTCAGGCCAGAGAACACCATGACTTCCACGAGGTGAGCCCTGGCTCTACATTCCTCTCCTCAAAACTCTTAAGTCATGGACTGGAGAAATCTTAGGGGTTAAGACTGCCCCGAAAGCAGAAGGTCCTAAAAAAAAAAAAAAAAAAACAGTAAGAAAAAAAAAAAAAAAAAGAAAGCAGAAGGTCCTGAGTTTGGATTCTGGGTCCCATGTTGAAACATCAGGTGGAAATGGCAGTGGCCTGCCCTTCTGCTCTTTGGGGGAGGAGCCTGGGAAATACCAGAAAGAGGAAAGAGGAGGAGAAGCAATGCAAAATAATTCCAAAGTCATTCTATGTCCTCCACAGATACACACAGTGCCCTCTGATACACACACACACATACACACACACACACACTCAATCAATCAACAAACAAAGTGGAAAAAAGGAACATACTCTTGAGTCACACTCTGTGGATAAACCAGGCATCACCGCTGCGGTCCACACCTCCCTGGCCCAGTTCTTCACTGTTGTTGGTGCTGTGCTATGAGCAACGTTAAGCAGTAGCCTCAGCGTCCTAACTGCTGGGCTCTGGGACAGGGCTTTCGGTCCTTCAAGAATCCTCCACACATCCACTGTCTACTCTCCTGGACCAGGGACCTTCTGCACCAGAGAAAGGGCTGCAGAGGATTTGCCCCCAGAACCCCCCCCTGTCCTGGAAGCGCCTGGCTCCCCAGGGATCCTGGCAGGGGACAGAGCAGGACTCTTAGTGTGCATAGCCTCCCTTGTGATCTCGCTGAGCTATACCAGCTAGACATATGCCATAGCCCAAAATAAAACAAGCCTATGTGCTGGGTTCATCTTTGAGACTAGCTACTCCACAGACATGCAGGAAAGTCTCAAGTCCACAGTTAGGGTTAGGTAGAGGTACGCAGTGACTCCACCATTACAAGACGCCCGAACAGCCTATGAGCAGGTGAGATGGCTCCGCAGGTTAAGTACCTTGTCTCACACGCCTGATTTTGACCAAGTTTGATCCACAGAACCAAAAGGTGGAAAGAAAAGAATGGACTGGTAAATTCTGTACTGTGACCTGCACAGCACCCACACACACACATATGTACGCACATGCAGTACATAAATAGAAAAACTGTTGAGAGGAAAATATTAAAACAAAAAGTGCAACAACAATAATAACACCAACTGAATAAGTGGCTCCCTTTCCCAGAACGGGTGCCACAGGGCAGGAAGATGGACAGCAAAGACAAAAGCAAGTTCAAAAGCCAGTTCAGGGGGCTGGAGAGGTGGCTCAGGGGTTAAGCCTCTGCCTTGCAGGTGGAAGGTCCTGAGTTCCGATCCTAGACCCCACATATAGACGCCGGGCGGAAGCAGGGGCGGCCTGTGTTTCTGGTCCTGGTAGGGTGGAGCTTGTGAATCCCCAGGCAGAGTAAACAAGGAGGAGGTGGAGGCATCCATGGTGGTTCCCGAATTCGCCCGTGGTTCTACACACACACACACACACACACACACACAGACACGCACGCACGCATGCACAATTGAATTTAAAAAAAAAAAAAAAAAAGCCATTGCAGGACTGGAGACCTGACTCAGGTGTTAAACCAATTTTTTACAGGCAAAAGACCTGTGTCCCATCCAACAATCCACTTAATATCACAGGGGGAAATGGACTCTGGCGTGCCCCTCAGTCCTGGAAGGCAGAGCCTGAGAAAACCCAAAGCAAGGTAATGAGGATGAACAGAACGATTGCTGCTGTCAGCCTTGGGCTCCACAGGCACACACACTCAAGGACTCTTTTGTACGCACAACACAAAACATACACACTCACCTAGACATGCAAGAAAACAGCTTGAAATGATGCCAGATGGATCTCCTCACATCCCTCTCTCTTCATCAGCCACAGGTGTCCAGGTGTGAGTTGTGGGTCCACACGCTCCGACCTGTACTCGGGCCTTGACCGTGCCCCTCAGGGAGCTGACTGACAGAAGTGGGTGGCCTCAGCAGAAAAGCTCTGGCAAGCCCTCAGCACAGGGTCACAGTCAGGTACCTCTGTCAACATGACAACTGAGCTCCGTTGTGAAGATTTGGTAGTTAAGCCCGGAGCAACCCTGCAGGAGACCCTCCTTGATGGGGAGGCCCAGCCCAAGGGGGTGGGACTAGCCTGGCAGGTGAATAAGATGCGGGAACTGGCTAAAGAAGGTGACATCCTCTGGTATACTTGACCAGACATGCTGGTCTAGTGATTAAGGATTGTCTCTCTTTCGCCCATTGTGTGGATATATGGATATGGGTGGCCAATTTCCTGGGCCCCTGGTTTGCTACGGCCTCTTCTGCCAAGATGGATTAACTGTAGCCAAACTATCGTAAGAGAAAATAAACCCGCTTTGTTCCCCTATAAGCTTCTTGCCAGTGAACCCACAGGACCGCCCCTTCTTGCTACAGCTCACAAGTCACATGAGCAGTTACCACCCCCAGTGCTAGGAACCAGCTGATGGTCCCCTATCTCTGCCTCTACTCACCTCCTGGGATGTCCCTGGGGTTCTGTCCCCCCACCCCTGGTTGTGAGCAGCACTTCTGAGCTCCTGGGATCTTGAACACTGCCTGGCTTTGCAGCCTTGGATCAGTGCTCCGGGCCGTGGGCAGTGTGGAAAAACCCTTGAATTCCTGCATAGCTTCAGGGAGAGCGGTCACATCCCAGCCCCCTCAAGTTCTTCCTGGACAGGGAACCTCTGAATAGAAGGACAGTTTCCCTGCCCATTTCCCCATGGACAGCTCCTCTGACTCACACGCAATTTTATTTGTTGCAGTGGTACGGTTTGAACCTAGGCTCGTGTTTTTGCTAAGCAACTGTCCAACCACTGAGGTCCATCTCCACGTCCAACCCCACTTAAATTATTTTCACATTTATCTATTGTGTTCTGTGTGTGTTCACAAGTCGTGGGGACGGCAGTGGGAAAGAGGAAGAAGCATTCAATGCTCAGGATCCCTGTGCAGGGTGAGGTTGATCCTGGGAGACCAGTTCAAGGCTCCTGACAGCTTCACCGTCTCCCAGGACCCTCCTGCCAATAACAGTGCTGGGCAGATATGTCCCTCCTGACCAGGCACAGCACTCTGCCCACGGCGGCACCTTCCTGCACTTGCGCAGGTTCCCCTCCACTCCTGGCACCTGCCTGCTATTTGACTGAGGTCTGAGGAGTCTGGGCTCTCTGCACCTGCACAGGTGGCACGACAGGTGGGAAAGCCTTCTAGAACATCCCAGTCTCAGACCAAAGACCTCTGTGCAGCGTCAGAAGCCAGGGACAGACAGGAACGGAAAGAACAATTTTCTTATATGCAATCCCATGGTCCACATTTCCCCTGATGTGCCCCAAGCACAGGGCATAGTGAAGATTTTAATAATGGTGCAACTGCAAAAGCCAAGATTCTGTGAAAACATCATGCAAGGATGGTCACTCCTCTATATCAACCACCTAGAACTAGGCCAGACTAATCTCTCCCCATCCTGAAGCTCAGGGACATTTGCGGAAGAGGGGGAGGTAAGAGTGTAAGAGCAAAAGTATGGGAGGAGCAATGATTTGCAAGATACTCCACACAAGTTAGGGCCGAAGCAATCATAATTGGACATTGTATGCCCGGCGCAATGTCCAGCACACTATTGACTTCACAAAGTCTAGCATCTGCTAAAGGCACGAAGATCCTTGGAGGCAAGGGATTGACAGCCACAGTAGTGTTCCTATGCTTAAGGGGAACACAGGAAGGGGTTCAGGGAAATGCCACTGGGTCCTTGTACGTCATCGAAGAGGAGGGCCCAGAGGAGAGTCAGGCATGCACAAGAAAGGACTCTGGGAATTGGGGCGGGAGGCAAGGGGGTATAGGGAGGGAGGGGTCAGGGGAGGGGGAGCAGGGGGTTCTGGGGAAGGAGGAGGGAGGGAGGGAACTGGTGTACCTATTAAGTTTGTATGAGCTGAAATAATAAAAAAAAATGTATTAATAAAAAAAAGAAAAAGAAAAAAAATAAAAATCAATGAGGGGTGAAAAAAAAAAGGATGGTCACTCTTAGGACACGGACATTCATATACAGGGTTAAGAGAGGCATTGCCAAATACTTCTTCGACATGTTCCAACCTTTGATGCATCTTTGGATGCAGGCATGTGGCTGTGCAGAGTGGGCCCTCCACTTCCAGCACTGGCCCTCATTGTGGGGCCAGTCATTCTTGGAAAAGGCTCGTTATTTCACTTGAGATCCCCCTAGCACCACCCCATCAGCATGTGAAATCTGTGGAAGAGGCTCTCTTTGTTATTCTACTAGCCAAATAGTCAAAGCTATAGAGATAGCACCTGGCATCAGGAGTGTATCAACCACTTTTCTCATTGCTGAGCCAAAGTACCTGACAAGAGAAGCTAAGAACAGGGTTATTACGACTCATGGTATGAGGGGGTCAAAGCCCATCATGGACATGTGTTGGTAGCTGGTCACAGTGCAAACGCAACCAGGAGCGGAGATGAAGACTAGTGCTCAGCTGGCTGTTTTCCGTTCAGTCTAGGACCTACATAAGGTGGCTCACATTCCAAGTGAGTCTTCCTTTCTCAGAGAAACCCTTCTAGAAACATCCTCATAGATACATGCAAAGCTATTTTACCATGGCATTCTAAACTCCATGAAGTTGATGAGACTGAGCATCTGGGAAATAATCGAATTGCTCATACACAGAATGGGATATTCTTCACCAGCAAAAGGAATCAAATTCTTATGGCAGGTGGCCAAACCTTGAAAACACGCCAAGTGGAAGCCAGACCCCCCATCTGCTATGCAGTGCAAGATTCCGTGTGTGTCAAATATCCAGAATGAACATGTCTTTTGGGAAAGACAGCAGATTCTGTTTTGATGAAAAAGTTCTGAGTTGGTGGAAGAAATGGCTACACAACACTGTGAATGTTCCCTCACTGACTTCTCCACCTCACAGATGTGATTCTTTTTTAAAAAAAATTTACTTGTTTATTCTGTGTATGTGTGTGTGTGTGTGTGTGTGTCAAAGGGCACTGTGTGTCCCTGTGGAGGACCTGTATGACTTCGGGAATCATCCTAGATTGCCTCTACCTCCTTTTTGCTTCACTCTGGGATTTCCCAGGCTTTGCCCACCAGGGCCAGCAGCCCTCCGTGGTTTCCACCTGATGTTTTTAACTTGAAACCTGGGATCCAAACCCAGGACCTTCTGCTTGCTAGGCAGTCTTAACCCCTGAGCCTTCTCTCTGATAATTTAAATGTAGTGTACCAGATGGCACAGGACAGCTTTTTGTGATCATCACTAGGACATGTTATAGGGACTCCATGCATGTCACTGTCTGCACAGACACAGGCTGGGCCTGGCATTTGCTATCCACATCACTCTCATGACAACCCTAAGAAATTACCATCATCCCCTTCAGCAGTAATTAAGAAAGTCAACCCTGGCAGTGTCCTAATGCTTCAGGAGGCCAGATACCGACTCTGCCAAATTAACACTAAAATTCAATGCACTATAATAATGCATGTTCAACAAGACTTTACATATAGGAAACACTTAAAACGTAAAGCTTTGGGGTACGAGGAAACAGGTTCACAGGTCAAAGCCAGCTCTAGACATCAGTACTACACAAGTAGTGGTTGTGGGGATGTTACAGAGAGCCCCCCTTCTCGTCTCACGGATTTCAACCCTTCCTTGGGCCCAGAACCTGTGGACAGAGGAGTTAGATGGCTGTACAAGTGGATCAGGATGTGGTATACACCAAAGAGCCTGGAAAACATTAGATCTACACTACCAAAACCTTGGAGAAAGGCAGCAAAGGTTGGGCACCAATGGGGTCACTGCGCTGGCCTGGACACATCCATGCTTCCTTCTACAGGACTTTTTCAGCTGTGTGTCTTATCAGTTCTGCACCCAACACAAGCTATGTATATATCCCAACTTTCAGGGAAGAGCTTGAATCAGACTGCACCTGCTGTTGCTCAATGGGGTCCAATCAAGAGGGTAAAACAAGAGGCCAGCGACACTCTCCTCAAGGCTTCTGGTAATCCTCACTCTGTACTACCCAGACTTCGGCCCCAGCTAGTGGCATTTCTGAACCACGTGACTGGCACTGGTCTCCGAGTCCTACTGAACTGGAGGTGATGCCGTCTCTTGAAGGTGACAAGGCCCTTGTTGCTTTACTTTGGCTCTCTTTTCTTCTAACAAACATGGGGAAAACACAGTAGATTACATACATAGAAAAAAGTCCACAGGGCACATGTAATGATTCATTGTACACCCAAGTGGCTAGTGAAGCAGTGTGTCTGCAGTGGCTGTGAGAGGGTAACCAAGAGAAGCACTGGCTTCACTACCAAAATTTCATCCTTCCCAATGTACTGGGCATCACTCACCCATCAAGACTCTGGGAAAAAAAACAAAAGGTTGCCAGGAAATTCACGCTTACTGGTCACAGGTGCTAGACATCCCCCTCTTCCTGCCGGCCTGCTGGTTTCCCTGGTCTCTAGTCCTTATAAAGATCCCCAACTCCCTGGCTCTTGGGCCTTGAGTTTGGATCATGCTTCATTAGCTCCCGTCCTGGGCCCTGAGGTTTCAGGCTGTAAATCCTAGGACTTCTCATATAATGGGATGGGTCAGCCCTGCAAGTAATTGCTGGTTATGTCCTGTTAGCTCCCTTTCTCTGGGGAACCCCGATACAGAAAGAAAACAAAACAAAGTACCAAGGTGTGCTAGCACAGTCATAGTCCAGCTACTTGTGGACCGAGGCTGTCTCAAGCCCTGGGTTCAAAAGCAGCCTGGGCAACAGAGCAAGTCTGTCTCCTCACAAAAAGAATAAAAATTGTTATCATAGTGACTCTAAAAACACCTTTCTTCAGAGAAAACTAAGGCTGGTGGCCTCTCTACAAGTGCAAACCATAGACTGGGTAATTATCCTCTTTGTGTCTCCTCTCACAGGACAACCCTTAACCCACCCATGGTTTATAACAACTCCTGTGCACTCCCAAAATCCATGAAACCACTGTGAGCGAAACACACCCATTTACCTTACTTCAGTGAGAACCCTAACAAATGACATGTGGAAAAGCAGAGAACATTGTAGGAATGAGCTTTCTATCCTGACTCAGTCTGGGCTGCAGAGTGGCCCAGACTTTCATGTGGTAAACTTCCTCCTGGGACTTTTCTGAAAGAGCCCCTCACAGGGGAGGGACTGTACTCCCAGACAATTCCCACCATCTTGTTTTTTTTAAATAACCCCTCTTCAGAAAGGTCCCCTGAGCCTTCAGATGTGGAGAGAATAGTTTGGCCTCATTCTGGGTAAGCATTACAGGGTTGAGGTGCTCTACATTCTCACTGGCCATTTTTATCCACTTCACTGCTCTTCCACGGCCAAGATCTTGCCTTCAAGAATCACAGGCAGTGCTCTGGAAAGTCACCACATTGGTAAGCACCTGGGCAGGAGACAGAATTGTTAGCAGTTGGCCCACCTGGAGACAGGACCATGTTTGGCTGAGAACACTGTGGAGCACTGAAGATTCACACAGGAATCCCCACCCCATATGCTGACCTTAGGGCTTGAGGGGACTCAGAGGCTGCACTAGCTTAGGACCATCATCAGAGGCCTGTGACCCTCTATTCTGGCTCAGGGGTATGGGAACCACAGGTGGCAAGAGCATCCGTGGTAAACCCACTCCATGGTAAACCCATTCCATGATAAAACACTAAACAAATTACAATCTTTCGTCCACAGAAGTTTATATCCAGGTAGAAGAGACCTAAATCACAAAGAAACATTGGTATTGGTCAGCTCTCAGACTGAGGATGTCAGATTAGGTCCATCAGAGGCCAGGACACAACGTTCCTGATTTTGGAGTCTGTTGGCAATTTTAAGATGTCCACCTATGACCAAGGATCCCAGACCAGGTCCCTCCTCCAGGACACCCAGCGGAGTTCAATCTGAGGCCTAGGGTTAGTGAGGAACCCTACACACGGCACCTGTGTAAAAGCACAGCACTGAGCCCCAGTGGATGATGCAGGGATTTCTTCCCGCCTTAGCTGAGGACACAGTTATCAGGAAAAACCTATGTCACAGACCAGAAAAGCAATACATCCACCCAACATGTCTTCCCACAAGCGACAAACTATAGCAGGGAGTCCATGACCACAAGGGCTTATGTACGCCATCGACCAACTCAAGGACAATGTCTCCACCTCTGCAGGCACAACATGAGGATGAGAGACTTCTGTTTAACAACCTGACAACTAAACACTCCCCAAAAAGTGAAGAAGAGAAGGACCTCCAGATTAATGACAAATTATCCTGGGATTCATTTGGGTCTTAAAGCATCAGTCCTATGTGAGAAAGATTGAAAGTGGGTAGCAGCTCACCTTAGGTATAAACCACATAGTAACAGCACCCCCAGGTTTTCTGACAGAAGCTGCATCTCCTCCCTAAGGAACTCCTGGCTGCAGGTGGGCCTCATCAATGGGTCTTTGTTTGACAAAGGACAACTGCAATGCAGCTCACCAGAATTAAAGTCTGATGAGACACACACTCTTCCAAAGAGTCAGAAGTATATAATATGGACAACTTCCCCCATCCCGAGAACCTGCTGTTGGCTTGCACTGAAGGGGTAGATGTGCAGTCAAGATACAGGGTGTAAGCAGAGTGGGGCAGAAACATACATCCGGCTCAACTGAGTGTGTAAGGGAGTGCCCTGGCACACAGAATGCCAGAAGTCAGAGGTGACCTGACGGCCGTCCAGTCTCCTAAGGTGACAAGACCGAATGAAGCACTTCCAGAGGAGACTCAACACAGCAGTTAGGAGGCAGCCAACAAGATTTATTTGTTCCTATACAACACAACCCTAAACAGGAACAGTTCTGAACAACTCTGGAAACTCACAGCTAGTGTCAAACAATAAAAATTTAAACTATAAAAGAGTTGTATTCAGCAAATATAAAGGGTAATTTTAGGCTGTGTGAACATTTATCCCACTATTTACAACCCCACCCTGGATTCAGATCTCGCCAGCCTCTTTCTCCTCTGACTTCCGCAGCGTAGTCTTGCCATTGGTGCTCCCCAGCCTCCAGTCAGTGGGCCCGCGCTCGCTCCGCCCGCACTCCCAGGATTCCTCTTTCCACGTGCGCGCCCTGGAGAACCTGGGAAAGGAGAACCAGCAGCTCAGCAGGCGCTGCTGTCCCTGCAGCCTGGCTGCACGGGAACCAAGATGACCCTCCACACGGTACACCTCCCTTCAGGAGCACCCCAACAAGCAGAAGGCAGTCAAGTGTGCCTGCACCTCATATCTAATAGGTAACCATTTAAAAATAACATTTTTAAGGCAGGCAAGGTGACTTACACCTGTAATCCCAGCACTTGAGAGGATGAGACAGGAGAACTGAGTTTAAGGTTCTAACCAAGCTAATGAAGTAATTAACTAATAAAAAGTAACATTTTTAATGAGAAAAGTTCTGAGTATAACATGAATAGTGGAAAGGGGACCACAACAAAATCATGCATGTGGAGTATGATCCAGTACGTAAAATGCAATGAAAAATGAGCAAAACTGAAAACCAGAGAGCTGAGCCTGAAGAATCTGAAGTTCAAGGCCAACTTGACAATCTAACGAACAAAAAAATACAACAAAAGCAAGCAGGACCTGGTCAGGACACAAGTATGTGCTGCTCTGCCCCACCCAGAGAGCTATACACAAGCACCTCTATATCCACCCTATTCCAAGCACTGGATCCCACTCATGACTCCCAAAGCCCCCCCATGCGGGGTGCCAGTCAACAAGTCTAACCACCCACAAAACCCAGCCTTATCTTAGGAAATAGGGTAGCTGAAGGACTAGACGGACAGACCCCAGGAGACCTTGGGAACACAAAGAGAAGGGGCTCACTCCTGGCTGCAGCTACTGAAGGAGTCTGAGTAGTTACTTGTATTTTGCACTCCGGTCCCTGGAAGCCCGGCGGTGTCCCCGGCTGTGGCTTCGGGAACGGCTGCGGTGGCGCCGGTGTCTATCTCGAGAGCGTGATCGAGAAAACTTCCGTCGCTCTCGGGAGGCAGATCTTGATCGCCTTCGTCGCCGATCCCGGGATCGTGACCTGAAAAGTAAGACTCTGAAAGTCAGGCACCATCAGAACCAAACACTTCTAAAGTCACATCCTCTTTCCCTAGCAGGTTCTGCTGTGAACTTGACTGATATTCTCCCTTTCCTCCCACAAATGTCTAATTTGAGACTAAAATACTATCCAGAAAGCACAGGGCACAGACACTCTGGCTGGCCTGCAGCCCTAGGCAGAACTCTTGCACTGTTGCTCCCACTAGTTGTATGCGGGATCTTCCTGCTCTTCTCACTAAGCACTAACTAATCCCTGTGCCCTAACAGATGAAGTAGTGAGAAAGAAATGTGCTTGTACAAAATGTGTCTGACTGGAAACCTACCTTCGGCGATCTTGAGTTTTTGATCCAGACCTAAAAGAAAAAAAAAAAAAAGATGATCCTCCCAAAGTACCACTGAGGAGGACCTGTCATTTTCTGGCTTCCTGACTACTAGAGGTGCAAAAGCTTCATGGGTCGATGCCACACTCACTCTGAAGCTCACTGAAAAAGCAGTACAGAGCTCACAGGGAACAAGCACCCAGATGCTTGAGAGAGCCACACAGTGACCGAGCTCACTGACCTTTCCCCTCTGCTTGCTCTAAGTTAGTTACATTGCACTAAACCCAACAATAGAATCCCAGGCATTTACAACAGTTACTAGTGGAGAAAAGAAACAAAACAAAAGGAAAACCACACATGTCACAAGGGACTAAGTGACAATTGCTCTAAGAATGCCTTGCAGTTGTCATAAGTGAGTGGTCTACAGGCACCCAGATGCCTAAGTCCCAAACCTGAGTGTGCACACACAACCAAATAGAAGTCACACTTTGTAAGAGACTGTGAGTCTTGCTGAGTGGGTTCTTACACTGTTCAAGCCTCTAATAATCAGTTTACTGTAATTGATGCAACAAAATGAAAAAGGAAACACATGCTGTTGCACAGAGAAACTCCTTCAAGTAAGCACAGAAACTTTCAAGGGCAATAAGTAGTGTCTCTTCAGTTACTTCTGGCTCTGATCTCTGTGAACTTGAATCAAATGCAACACTTCTATCTACTTCTTAGCATCTCTAATTGCAAATTGAATATGGTCAAATGCTCCTGTCCTGATTAAGTGGCAGCAACTAAGAGGACAGCTTTATTTCTCCCTTGAGCACTTCACATGGTCAATCAGTTCAGTCCTATCAGTTCTACAGACTCCAGACTCCTGCCTCAATGCTCTACCAGCGCTCACTAGTCTTCCTGCTGCACTCCAACACTTTACACTGTTCCCATTAGGCAGCGGAGTATCTCACCTTCATAGTCTAAGGAAGACACTGCTCAATGGCCTCACATCTTGAGGTAAGAGAGAACCCATATAAAGCCCCTATTCCCTCAGCCCAAAACTGACGATTTTCATGCAGCAACACAGTACTATCAGACAGTGCTCAACTTCAGGTCAACGAGTTTTTTTTAGCCTTCTCTACGTGAAGGCTACGGGCCCAACTGCAGAGGATCTAGCTCTGTTGGATAAAGGAGGAAACTTTCAACTTTCCCTTTTCCTTGTTCAAGTTGGTACATGCTGTATTTCCCTACTGTACAGAACATGCTATGCATTTACTTATTGCTCTTTTAATGTCCACCTTGGCTAAGTGGCAGACCTGCTCCAGGCCACATACAGTACTGACGGGCCAGGGATTGCATGAAGTTCATCCACGCCCACCTCCTGCTCAGCCGCTCCTCTCGCTCTCTCTCCTCTCTTCTTCTTAAGCGATCCTGATTTCTCTTCTCCTGCTTTTCAGCCACAGTTTTCTGAATAAATTTTTAAGATGGGAAAATAAGAACAAAAGGAACTCTTAGTAAACAGTATTCCTTTTACTTTAACAGAGAACAAAATACATGAAAAAAAGCTTTACTTTTACTTTATAAACTTAATGACAAACTAAATATGGGCTGAACTTTATAGGAACTGATCATATAACTTCAAATAAAGACAAAGATATTCACCCTATAGACTCTAGTTTTGTGGTCAGGAAAAAAAAAAAAGATGTGTCAGATCACACACACCCTGTCTCTGGAGTAGAGCTTGGGGCACCCGGAAGCAGTTCACCTTTGTATTGGTACATGCTTCAGCACAATTGCTACTCAATTAATCACTCTCAACCCTGAAGTCAACAGAAGGCAGGAGGTTCTGTGAAATTCCATGACGGAAACATCATCAACTTGGCTTCCTAAAAAGTATAACGTGCCATTGCAGCTCTGCCCAATACTACCTCAAAGCTCTGTAACACTCTTCTCTGAAGAGTAAATGAATCCGTCTAAAGGGGACAGCAAGCTCTGCTGAGCTTCCGGTTGCACTTTCCCAGGTTCTCCAGGGAGAGCAGCAAAAAGGAGGGACGGCACGGAAGATCTTCCAAAAGTACAAACCGAGTAAGCTATCCTTTCTGGCTCTGTAGCTCTATACCTCTACTAGGCTCTTCTTGCATGTGAGCAGGGCACATAAGACAGACAGCAGAAGTGACAACTACACAGGCTCCAAGAACATACACGGGCTCCAAGAACACAGTCCCTACAGCAGACTGGCTGACAACAGGTCTACAGTAAGGTATCTTCCTTCCCTACCATCTCCTGAAAGATGCATCACTTCACAAAAATATAATTTAAATGGTATTATCCTCCAACTGGCTATGTAGCTATGTAACCTAACCATGTAGTGAAGTAACCTTGAACTTCTGACCCCTGCTTCCTTCTACCTACACCCTGCAGTGCTGGAATTACAGTATTATGCCACCATACCCAATTTTATGTGGTGCTCAGAATCAAACTCAGGGATTCATAAATGCTCTACTGAGCTACACCTTCAGGCCCAACAAAATATTTAGTGAACAACTCTAGCTCCAACTTCACTTGTTGCCTAGGGAGATATTCCTTGGGTAAGGAGCCTGCCTTCTGTTGCCTAAATTAGTAGTCTTTCTAAGAGGTATGCAAAATCCAGGGCTGGAGAGATGGCTCAAGGGTTAAGACTCTGACTCGAAAGCAGAAGGTCCTGAGTTCAGAGCCAAGTCGACTGGGCTGCTGGTGGGAGGAGCCTGGGAAATCCCAGAGCAAAGCAAAAAGAAGGTAAAAGCAATCCAGGATGATTCATGAAGTCAGCTTTTGTCTTCCACAAAGACAAACAGTTACCTCTAATAAACACACATTCACATGAAAAATTAATAATAATAAATAAAAGAATAAAAGAGGTATACAAAATCCCTAACAATGATTGAAGTCTTGGACACCAGAGTCTTGAATAATCAATGCCATACTTTCCCACCTGAGGCCTGTGGAGAGGAAGTTGACTGCCTATATTTCATCGCCACCCTAAGAAATAGTGAGTAGGGAGGTACCACCTATCTGGAATGTTAACAAATTATCAGAATGTGCTTATTCGGAGGTTGAGTTCAATGGTAGAGCACTTGACCATTATGTACAAAGGATATGTGATTATATCCACAACACAAATAAAAAAAAAATAGCAAAAGGACTAAAAACGCTCCCAACCCAAGCACAGAATACACAATTTAACATTCATGAAATGTCAGCCAATCACAAAACCCTAAAAAAGCTTCTAAAATAAAATATACCAACATACCCTTAACTGATCAAGTTTCTCTCGGATCTGAATAAACCCCAAATGTAACTTGCCCCCGAAGTGGTCTGCCAGGCGGCGGTCATTGTCATGGAGACCAAGATAGGCTGAACAAACCTCACAGACACGCAACTTTTGCTGTTGAAAACTGGATGCAGGCATGGAATTTCTGTATTCTTCCTGAGAAAAGAGAGAGAAAAGTCAAAGATAACGCATTCAGAACTCCCAAGATGTACTAATCTCAAAAACAGAAATACTTGATGGAATGATGGAATTTCAAGAAACACTGAAAACTGGATTGCTCAGTTTCATATATTTAACAAGGTCAATTTTCATTACTTATTCAAAAAATTCAAAGAGCAGCAAGATGGCTCAGCAGGTAAAAGGACCTGCATGTGTATACTCTCTCTAAAAAATGAGGACTATTCTCAGAGACCAGCAGAAAAGACAGATCTCTGCTTGCATCAGAAGAATTTGCAACAAATAAGCAAAAGCCACAGAGGCTGGCCATTGTGTACTGATAAGTCAGAACGCAGTGCAAAAAGTTATACACTGTTAAGGCTAAAATAACTAGACACTACTCGAATAAGAACACAAGAGAATGGAATGTGAATCCTTCAGATGCTACTGCTGAGCCCAAAATCAGATTACAGGACATATATCACACAGTATCCAGTCAAAATACATCAAATGCAAAAAGATCAGATACTCCAGTTAAAACAGTCCTTCAAATCCAGCTGAACAAATTCATTGTAATTTTTATCTATTCTGAAAGGAAAGACGTGAATGCAAATGTAATTATCTTCCATTAATTCATACATTCAAAAGATTCCCTAGGAAATACAAATTAAAATGAGATATTAGAGACCAGGGCAACAGTTCGGCAGGTAAAAATGCATGTCACTGACCCCTGAGGACTTGAGCTTGAGTTCCAGAAAGCACTCATATTATTTAACAAAAAAATTTTAAAAAGTTGGATACAGTGATTAGCATTTACAATCCCAACATTGCTACTTGGAGATGGGAGGCAAAGGAAAATCAGCCATAAGTTCAAGGGCCAACTGATTTGGAGTATGCTGTAGCAAAAATAACCAGATGTTAAGCATCAACATGTCCAGTCACTCACACAAATGATAAAAATAATAAATAATAAAAATAAAATGAGATGGACAGAAGTGGCTCAGGATTAAACCCTTTGCTTTGCAAGTAAAAGGAACTGAGCTCAGATCCCAAATCCCATGTAAAACCAACCGCAAGGTAGAAATGGAAGCAGTCTGCACTTCCAGCCCTGGAAGTCAGAGTCAGGAAAACACCAGAGCAATAAGGAAGTAGTAGAGCAATTCACCTTTGTGTTTCTCACAAACATACATTCTCGAATGCCCTCTTCTACACACACCCACAAAAGCAAAAAACAAAAGATACTCTTATATTCTGCTGGTAGTTAACACCTCTAACATGATCTATTGCTACAGTGGAGAATTTATATACCATCTTCCAGGAAAAGTCCTAAAATTGTCGCACTTGTGCCAAAGATAAACAAACAAGCTCACTCACTAAAGAGCTTTTTAAATTTGAGAATACACAAAGAATAGAGAAAACTGCCAATAAATATCTTATATTCATAAAATGGAACTCTGTGGCAATGACCTAATTGAATATTATCTATATATAGCAACAAAGGGAAATATCAAATAATACTAAGTGAATAATCTCAAGTTGTAGGAAAATATGTATGCTATGACAGAACAAATGTAGGAGTTTTAAAATGCACAGTATATGACAGTCTAGGGATACACATAGTCAATAAGGCATAAAGACACACTAGTATGCTGAATGCAGACTAGTTACTCCTGCAGGGAAGGAGAGAAATGGTATAAAGAGGGCTATGACAGGAATTTTGGTTTTTACTATAATATACACCTTTATTAATGTATAAAATGTAATAAATAAATGATCTTGTTTTGTCCTATACTACAGTTTTGAAGCTTCACTCTTTTTTTTTTAACATTTTTTATTATTATTTCCGCTCATACAAACTTAATAGGTAGACCAGTTCCCTCCCCCCCTCCTCCTCTCCCTGAACCCCCTGCTCCCCTTCCCTCCCTCCCCGTCTCCCAGTGCCTCCCCCCCAATTCCCAGAGAGTCCTTTATTGTGTATGCCTAACTCTCCTCTTAGTCCTCCTCTCTGATGACATACAAGGACCCAGTGGCATTTCCCTGAACCCTTTCTCGCGTTCCCTTAAGCATAGGAACACTGCTGTGGCTGTCAATCCCTTGCCTCCAAGGATCTTCGTGCCTTTAGCTGATGCTAGACTTTGTGAGGTCAATAGTGTGTTGGACATTGCGCAGGGCATGCAAAGTCCTATTATGATTATGAAGCTTTACTTTTGAAACAGGTCTTGTTAAGCTACCCAGGCCCTGAACTCCTGGGTTCAGATAATCCTCCCACCTCTGCCTGAGAGACCAATTTTAAATGTCACCCTCTAACAGCTTTCAAAATAGAATTAATTATGCTGATCTAAAAAAAAAAAAAGGCAATCCCAAAAGGATACACGCTCTATGGTTTTATTTACACAACCAGTTTTTAAGAGACAGGTCCTTGAAGCCATAAGGAGGCTCAACAGGGTCAAAGACACTTGCTGCCAAACCCTATGACTTGAGTTCAACACTAAGAACCTGCATGGTGGAAGGAGAGAACCAACTCTCTCTCAAGCTGTCCTCTGACCTTCCCAACACACCTTGACACATGCACTCTCAAATTTAATTTTTATTTATGTGTGTTTGTGCATACATGTGTGTATATTTATCAGAGGTCATTGTGTGGCCCTGTGGAGGCTCAAGGATGACTTCAGGAATCATCCAGTTTTACCATGAGATTCAGGATCCAAACGAGACTCTGGAGACTCAGTTTACTTGAGCCATCTCTCCAGCATAAATTTAATTAATTTTTAAAGAGACTGGCTCGTTAGCCCAGGCTGCCCTAGAACTTCAAATACTCTCAACTGCAGGACTGCTGGTATGTGCTACCAAGCATAGTTTATGTCCTTGAAATCAACAAACCATAGAATGAAGAGATGGCTCAGGGATTAAGACTCTGCTTCACAAGCAGAAAGTCCTAAGTTCAGATACCAGATCCCATGTAAAAAACACCAGGTGGAAACAGCAACAGCCTGCACTTCCAGCCCCGACCGGCAGAGCCTGGGAAATCCTAGAACAAAGCAAAAAGGAGGTAGAAGCAAGCCAGGATAATTCCCAAAGTTACCCTTGGGCCTCTATAGGAACACAAAGTGCCCTCCGACACACACACACACACACACACACACACACACACAGAAATTGAACAAATAAATAAAAATTAAGAACTTAAAAAAAAAAGAGGGAACAAGTGTGACTATAAAGGACAACAGGACCTCTCTATTATTTTTTTTTTTACAATTAAGACTAACCATTTAAAAAATAAAAAAAGTCTAATTAGAGCTGAGAATGTGGCTCAGTGGTACGACTCATGCCTATGCACAAGGCCATGAGTTCAATCCTCAGTATCATAAAAATAAAACAGAATTAATTAAAAAGGCAACGGGCTGGAGAGATGGCTCAGGAGTTAAGACTCAGCCAAACAAGCAGAAAGACCTGAGTTCAGATCCCAGTTCCCATGTAAAAAAAAAAAAAAATGCAAGGCAGAAATGGCTGTGGTTTGTACTTCTGGTCCTACTGGGCGGAGCCTGGGAAATCCCAGAGCAAAGCAAAAAGGAGGTAAAAGCAATCCCTGGATGATTCCCAAAGTCACCCTTGGTCCTCCACAGGAACACACAGTGCCCTCTGACAGACTGACAGACAGACTGACTGACAGACACACACACACACACAAAATAAAGTTAAAAAAGAGAGAGAGAAAAAAAACACATTCAGGGGCGAGACAAAATAAAGTTTAAAAGAGAGAGAGAGAGGAAAAAAACACATTCAGGGGCGAGATGGCTCAATGAGTAAAGGCTCCTGCTCATAATCCACGGAGGCCCACACAGTGGAAGGAGACCAATTTCAGAAAATCGTCCTCTGATCTCCACATATGCACCATAGCGTGTAAATACTGAAGCACCATATGTCTGTTCACTCACAAGTATTTGTGTTCTTGTTGTCTTTTTTACACACACACACACACACACACACACACACACACACACACACACACCATGCATTCAATTTCCCAGCAAGAGACCTACTCCACAACCAGGAAAATCTGCTTAGAACATTACAAGTGGTGTTTTGACGCGTAAGTCACACCACCATACTAGTTTACACAAGGTGCCTGAGTCTGAGTCACATTGCTTCCAATTGTCACACTCGGTGCTTCTGCACAGGTTATTTGAATTGTGAATCCCTTCCTATGTCCTAAGAATTAAATAAGGATGGAGGACTACATAGCCATGTCAACACAGAGGAGCGCTGTCCATAGGAGTATGAGGCATTATCTCAGCACTATCTGCTAGTGAACCATACACACACACACAAATAAAGTTTAAAAAAGAGAGAGAGGAAAAAAAACACATTCAGGGGCAAACACAATCCTGATGGTCTCAGCTATCTTTCTCTCCTACTGCCGCTGGTCTTGGCAAGCACTGTTCTAACATCTTTCAATTCCTGGTGCCATGCGGTTAGCATGTGTCAGATACTGGTTGAAACTAGAGGCACATATCGGAAAAACCCACAGACACCCCAGACACGTGTGTATCTTTTCCTCATGTCTACCCTACAACTTCCCTATTCTAATAACCTTGACATGTGAAGATTCAGCTATGTATTTTCCAGGACCCCGCTTTTCTGCTTAGACACCACCCCATCTTTTTTTTTTTTTCATTATTTATTCAATTGTGTGTGTGTGTGTGTGTGTGTGTGTGTGTGTGTGTGTGTGTAGAACCACGGATGAATTCGGGAACCACCATGAACACCTCCACGTTGTTTACTCTGCCCTGGGATTCACAGGCTCCGCCCTACCAGGACCAGAAACGCAGGCCGCCCCTGCTTCCGCCTGGTGTCTATACGTGGCGTCTAGGATCCGAACTCAGGACCTTCTGCCTGCAAGGCAGAAGCTTAACCCCTGAGCCACCTCTCCAGCCCCACCCCATCTCTTTGTGCAACTATCTTCATCAAAATCAACAGGTGAGAAAAGAGTCTTAGGAGCAGTGAAACTACTGTGTAAGCTATAATGAAGATGGTCATTATATACTTTCCCAAACTCAGAATATACAAGCGTGAAGACCAATACAAACTTGTACTCGACAGTCACAAGGCTGTCTATGTGTAGGTCTACTGATGGGAACAAATGTATGACACTGGAGGGGAATATTGACAACCTGGGAGGCTGTAAGAAATGAATGGGGGGCTGGAGAGGTGGCTCAGGGGTTAAGCCTTCGCCTTGCAGGCGGAAGGTCCTGAGTTCGGTTCCCAGATCCCACGTATAGATGCCAGGCGGAAGCGGGGGCGGCCTGCGCTTCTGGTCCTGGTAGGGACACATGCACATGCGCACAGTTGAATAAATAATAATAATAATAATAAAAAAATTAAAAAAAAAAAGAAATGAATGGGAATTTCTATCCCACTTGTTAACTTTGCTGTGAACATATACCCATGTTAAATAACACAGTTTATGACTTGGGAGAAAAAAGAATAGTTTAGTCTACTCTATTGAATTCATTACTACCCTTGTTGCTTTATTTTTTGTTCTGTTCTGGGATTTTTTTTGTTTTTTTGAGGGAGATTGGCTGTTTGTTTGTTTTTTTCCTTTTTGTAGCAAAGACTAATAGTCCTGTCAAACTCACTATGTAATCCCAGCATTCATGAGGCTGAGATCAAAGATTATCATTATGTTTGTGGTTAGCTAGGGCTGCACAGTGAGTTTCTTATTTCAAAATAGAGAAAAAAAAAAACATTTATTTCACACCAACCTCTGCTTCTTTTTTCTTTGCACGAACTTTCTCTACTTCTGTAAGAATCTTCTGGGACTCGTCCACATTTCCTTCAGCTCCTAGCTGCTCAGCTTTAGCAAGGAGTTTTCCTATTTCTTCATTCAACTCGTGTACTTTTTCTGCCTGAGGAGAGAGAACCAGATGAGGATGCCTAATACCAATAAGTATTAAAATTAAAAAGATCCACACATAATCACAAGTACATTTTTATAATTAAAAGCTGAGTATTGGGGGCACATATCTGCAATCCTAGCATTTAGGAAGGTAAAAGGCAGAAGGACATGCCTCATTATTGGCTACACAGAGTTCATGGTCAGTCTGAGCTATTTGAGACCCTATTTCAAAACAGTTAAAAAAGCTCACGTTTGAATTCTTAGCTGACATTACTGACTGGGCAGGACGTGGAACTTTTAGTAGGAGGTGGAGCTTGCTGGAGGAAGGCACATGGGAGTGGACTGGGTCTCAAGATTTGGTAGCCCAGCCTTATTTGCAATTTGCCTCTTGTTTTCTCTGCCTCTATGATGGTGGCTTTGACCTGAACCACCTTCGGCTTCTGCCATCCACCAGGCTTTTTCCATCTTAATAGACTATGTTTCCCCTCCCCTCCTCCCCTCCTTCCCCCTCATCCGTCACGGAACTGTAAGTCAAATAAATTTCCCTTTCTCCCTTACGCTATGTCTGGGTGCTGTTTCCTCACAGCAGAAAGAAAAATAACATTGGCACCACTGAGACCCTGGCAAGGATACTGATGTGCTACTTAGTAAAGAACAATAGCATCACTGTAGTTTCCAAATGATTTCCAGGATTATCACAAGTTGGTCATTTTCTGAAGCTCCTTTTGTTGTTGTTGTTATACTGTGTGTGTGTGTGTGTGTGCAAGCACATGCTAGCGCCTGTGTGAATCAGAGGGCACTGTGTATGATTGTGGAGGCTCAAAGGTGACTTTGAGAATCACCCTCAACTGTTCTACCTCCTCTTTGCTTTGCTTTGGAGTTTCCAGAACCAGAAGTTTCTGCCTGTTTTTTGTTTTGTTTTTTGTTTTTACAAGGAATGAGGAATCCAAATTCAGGACCTTCTACTTTAGAGACAGAGATTTAACCCATGAGCCATCTCTCCAGCCCCTAAACTTACTTTCTACATCTTCATCAAAGGTTAGTCTTCTGGGTATAGACAATAAAATATCTAGGCTTTAAACACACAAACTTAGGTCTCAGGCAAAATACTTAATTACTAAGATTTACCTTTAGACAGTAGCATTGTTCTTCCAGCCTAAGAAATGCTTTGTTTTTAATTAATGGGGGGGGGGGCATTGTGTTCCTGTGGAGGACCAAGGGTAACTTCGGGAATCATCCTGAATTAGAAATTTTTTTTTCCCATCCTCACCCGCCCTCGTTTCTAGAAAATTTTTTTAAATTAATAAAAACAAGGAAGAAGCTGCTTCTTTAAGGGTGGAGAGCACAGTAAGAAAACCAAGCTAACAAGCTAGTCACCTCCTCCAAGTTTATTTCTTCCACTCCATCACACCACATCCTAACCATTTCCCTAATATTTTGCTTCCTGATTTACATGGGAATGTTAAAAAGAGGGACATTTAATACTAAGTGAGATATCTCAGACACAGAAAGACAAATGTCACATATTCTCTCTTATATGTGGAGGCTAGCATTGATATCCTTGTCCAAGTATATGGACTGGAATTACTACAAGAGTCACAAAATTCGAAAGGGATCAATGAGTGGAAAGGTGGGAAAGGATAGTTAGGGTGAAACCTTTTAAGAGGGAGATTTGGAATACCATGTTAAGTAGGGTGAGGGAGAAAATAATGGGGAAAAAATACCTAAGGGGGTAAGAGGGGATAGGATATAAAATGACAGGGATTTAAAGAAAAGCCCTGGGCTAGAGAGATGGCTCAGGAGTTAAGATCCTGCCTCGCAAGCCGAAGGTCCTGAGTTCAGATCCCAGGTCCCACATAAAAAACGCCAGGCAGAAATGGTGGCAGCCTATACTTCCAACACCGGTGGACAGAGCCTGGGGAATTCCAGAACAAAACAAGGAGGTAGAAGCAATCCAGGATAATTTCCAAAGTCACCTTTGGGCCTCTACAGAGACACACAGTGCCCTCTGATATTCACACCCACAAATAAAGAAAATATATTTAAAAAAAAAATAAGAAAGGACAATCCTATGCAGAGAAACAGAGAAAGGAAACCAGGGCAAAACAAAAAAAATGCTTTGATCTGGTCCACTTAGAACTCAGTAATAATTAAAACTATACCAGAAGTAACAGGAATGTGATACTTCCTGATAAACTGTTGATCAGAAAGGTCTCAAAGGCCATATACACTTTCACCGTTGTTCTTGGTTGCTCTCTGAAAAACTGACGGTAAGACTCTATTACTAAAGATGCAACACACATGGATCACAGGACAGGAGCAAAATACATCAACTGCAACTAGTTTGAGAGCTTACTCCTGCTGAATAGCTTACACAGTACAAGGAATACTATAGAAGTTACTGGGAGAGAAAAATAATCAAAGGTCTCATAAACCTATGAGATGTGCAAGTTGCAATAAAAATTTAGCAACAGTATAATAATCAGTATAATAGTGATATGAGTATCAAGGAGAAAATCAACAGCTTTCTGACTGGACTCAAGGCCCTCTTATCAGAATGGATCACATTCCTGTTACTGCTAACTAGAACAAGAACCTATAAAAGGGAAGGAAAGGGCTGAAGAGACACCCTCATAAGCAGAAGGTCCTGAGTTCAGATTCTAGATCCCACATAAAAATGACAGACAGAAACAGCAGCAGCTTGAACTTCTGGCCCTGGTGGGCAGAGCCTGGAAAATCCCAGAGGGAAGCAAAGAGGAAATAAGAGCAACCCAGGATGATTCCCGAAGTCATCCTCTGATACACATATGCACGCACGCACACATACGCGCACGCATGTAAATAAATAGATAGATAAATACATAAGGGAAGGAACTAGATCATTAGGAAAGAACAGACTATGAACCTATAGGTAGGAATGCCTAAACTGCTCTGCGAACACCTGTTATTATACCCATAGACTGGAAGAGCATTCAGCACTTAACCCAGAAATCTTCTACAACAGAGGTAGAGAATCTCAACACCCTGATAGGATACAGTCTAGGATAGTAAAAAAGCAGTGAAGTGGACATCAATGGCCAACCAGAATGCAAAAGTACCAGTGACTCTGCAATGCTTGCTTGTTATCAGGCCAACCATAAATCTCTCTATCCTAAGGCTCAGAGAACCTTGCAGAAGAGGGAGCAGTAAGACCTGTAAGATGGTAAGGTCCACAAACAGACAAGTCATTCTACTCAAGGCAGTGCTGCTGCATCCAGGAGCTCACTGCAATGAGACTTGTCCTTACCAGACCTACATAACGGCTGACATACCAAGTTGCCTCCATAGACCAGTGAGAATCTCAAGAGAGATAATTACGTGGAGTGGAAACTCTGGAGACTAGGGCTGGACAAGGGGTGCCCCTTTCAGTGAAGCTGAGGCGCAGCCACTTGGTCTGCCACAGAGGCCTGAACCCCCACTACAGCAAACAATCCAGATGGAACCCTGGGACCACAGATACACAAAGGCAGAAGAGAGGGAGGGAGTGGGATAGATCGATGAAGGGGGGAAAAGGAGGGAAAAGGAGGGAAAAGAGGAAGGGAAAAATACTCAATGTGCTTATAAAACCAGGAAAAAAAAAGAAGGGACAGCGCAAACACTATTAGTGTGACAGTGCTGATTGTCAAGGTGTTGTAATCAGCCTGCATGGTTGCTGATAAATGACCATCAAACGGCTTAAGAGAACAAAGCGTTTATTCTCTTAGGATTTCTAGTTACAGTTCTCAGTCCAGCTTGATGGGAGAGCACGCACGAACACCAGGGCCGAGGGAACTGGCCACACCATCACTGCATAACAGCTGAGAGATGGACAATCCTTACTTGCCAGACCAGTATGTCTGGCCAAGTATACAGAAGGATGCCAACTCTCTCAACCAGCTCTCTGTGATGTATCCAGGGCCTAATCCCACCCACCATGGGCTGGGTCTTCCCCATCAGCTAGACAATCTCCTTCAGGTTTGCTCTGGGCTTAACTCAATCATCAACTCTACAATTGTGCCCAAAGCTCAAACCCTCAACAGTCAAGTTGACGCCTGTGCCTAACCATGACAGGGTAGCCAGCAGCTTTCTGAATGGATTAAAGGAACACTTCCTTATACTGTAAACAAGAACAAGAGTCTAGGAAAGCTGAGACATAGGCCCCAGGCAGAGTGCAAGCTATTAAGGTTTAGCTATAAAGATGCTATATTTTTATAAATAACTTATTTATATATAACTACCTTTTAAACATCTATCATTTTACCCATAGACTGGAGGGGTGCTAAGCACTCAACCTAAAAGCTTCTTTTTACAATGGAAGGTGCTTATTACAGAAAATTGCAACTGGTCAAACTGCAGAAAGTAAGTGACTACCAACTGCTACAACAGGGCATATAAGCCACTGCCCAACTGTGGAGAGCAGGAGGAAAGTTTCAGTAAGGAAGAAATGAATGTGGAAAGACTAGTAAATGAGAAAGCCTATGTGTAATATTAAAAGAATGTGAAAACAACTGTATCAATTGTGTGTGATAGATAAGTGGGCCACTGTGTCAGCCTATACTATGTGATAGATAAGTGAGTCTCTGCGTCAACCTAGCTGTGGCATGATACGGACTGTGGAAGACATAAGAAATGAAAATGTGTAATATCAAAATGAGGCAAAACAACTGTATTGTAACTGTAAACAGACCTGTACCCCGATGATGCAATGTGGAATAAAACAGTATTTAAGGGACAGGCGAGAACCGGGACCTCAGTTCGGTAGGGACAGAACATCCCGAGACTCTGTCCTGTTGGCAGCCGAACTCCCCGATGCAGCTCCAGCCGAAGTACGCCCTGCTACCCTGAGGACGTGACCGTTGATCATCCGGCACCCCTCAGCTCTAACAATGTGCGGAAACGGCCCTTCATCCAGCCCCAGGTACCGGCTCGAGACCTGCGCCCTGGAATATGTCAATCAATAAGCCCCCGTGTGGTGTGGTTATTGCTGGGTGGCATAGACCTCCAGGGAGATAGAAGTCAGCGCACAGGCCCCCCATGTGTGCTCGGGACACATACCCAGCATGCGTACATACCCAGCATACACACATAAAAAAAAGTGCAGAGGCTTCTGGTGATATCATAATGACAGGCACTTGCCTAACACATTAGGGGTCAAAAGTTCAAAAAAAAAAAAAAAAAAAACACCAGATACAGTAGTGCACATCTGAAACACAGTACTCAAGAGAATAGCTCTAAGTTTGAGACTGGACAAGTAATATAGCAAGTTCCAGGCGAGGCAGAGCTATATAACCAGATCCTGGAGTATGTCAGATCAGTAAGCCCCATGTGGTGTGGTTATTACTGGGTGGCATAGACCTCCGGGGAGGTGCTCGAGACACCAACTCTAAGACTCAGGGTATATTTCAGAAAAGGGAGCAGCAAAATTGTAAAATCCCGAGGTGGGCAGGGGCACAGCCAGACATTATCTTCCGAATCTCCTGTCAACACTTCATCACAGAATAGGAACGATCTCAAGAGGTCCCACATCTCCCTAGAAGGCTAAAGAAGGTTAATGGGGGGAATGGAAAAGGGAAGATATTTTCCTCAATACATCCACTGATATATGATCCATGCTCTAGCAAATATTCAGGTACAGGACATCAAAGATAATCCAGATGAAACTCTGTGGCCCACAAATGTGAGAAGACACGAAAATAGGAGGAGAAAGACTGGTAAGGAAGACAGGTTGAAATGGGACAGGGAGAGGGAATGGGATTGAGGATTAAGATGTGAAAATATCATAACTTCATGGATGAAACACTAAAAAATAAAAAAATACGAAGGACAGAGCCAGCAACTCCTGAGCATTGAGATCTACTGAAACACAAATACTTGGTCAGAGCCTTCTGTTTTCACTGGGAACAGCAGGGCAGAGATTACCATCTACCCAAATAGCCCCACCAGTATAGGGTTGAAACCACAGCAGTTAGCAATTTAATACTTACTTATGCCAAGGTCATTGGACATACCTTTGCTGAAACTTCTGCACTTATCTCCTCCTGTGTTTCTGCCAATCGCTTTTTGGCAAGTTCAGTTCTGCGATCACATTCTGCAATGAAGGACTCCAAGTGATCCATTGCCTAGCTCAGAGGAGAAAGCTACAGTCAACACTGTACAGTCTGGTGATGATGTTTTTGCTGTTCACATTTTGGTTGAGTCAGTGCTAGGGATTAAACTCAGGGCCTCAGGCATGTTATACAAACACTCCACCATCAAGTTTTAGCCCCAAATCCTATTTCATTATTTTGATAGGGTCTAGTAAGAAAGACTGATCTGAACCACGTAGCCCAGACTGGCCTCAAACTCACAATCGTCTAGCTTCAGACTCTAGAGTTGGGATGACAGGTGTGCACCACCACACCCCAACCAACAATGTCTTAGCACCCACTTATACAATAGAAACAACTAGCTTTGTAGGTTCAATGGGAAGATCTAACAGCCCAGGAGAGAAGGATAGGGACTATTCTGTATTTGCAAAAGGAATCCCAAATATATCATTAATAGCTTAGCACATAGAAACTATCAAAGGATTGCTTTTTCTGGGTTCACTCTCCAGCCCAGACAGACATGGAGAAATACAAGGTTAATACTGGTAGACACTAACTAGACTCAGCATTTAAATAAGTGCCTGGGAGGGACATCCAGAAAATTGAAGGAAAAGTGTTAAGAGGTGACAAAAAAGATAAAAACAACCCAAGTCTCAGAAATGTGGCTGACCACATGATCAGAAAGGCAAGACTGAGTTCTTAGATTCTGACTGCCTTTTATACATTCCTTTCCCCAAGAGTCTACTGGTTAGAAATGTAATGCAATTTTTTCAGGTGGTTATATCAGCTGCTTTCTCAGACTACTAGCTCTCTGAATAACACACAACTTAAAGATGCAACTGCTGTCTCTACTGTATTTGCAGTAACAGCCAACAGGCGCTCCAGTACTCTAGTTACAGATCTGTGCCACAGCTTACATCATAATATACTGAATCAAAATGTTTTCCTCAGCCAAATTAATTGTTTGGTCTTATCATCTGATTGTTTCAAAATCTGAGAAAAACCAACCCTCAATGTTACCAAGAGAGTTTAAGAAGTTGGGCTCAGGTGATAGTTTAGTTGGTAAAGTACTTTGTCCTTTTTTTTTTTTTTTAAATATTTTGTGCGCAGGCATGTGTGTGTCCATCCGTCCCTGTGGAGAACCAAGGATGACTTTGGGAATCATCCTGGATTGCTTTTACTTCATTTTTGATTCAATCTGGATTTTCCAGGCTCTGCCCACCAGAGCTGGAAATGCAGGCCACAGTTTCTGCCTAGTATTTTTATGTGGGACCTGGGATCCAAACTCAGGACCTTCTGCTTGCAAGATAGAGTTTTAACTCCTGAGTCATCTCTCCAGCCTCAAAGTACTTGCTATAAACATAGAGACCTGCTAGGGAAAGACAGAGATAGATAGCTGGTCAGACAGACTGGTCTACTTTGTGAGTTTAAAGCTAAGGAGAGGCCCTATCTTAAAAAACAAGTAAGGGGGTGCCTGCCCATTACAGGAATCCACATGTGGAGTCTGTTTGTGAGCTCGTTTCTAGTTCATTGCTTCTCATGGATTCCATGCCTGGAGTCCGTGAGTTCCATTTTTTTCTCTCCTCTAATAAACTCTACATTACTCCTCAAAAAACAAAAAACAAACAAAAAAACACACACACGGGAGACTACAGAAATGTTTAATAGTTAAAGTACTTGCGCCATATAAGCAAAAGGACCAGTAAAGATTCCAAAATCACACATAAACTGCCAAGTTGGGGTGGCTAACCAACTGTAATTCCAGTACTGGAAGGCAACAAATGGAAATCCCCAGAATAAAATGGCTAGCCAGACTAGCCCTATCAGCAAGCTATGGGGTTTGATTAGAGACCCTTTATCAAAAGAGCAAAATGTGGGGCTGGAGCGGAATTAAGACTCTTCCTCAACAACAGAAGGTCCTGAGTTCAGATCCCAGGAACTACGTAAAAACACCATTCAGAAACAGTGGTGGCTTGCACTCCGGCCCTGGTGGGCGGAGCCTTGGAAATCCAAGAGCCAAGCAAGGAGGTAGAAGCAACCCAGGATGACTCCTGAAGTCACTTTGGTCCTCCAGAGGGACATACAGTGCACTCTGAGACAGACAGACAGACAGACACACACACACACACACACACACACACAAACCAGACAGATGATAGATAATTAGATAGATAGATGATAGATTAGATAGACAGACAGACAGATAGTAAAATGGGACTATCTAGATGGCTCAGCAGTAAAGCAAGAGGACCAGATTATGGGCACCCAAAACCCATGTAAATGCCAGAGAGCATGGCATCCCATGAGATACTAGCTTCAGAAACGACGATAGATTCCCAAGGAAAGCTCACTAACACAACTAGTCATATCATCAAGGTCTGGATTAAATGGAGACACCCTACCCCAAAGAAAAAGAGGGCAGAGTGATAAAAGGAAGATTCCCAACATCAAATTCAGGCTTACACACGCGCATACACACAAATGAAAAAATTTCAGTTATAATTTGTGACTAGTATTACAAAACCTAAACTATGCTGCATCAGCTTCCTAATGGTATTTCACAATGGCAGTTTCATATAAAATCACCTACTACAAAAATGAACAAGAAAAAGGCAATTTGAGGAAGAAACAGGAAACATAAAAGCTAGAACAACCAGGCTGGAGAGATGACTCAGTTAAAACTCATAAGCAGCCACTGGGTCCTTGTACGTCATCGGAGAGGAGGGCCCAGAGGAAAATCAGACATGCACAAGAAAGGACTCTCTGGGAATTGGGGCGGGAGGCACTGGGGGATGGGGAGGGAGAGGGGTGGGGAGGGGGATCAGGGGGTACGGGGGGGGGGAGGAGGGAACTGGTGTACCTAATAAGTTTGTATGAGCTGAAATAATAATAAGTCACCCTTGGGCCTCCACGGAGCACAGTGCCCTCCTGACATACACACACACACAAAAGAAGAAAAAAATAGATAGAGAGAAAAAGAGAAATTAGGGGAGGGAAGGGCAAGAAGAGGAAAAAGAAAAATGCAATTGAAGCAGATCATAGTGGCTCACATTCGTAATTTCAGCACTCAGGAAGCTGAGGTAGGAGGATTGTGATTAAGTTCCTGGGCAACCTAATGAGTAAGTTCTAGGCCAGTCTGTATTGCAGTTAAGACCCTATCTCAAAAAAAAAAAAAAAAATTGTAGTTTGCTAAATCCAAAGAAC
This sequence comes from Typhlomys cinereus, assembly GCA_023101885.1. NCBI lineage: Eukaryota > Metazoa > Chordata > Mammalia > Rodentia > Platacanthomyidae > Typhlomys > Typhlomys cinereus. Next base: position 311,033 of record JALPQD010000336.1, read on the forward strand.
TACTTTATTGAAAGTGAGACTTCAATCTATTCTAAGTTTTTGAAATCTTATGTCTAGAGAAAATGATTGCTCTACTAAGAAATTCCAGGGGCTGGAAATGTAGCGTAGTTAACTGAGTGCTTGCCTAACATGCGTGAGGTAACTGGTTCAATTTTCAATACTCCATAAATACTCCAATGCTGCCTGGAAAGTAGAGGTCAGAAAATCAGGAGCTCATCCTTGAAGGAAGTTATCCTTGACTACAAAGCATGGTCCATCTCAAAAAAAAAAGGGGGGGGGGCAGAGAGTTAAGACTGTCTCACAGAAGATCCTGAGTTTGGATCCCAGGTCCCATGTAAAAATGCCAGGTGGAAATGGCAGCAACCTGTACTTCTGGCCATGGTGGACAGAGTCTGGGAAATCCCAGAGCAAAGCAAAAAGGAGGTAGAAGCAATCCAGGATGATTCCCAAAATCACCCTTTGGTCCTCCACAGGGACACAAAGTGCTCTTTGAGACACAGACACACATACACACAAAAAAACCCACAATAATAAAAAAGAAAATCAATGACATAAAATTCAAAACAGTGATAAAAGGCTAAGAGACTTAGATGACACTGCACTGGTCATACTTTAGCACTTGAAAATGGTGACATAGCAATGACCTATTCGTTTTACTCTAACTTACAAACTTACAGCATTCTCAATACCTACTAGGCAACTTTGCAGCAAGGATGAATCGACGACAAATTAAAACTTACATCCAATTCAAAAAACAGGTCTCTTTCTTTACTTGCAATTTCATAATCTGCTCGGAGAGCCAAGTCATGAATTTTGGTACATTCTCCTAAATCCATGCGCTGTGGGAAAAAAAATATTTCATTTTATTGTTTTATTGTGTGTGTGTGTGTGTGTGTGTGTGTATCAGAGGGTACTATATGTCCCTGTGAAGGACCAAGGGTAACTTCGGGAATCATCCTGGATTGCTTGGACCTCCTTTTTGCTTTACTCTAGGATTTCCCAGGCTCCGCTCACCAGGACTGGAGTGTAGGCTGTGGTGGTTCCACCTGGCATTCTTATGTGGGGCCTGGGATCTGAACTCAGGACCTTCTGTTGTTTTTTGTTTATTCAATTGTGCGTATCTGTGCGTGCATGTATGTGTGTGTGTGTGTGTAGAACCACGGGCGAATTCAGGAACCACCATGGACAGCCTCCACCTCCTCTTTATTTACTCTGTCCCGGGATTCACAGGCTCCCCCCTACCAGGACCGAAGCGCAGGCCGCCCCGCTTCCTCTAGGTGTCTATATGTGAGGTCAAGGATCGGAACTCAGGACCTTCCGCCTGCCTGCAAGGCAGAGGCTTAACCTCTGAGCCACTTCTCCAGCACCCAGGACCTTCTGTTTTGGAGGCAGAGTCTTAACCCCTGAGACATATCTCTAGCCCCAAGAATTTTCCTTTTATACAAACAAAACGAGTAGTTGTCCCTGTCCCCTTATCCTGAAGCCCTCAATATAAATAACTTAACAAAAACCTGGCAAGTTTACAGAATTTTGTAATACTGAAGTGTATCATAACAAAAATTCCACCAATGATCTATAATTTAAAAAACAAGATTTAGCATGCTAACAGGGAATTCAACCAGAAAAACAGCACCTACAACCAGTCCCGTGAGTCTCTGTAAATGCACCCACCGTCCCAGCCAGGATGTCATGAGGGCAGCAATCCAGGAGGTGACTCTTGCAGACCCGGTCATCTGTAAACTTGACCCTCTGCCTGGTTTCATCTCCTGAAATTCATTTGTAGTTTTAAATTAAGTATTATCACATTAACCACAAAATACTATCTGGTACAACAATTCACCTGGATGATTTTCAGACTAGCATTTCTGTGTTCATCTCATAACACTGAAAAGCTGACCTAAAGATTTTTACAACTGGAGTGGAACACCGACTTTTTTTTTAAGGCTAAGTACTTAATCAAGAATCACATGTAATGACATCTGACTCCATTAGTGACTAAGTCCAGGATTCAGAAGTAAAAGGTTTGCGTACCAAAAGAACACTCCCAACATGTGGGTAATGAGACGTCAAAACCATGTAATCAGAGTGTCATGGACCATGAGATATGACTTACGGCAATATCCACCAATCAAAGTTATTCATCTTTTTGTTATGGTCAATAAGTGGTGTTCTGCCCAAAATTACAAGACACAGCCGCTTCCAAACACTACCAGTGACCGTTAAAAACTCTACAACCGTTCTTCTTATCACCCTACCATTTACCACCCTTAACAAAGAAAGTTGACACCTGGGAGTCACTTTTAACAAGACAATACCAAAAAAAAAAAAAAAAAAGGAACTAGGTTAGTCAATACACACTGTGAGCTCCAACACATACTGTACCCATCTGCATTCTTCAAGAACTCAGCTGCAGAATTTTATGCCCGCTGTTGAAAAGTTTTAAAGGAAAAGTTTTCTTGCCCACACCTGCAGTAAGGAAGTCAGGGGGAATGATACATAAAAGTAAAGGCAAAGTGGTATGTGACAAATTTTAAAGCTAATTTGTGTAGAGGACACAGAAGTGTGTAATAGTCAAGGAGGAATATATTTTAGGACTTGCAAGCATCCAGGATTAATGTAGTGTCTTTTTATTGAAAATGTTTTCTTTCTAAACTACACTTTTAAAGTTACTTGTGGAAAAAAGGCAAACACTTTTTTGTTATAACAGCTTAGAAATTGGTTGTGACTCACGGCTCGATGAACATGAGGCTTTTCTGCAACTCCCTTGCAGATTGATGTAGGCAGGCAAAGATACACTGAACCTTTATAAATAAAATAGAGGGGCCACAATTGTTCAGTTTGTATGAAATAAAAAGATGGGAAGCAATTCAAAAGCAACTCAACATACAAAGCTAAAAGCACGTATCGCCCTAAGAAGTCAAGTGCGCAGTGCGCACAGCCCTGCCAATGTGCCGGCGTGAACTACGACTTCTACTCCGGCACGAGAAAAAGCTCGCAGGGTCTCGGCTGCCGGGACGCAGCCGTCTCGAGACGCCGCGTGGCCTGCACGACCCTACGGAGCCACCTACCTAACGCCGGCCGGCGCCGCTCAGCGGCCGCCCGGAGCTGGGGCGGGACTGTCAAGGCGGGAGCCGCGCAGCTCCCCGGAGCGCGGGACCCCGAGCGGCGAGGCGCGCCGGCTCCCCGCGGGACGGCTTCGCCCCGAGGCCGGGATCCGGCCCTTCGCAGACGCCCGGTCGCCCGGCGGCTCGCGCGGAGGCGCCGGCGGAGGCGGCGGAGGAGGCGGCGGAGGAGGCGGAGGAGGAGGAGGGCGGCGGCGGCGGCGCGGGCGAAGCGGGCGCTCCAGACAAAGGCCGGCGCCGGGGTCGGCGCGAGGCTGCGCCCGCGCAGGCGCACGGCCGCGGCCCCTTCGGGCCGCTCGGCGGCCGCGTCGCTCCCGCCCCAGCCCCGCGCCTGGCCGGCCGGCCGGACTCACCGTCCCGAGCTGTGCCCATGAGCTGATCCAGCAGGGCCCGCATTTGCGCCTGGGCGGACATGGTGGCCGGAGAGGCGGCCGGAGGCTCCTGTTGGCGCGGCGGCGGCGGCGGCGACTGAGGACGCAGGGCCGAGGCTGCTCGCGTCGCTCCGGAGCACGCTCCGCACTTTCCCGCCGCAGGGGCTGCCGGGAGGAAGTACGTAGCGAGGGCGCGCTGCCTGCCGGGAAATGTAGTTTTGTGGGCGGAGCCCTCGGGAGGACGTTCTTCGCAAATTGTCCCAAAGGGCCCGACGAAAACTCCTACTGGATTTCACTTTCGATACCCAAAATCTCAAATTCTGCTTTACTGAGAATTTCGTGGAGCAAATAAGATACTAAAAAGGATAAAATATAGGGACCGCAGAGATACCTCAGCAGGAAAAGCGCGTGTTCTCCTGACTTCCACCCAAGCACTCTGACACGCATTACATGTACCTTCTCCGTTGCGAGTGCTATAATCTCAGCACTCGAGTGGTAAAGGATCCCTGAAAGTTCAAGGCGATCTTGATCTATGTATGTAGTTTCAGGCACGGATACTGCATGAAACACCTAGGAAGTAGGCCACTGGGCCCATCTGACAAGGGATTCTGTAGATTACGATTGACCCCTGGATTTCAAATGATTTTTAAGAAAAGATTAAGATGGGAAAGACAAGCAAGCGTGCATTCACTGATTCGTTTTGCTTCCTGCCCTTGCTGTGGATGTGATGTGGCCAGCCGTTTCAAGATCCTGCTGCTGTAAGTTCCTGCTATGGTGAAGTGTAACCTGGAATTGTGAGCCAGTTAAACTCCCTGCTAAGTTGCTTGATTCGGATGTTTTGTTATAATAGTGTGAAATGAAAATTTTAAAAAAGTTCTGTCTCCAAATAAAATATATTTAATCCCCCAAAAAGAAAAGTTCCGTTTTTTTCTTGCTAGTCATGAAACTATGAGCTTGTCAGTTAACTACTCGATGCTGGATTTTTTTATATGTGTGAAATTGTAATTAGGATTTTTTAAAAATTAAGTCTCAGCTCCCTATTGGAAAAACACTGAAAGCAGAGACAGCATCCCCACAAATCCTGGCCCATGGCACCAGGAAAGTTCAAAAAAGAATAGAAAAGCTAAAAGTCTAATTTTTGCAGTTACTTCCCAGTTCAACTCACCTGGACCCGCTGCTCAATCCACATGTGAACATTTCCCAACTTTTATTTCATCCTGTCTATATGATCAAGGAACCAGTCACTGTGCTTCCCCACTCTCTCACCCTCCACAGGCTCCTCCCACAATATCTGTACTGTAACATGCCAATACATATATACAATAAATACCTCTAAATACACAAATACATTAGGCAGAAAGATAGAAGAAATAGAAGCAGAAAGGATAGACACCATACATTTTGCCTACACTGTAACATTTTTTATTATTCTCCTTTGAAATATCTTTGAGCAGAGATTAAGTAGGTCTTTGTCTCTTTATGAAGGTACTGAGGAGAGGTAGGATTGGATAACTGTCCTTAACTGGACCCAGCACTGTGCCAATTTTACTTTCAGGTGAGGCTGTTTTGAGGTCTTCAGTTTGCCTACAGAGCATTTGATTCCTGCAAATCTAGGCACAATAAAGGAAATTCATATTGTGGAATCATGGTATCTGCCAAGATCAAGCAACAAAGACATGCTGGAGAAAAGAAAGTGAGGCAGGATTAGAGCAGCCATGCTGGTATGGGTCTTTCAAGGTCTTTGAAGGTCTTTGGAATCACCCTGAAGGAACACTCCTGCTGAGGAACTGACTCCAATCCTCCCACAGAGATAAGATGGCCAACTTCCCTAAGAAAGGATTATGAAGATGAGCTCTCCATATGAAACAACTAGACCTCTAGCCTACCTGGGCCCAAGAGCAAGTGGGTTGGGACCCAATGGGAGTTAACCAATGAGTAAAAGCCAGTTTCCTGGGCTTGTCTAGGTGTATAAATACACCTGGCCCTGGCAGGCATCTTTGGCGCCCTATTCCCTAATGGCCCTCTAGTGTCATGAGTTCCTTTTCCAGCTGCCTGCTTCTCATGAGTTCTCCGGCACCCTAGCTCCTCATAGCACTTGTGCCATGAGTCCGTTTCTAGCTCCTTGCCTGCTCCTCATGGATTCCATGCTTAGGCACCATGAGTTCTTCAGGGCGTCCTAGCCCGTCATGGATCAAGGTAAGGGAGCGAGCAAGTGACGGGGTCACCAACCAGTCCCGGGGAGTCAGGTGAGGAGCAAGCAGTGGATTCGTTGTTGCAGATTCAAATTTATTAAGGAAGTGTTTGGGCTTATATAGGGTTGGGGTCCAATCAGGTGTTGTCATCCCTCCACTCTGGGGGACAGCTACCAATCATTTAACTGTTTATTAGGTGTCCATTGCAGGGGCAGGTTAGATGGCCACTTCCCGTTGGTTGTTCTTCCCTCCGCCTGCATGGTTCTCTATTGGGACATGTCTAGAGCATGTCTGTACCTGTAGCTGGGAGCCAGGCTAGAGCCTCCCTGAATCGGTAGTGCCACATATGAGTTCCAGCCTTTCCTCTAATAAACTCTACCTTAATCCTCTGCACAGTGTTCTGGTTTCAATTTTCCACTCCAGCACACAAGAACCCTACAACATTGGGATGGTCAAATTCCTGTCCCTGCATCAAAAAGAGGTCAAAATGAAAATTCTGAGTTGAACTAACTGACTCTCTTGTTTTTAAATTCCAGCCATTAATGAATTACATCATCTGAGAGGGAAAAAACAAGATAATAGGAAGCTGATTTCTTGCATAGTGTGGAACTGCTTATAATAAATATAACTTCATCTTTTAAAACTTCATAAATGATAATCTAACATCATTGTGGGACCCTTACCCTAAAAGAAACTTCACAATAGAAGAAAATTCACAAAGCAGGCGGGTTCAGGGCCACAGTATAGCCATTCAGGCATAGCTGTTGTTAGCCATTGTTTATAGCCATTCAAGCATAGCCATTGCTAGTCATTGCTTAAAACTATGCACCTCCTGTCATGGTTTGAAATGTGTCCCCCACAGTCTCATGTGTTTGGCAAGGTCATTGTACCTTGAGAGGTGGAGCCTTGCTGGAGGAAGCTAGTCACAAGGGGTGGGCCTTGAAGTGGATTAGTCCCACCCTACCTCCAGGAGATCTGCCTTTGCTGCAAGCAGTCTGCAGCTCTCAGCTTCCAAGATGTCTGCAGTGACTTAGCCTCCTCCAGCTTTGGCCAGCCAGCCATGCCGCCTCTGCTTTGAGAGACTGTACTGTCCCTCTGGAACCGTAAGCTGAATAAACCTCCCTTTCTCCCTTAAGTTGGTCGACTTTGGGTGTTTTCTCACAGCAGTGGTTAAGAGTAACCCTTACACCTCCCCACTCTCAAACTACCTGGTTCTGGGAAATCAAGTTGTAACCTCAAGTTTCACAAAAGGAAATTGTTAGAAACATAATTGCCACCTAGAACAAACTGCCTGCGGTTTGGCAGGTGGACTGGAACGATCACTAAGAGCCAACTCCACCATCACCCCAAGACCCCTTAAAAATCCTTTGCTCGAGTTGCTCGGGGCCGCTTCAGTCTCTCCTGGGTGAAAGGTTGCTGGAGCTGCCCGGTGCGTTGTTAAATAAAGCCTCATGCTTTTGCAGCAAGAAGGGTCTTGGTGTCTCTCTTGGTGGCCTCATTCCTGAGTGAAAGACTGGGGGTCTTTCATCATTGCTGCCCTGAAAGGGAAGAAAGACTTGCTCTATAAGAATCCAACAAAGAGTTGGAGAAATGGCTCAGGGATTAAGGCTTTGTCTCACAAGCAGAAGATTCTGAGTTCAGATCTCAGGTCCCATGTAAAAAAACACCAGGCAGAAATAGGGGTGGCCTGTATGTACTTCTGGTCCTGGTGGGTAGAGCCTGGGAAATCCCAGAGCAAAGGAAGGAGGAGATAGAAGCAATCCAGTATGATTCCCAAAGTCACCCTTGCTCCTCCACAGGGACACATAATGGTCTCTCTCTGTCTCTCTCTCTCTCTCTCTCTCTCTCACACACACACACACATACCCAATATGAATAAAGGTTTTTTTTTAAAAAAAAGAGTCCAATAAAGACTGGAGTCATGAGCTAGATAATCTAATACTCTTGAACAAGTTTTTTTTTTTTTTAACTTTATTTATTTTGCATGTATGTGTATATCAGAAGGCACTGTGTGTCTCTGTGGAGAGCCAAGGGTGACTTCAGGAATCATCCTGGATTGCTTCTACCACCTTCTTGCTCCACTCTGGGATTGCCCAGACTCCACCCACTAGGCCGGAAGTTCAAGCTATCACCTTTTCTATCTGGCTTTTTTTTTTTTTTTTAATGTGTGCACATATCAGAGGGCACTGTGTGTCCCTGTGAGGGGCCAAGGATGATTTCGGGAGTCATCCTGGATTGCTTCTACCTTCTTCTTGCTTCACTCTGGGATTGCCTAGGCTCCGCCCATTAGGGCCAGAACTGCAGGCCGCTTTGGTTTCTGCCTGGCCTCAGTTTTCAGCTGGTGTTGTTATGTGAGATCTGTGATCTGAACTCAGGACCTTCTGCTTGTGAGGCAGAGTCTTAACCCTTTGAGCCATCTCTCCAGCCCCTATCTGGCGTTTTTACATGGGACCTGGGATCCACACTCAGAACCTTCTGCTTTTGAGGCAGAGTCTTATCCCCTGAGCCATCTCTCCAACCCATCAAACAAGTTTTATCTTTAAAAAGTTTCTATTGATTAGAGAGAATGAGAGAGAGAGAAAGAGAGAGGGGCATGTGTGTATAATGATGCAAGAATATATGCACAACAGGGGTCAGAAGACAAGTTTTGGAAGGTGGGCCTCTCCTTCCATTGTTTGGGATCCAAGTCACCAAGTTTGCATGCAAGTGCCAAGACACTTCACTGGACCAAGACAAATTCTAATACTAAAGAGATAGCCCAATGGGTAAAACACTTGTGCAAGTATAAGGACCACAGTTCGGCTCTCCAGAACCCATGTAAAAGCATGTGAACATGGTAGCCTTCCTGGAATCTCAGCAACTGGAAAACAGAGAAGCAGGAAAAGGCACCTGCATCCAAACCTGGCCACCTGAGTTCAATATTTAGAGACATATCGGAAGGATAAGTAGCACACATTTAATATGTTTCTTGTTTTTGTTTTTTGGTCTTTTTGTTTTGTGACAAGAGTTCACATAATTCAAGCAGACCCTCATTTTTCTCTGAGGCTAAGGATGGCCTGTGATTCCTGATCCTCTGTATCCACCTTCAAGTGCCAGGACTATGGGATTGAGTGGAGGTGTACAGCCTATTACCCTCTTAAAAAACTGGAGCTGGGGTTGGAGAGGTAGCTCAGGGGTTAAGCCTCTGCCTTGCAGGCAGAAGGTCCTGAGTTTGGATCCCAGACCCCACATATAGACGCCAGGCAGAAGCGGGGCGGCCTGCGTTTCTGGTCCTGGTAGGGCGAGGCCTGTGAATCCCGGGGCAGAGTAAAAGAGGAGGAGGTGGAGGCGTCAATGGTGGTTCCCGAATTCGTCCGTGGTTCTACATACACACACATACATACACGCATGCACAATTGAATAATAAAAAATAATTAAAAAAGAAAAAAAAAACAACAGGAGCTGAAGAGAAGGCTCAGGAGTTAAGACTCTGCCTTGCAAGCAGAAGGTTCTGAGTGCAGATCCCAGGTCCCAAGTAAAAACCGCCAGGCAGACAGGGGGGTAGCCTTCACTTCCAGCCCAAGTGGGTAGAATCTGGGAAATCCCAGAGGGAAGCGAAAAGGAGAAAAAGGAGGTAGAAGCAGTGCAGGATGATTCCGGAAGTCACCCTTGGTCCTCCACGGGGACACACAGTGTCCTTTGATACACACATACACACACACACACACGCAAAATAAATAAAGTTTAAAAAAAGATGTGGTTTTGCATGTTGCCAATATATTCACCATAAAACAGCTTATGAGAGCAAGGGATTTTATTCTGCTTATGACTGTCTGGTTTCGGTCAAATCCTATCCACAGGAGTGTTGAAAGAGGGGCAAACTCACTGCCAAGTATGCTGAAGTATGACAACTCGGTATGAAGTAGGTTTTCCACACCAAATAGACAATCTCCTGCAGGCTTGCTCTAAGGGCTTGCCTTAAACCTTCAGTCTTTCACGGATGAACCAAAAGCTTAGCCTGCAGTTGTCAAGTTGACACCTTTATCTATCACTCAATCCCTTGGTGCTTGCTTTCTTCTGGAAGGACTGATAGAAAATGACTCCATTTTGATCGTGATGTATTTCTTCTTTTTCTGAATGAATTTTTTTCCTCAGAAGGCATAGCCAATTACTCATCCGTACTCTGGACTCTCATGGAAGGTTTCCCCATTAAAGTGAGAGATGACAGACATGTGAACTAAAGTTTCCAGAAGAAAAAGTCACCTATGCTGAAGACTCTACCAAGCTAATTGACCAACTAGAGCTTTGGAGAAAAGTTTAGGAGGGAGTGATGGCCCAATTTGAACATACCTGGTAACAGATGATAGGTTGGATAAGGGAGTTGCACCCTTTCCTATAGTAGTGGGCCCACTAAATTGTTGGACCTTTTTTTTAACATTATTTTAATATTTCTGTATATCCCTACAGTTTCCATTCGGATAAATTTCTACTTACAGGAAGAATCATTTATCAATCTGTGCGCATGAGTGAGGTCTGATGATGGTGCTGTTCATATCTACCCAGGCATATAGGTGATTAAAAAGCCCAAATGAATCAACTCGAGGTGAGCTGTTGTATGAACACTTATTCTGGAGAGATACACACAAGTAACCATTACTCCAAAGTCCAACTTGATGAAGAGTTTATTGGGGTTATTTACAGGATTAGGAGTGAGGAACAGGGAACAAGGAAGAGTCAAAGGTGCCATCAGCATAAAGCCCTCCTCCAGCATGGATGAGGCTCACGGAGGCTGCACCCCTGGAACTTGCTGCTCCAGGACTTGCTAGGAGATTCTCCTTCAGATTTAATTTAACCTGCATATATAAATATGGACTGCTTGCTAGCAGGCTTCTCGACTGCCTCAGGGTCTCTCTCACCCCAATTTCTTGACTGGCTAGCTCAGCAGTCTCTTCCAGGCTTGTCTAGAACGGCTTGGTAGTCCCCTTTTGAGCTGTTTTGCTGTCAGCAGGGTCTTCTTCCCCAGCTGTTGTTTACTGTTTTTCTACATCTGGGAGGGAGCCCCTGCCACATGCTGTTTATTTCAGGAACTTCTTCTTTTTTTAATTTTTTATTATTTATTCAATTGTGTGCGTTTTGCGTGTGTGTGTGTGTGTGTGTGTGTGTGTGTGTGTGTGTGTAGAACCACGGGAGAATTCGGAAACCATCATGAACCACCTCCACCTCCTCCTTGTTTACTCTTCCCCGGGATTCACAGGCTCCGCCCTACCAGGACCAGAAACGCAGGCTGCCCCCGCTTCCACCTGGCATCTATACGAGGGGTGTAGGATCCAAACTCAGGACCTTCCGCCTGCAAGGCAGAGGCTTAACCCCTGAACCACCTCTCCAGCCCCTATTTCAGGAACTTCTTGAGCCTAACAGTGCTGAATACTTGCTGAAACTTTCTCCAGGATGAGATGTTAAACAACATACTCCTTGGCTTAGACTGGAGCAAAGTCCAAGATAACATCAAGCTGTATCCAGTGAAAAATGCCACAAAAGAGATTCTAGGGTTACCAGGGAAATGGGAGATGGGGAGCCAAGTTCCTAATACGTTTATATATGCATATTAAATACACTTTTTTGAGACAAGGCATCCTGGTAGAACCCAAAATGATCTCTTAAGCAAAAGTAAATAATGGTCATCATATACAGCTTCTGTCCTGTTGGAGATGGGACCAAGGAAATGAAGAATGCTAGGTACTCTACCAGTTGGTTATCTCCAGCTCTTGACATGTCTTCTATATTAAATGTATTCATTAAAAGAAAAAAAAACTGTAAGGGTAACAGAGATGGCTCAATGAATAAGGTGCCTGTTTGCAAACCTAGTGACCCGAGTTCATCACCAAAGCCTACATGTGAAAGAAGAGAACTGAGTACCTCCACCCCTGAACCATGGCATGCCATGTGCACCTGTGTTCTCTCTCTCTCTGTATATAAAGATATACAATTGTGAAAAGCCACAGATGTTTATTGTTAGGTTGGTGGGGGAAAAGGAATGGAAAGGACCTTATGACAATGTGTAAAGTCAATATGGAGGTCAATTGATAAAGAGACATTAAACAAAAGCTCGTATTAAAAAAATACCAACTGGGCTGGAGAGGTGGCTCGGGGTTTAAGCCTCTGCCTTGCAGGCAGAAGGTCCTGAGTTCGGATCCCAGATCCCACGTATAGACGCCGGGCGGAAGCGGGGGCGGCCTGCGCTTCTGGTCCTGGTAGGGCGGAGCCTGTGAATCCCGGGGCAGAAGGAGGTGGAGGTGTCCATGGTGGTTCGCGTTCGTCCGTGGTTCTACACATACACAGACACACACACACACAGACACACACACACGTGCGGGCAGATGCGCACAGTTGAATAAATAATAATAATAATAAAAAAATTAAAAAAATAGCGTCATAGAGAAACACAAACTATTCAATAAGGGTCTAAAGTCATGAACAGGCCATTTTATATGGAGAGACTGGCATTCAGGAAAGAGGAAATACTCCTGAAATGAGATTGCTAACCTTGAAAGCACAGCGAGGCTCTTTAGGAGGTTCTTTAGAAGGCCCCGCCCGCGACTTACGGTGCCCTTCACCGTCTCCAGGGATGAGAGTCCAACATAAGGCCCGAGCTTACAACAAGACAACCGGGACAAAACGTAGCGCTTCCACCAAAGTCGCCTGGTAGTCAAAGAGCAAGGATCTTGGACTCAAAGCTCCCGTTGCTAAGCAACCGATGACGGCTGAGAGGTAGGGTAGACCCGGAGACCCCTACCAACCGGAATCGGCTCACGAGTCTCAGGAGGGGCGGGGCTAGGGCGGAGCCGGAGGCAGCGGCGGGTACAGCCCGCGGAGGGGCGGGGCACTGCTGAACTGAGGGCGGGGCCGAATGGGGACTGTGGAGAGGGCGGGGCCGGGCTGCCTCGGGGGCGGGGCCTCGCGGGGCGGCATGGGGGCGTGGCACGCTGCATGCTGGGGGCGGCGCGGGGCGGGCGAGCCGCCCCTCCTCCGCGCGGCTTGCGCTGGCCTCGGTCGCTCTGCGCTGCCGCCGCTCCGGGGCCGCAGCCAGCCCCTCTCGGCAGTCCTGGGCCGCCCGCTAAGGATCGCCTCTCGCGGATGCGACCCCCAGCCCGGCAGAAGCCCGCTGAGGTAACTCCACTGCGGCTCTGCGGTCTCGAGAGCCGGGAGCCCGCGGGGCCTGGGCGGGTCCGGTGCGGGCGAACGCCTGGGGACCCGTGCGGGGCGCCGCGCCCCCGCGCAAATCCCGGGAGCTGCAGGGTCACCTGCGCGGCCTAGAAGCCCCGGTGCGCTGAACTCGGGGGAACGAATCCGCGCGGGGCCGCGGACGGTGCGGAACAAGGGCGCCCTGCCCGCGGCACCCGACTCGGGCGGACGTCCGCTGGCGCACTGCGTCCCTGGAGCCCGTCGCGCCCCGGTGCTGGGTTCTGGCGCGAGGAAGTTGTTACTCCGCAGGGAGAAATCCAGGCGCGAGAGTAAGACCCTCCCGGGGTACCGTTCCATCCTCCCCCGCCAACTCTTCCTCCTCACCTTCCCCTCTGCCCCCTCTTCCTGTCTGGCTTTGAACGTGAAGCAGCCCTCCTGCCTTAGTTTCCCAAGTGCCGGGAAACAGGTGGTCGTCACACACCCAGCTGTGCTGGACCTGAGACTCCGCGCTGCGTCGCCACTGCTAGGTGTGGTGATGTGCCTGCGACCCCAGGACTTGAGGCCCATGCAGAAAGATTGTGGTGAGACCAAGCCTGGGCTACAATGTGATACCTTCTCAAAAATAATACGTGAGTAGGCTGGAGAGATGGATCAGGGGTTAAAACTCAGCCTCGTTAGCAGAAGATCCCAGGTTCCAGGTAAAAAACACCAGGCGGAAATGGTGGCAGCCTGCACTTCTGGCCCTAGTGGGAAATCCCAGAGCCGACCAAAAAGGAGGTAGAAACAATCCAGGACGATTCCTGAAGTCACCCTTGTTCCTCCACAGGGACACACAGTGCCCTCTGACACACACACACACACACACACACACACACACAGATAAATAATACATAAGTAAAATAAAACAACCTTTACGATCAACTGTTTCTTCTGGTACTTAGCTACCCAGACCTACTGTCTCTCATTAAGTCCAAGAGGGCTTACCGGTATGGCCAGGGGCCTCTCTATCTCATGGGCCTTTCCCTAGAGCTTATTGTCTTCGATTGATGGTTGTCCTAAGGCAAGTAAAACCACTATACTTTGTATGACCTTGTTTTGGAAATCTACAGGCACTTCCCCCACATTCTGTTCGTGCTACTAAGTACAGAGGACTTTGCCTGATGAAAGGAGGTACAGCAAAGAGTTTGAATTGTACATGTATCTGCATGTGAAGCCCAGAGGACAGCTTAACTTCAGGTGTCATTCCTCAGGCACCTGCTAATCTTTTTTTTTTTTTTTTTTGAGGCAGTTTTCCTACTGGCCTGCCATTGGCCAGATAGCCCTATCTAGCTGGCCATCCAGCCCCAAGAAGCTCTCGTTTCCCTTCCAGTGCTGGGATGACAGTGACTTTTCTCACAGAGGGAAGGGGCATTATGGAAAGTAGATTTCCAGAGCTAGAGTGGAAAGACCTGGAGAGTTGGCAAAGGTGTTGGCTTTGTTCTGAAGGAGTGATGAGTCATTCCAGAATTAGAAGAGAAGTAACATGACCAGGAGATATTTTAGGTAGATTTGAGAAGGCTCCAGAAATCCCTGTGAGAAGTTCTAAAATACGTCTTAGGCAGTGCAGTGACCATCGAACAGAGGGTCTAGGTAGGAGAGATGGATGAGTAGAATCTACAGGACTAGTTAGTGTTTCAAAACTGGTCTTTAAACCCATAGCTTTTGTGTATCTGGTTCCTACTCTCATTCATAAATCCTCACAGAACTTAGGTTACCAGGATATCACACACAGAACGCTGCCTCCTGATTTAAGCAGTCAGAAAGCACATGCTCAGAGATCAGGTGACTTACCTTTGATGTGAATTTGATAGTGATCTGAATGAGGTAGAGCAGCCATAGTTGGTCAAGTGCTGGCAATCATGGCATCTAAGTAATTGGTACGCAGCTGGAGCTCCACTTGTGCTTGTGTACATTTTATATATGAAAAGTTGAAAAAACTACATGTTGGCACAGGCCTGTAATCTCAGAACTTGGGAGGAGAGGCAGGAGGATTAGGAGGTTAAGGCCAGTGTCCATACACAGGGAGTTAGATGTCAATCTGAGATATATGAGACCCTATATCAAAAAAAGAAACAAACAAAATAAGATGATATGAGATGCTGAGAAGAAAAGATTATTGCAAGTTGGAAGCTCACCTGAGCTACATAGTGAAACCTTACCTCAAAGAAAAACAAAAGCAAGCAGCCAAAACAAATATAATAATAGCAATAAGAAGTAAATTGATGTTAAGTGCTATTCATGTTATAGTGATCAGGTTGAAGTTATACCTTACCCCCTTTTTGGCATACGTGTGTGTGTGTGTGAGAGAGTGTGCAGGCACTAGAGTGTTTATTTCTATGGAGGGCCAAGGGTGATGTCAAGAATCATCCTGGATTATCTTACCTCCTTATTGCTTTGTTCTTGAGTTTCCCAAGCTTCTCCCTCCAGGGTCTGAAGTGCAGGCCTCCACCATTTCTGCCTGAGTTTTTCATGTGGAATCTGGTGATCCAAATTCAGGTCTGCAAATTCAGGCAAAGCAAAGACTTTACCCCCCCCCCCAGTCATCGCTCTATCCCTATAATTTATTCTTCCTGGCTCCCCACTTAATGTAGAAACAAAAAGGACTAACACTGATTTATGTGGGAATTGCAGGATGGAAAGTCTATCCTGGATCTACAGAACTTACTCTGAAGCAGTTGTTCATCTGAGTTGAGTGTTGGCTGCATTTATTTACTGTAATACTTTTGTCTTGTCAGAGTACCATGACCTTGAATTTGTTTTCTTTTGAGAAGTGATTGTGGGCCTATTCTTTGTTTTGACATTATTCTTGGTGAAGAGAGGAAATAGTTGTTCCCAGTAAACAAATGAAAACTGTAACTGCCCTTGTCTAACTTCTGCTTGGCTCAGCTGAAATACCCAGGACTGCCCAGTCGAGATTGTGGGTGTCTTTTAAATATGTCATATTTGGGTGAAGTCACAGTGCATGGATGGGTCTTAGTAGTGAGCCATGTAATGTAAAAGATGTTCTTCTGATGGTTTTTGAAACAGGGTCTTATTATGTAACCCTTGCTAGCTTTCAGCTTCCTCTGGTTCTCTTGCCTCAGCCTCCTAAATGCTGGGGTTACTGGTGTATAGACCGTAAAATGCATTTGTGTGTGAGTGAGATTGAGCTTAGAGATAAGCATTTGGACATGTTTTCTGTAAGTTCTGCTAGCAAGGATAGATGAAGAGTCTGAAGTGTCAGGATTTCAACAGGAGGTTGTGAGCCATTTATTCATTACTGGAGACACACTTCTTTTTTACATTTTTTATTATTATTTCCGCTCATACAAACTTAATAGGTACACTGGTTCCCTCTCCCCACCCCCCTGCTCCCCCTCCCCTCACTCCTCCCTCCCCATCCCCCAGTGGCCCCCCCCATCCCCAGAGAATCCTTTAAGAGACATGCTTCTTAAAATCTGCTTATGCCCCTTTAGCTGATACTTGAATGTTCACTGTATGTGGTTCAGGGAACAGATAATGCATTTTCCTGCACTGAAAGAGCTGTTAATCTGACAGTTGATGTGGAAGAGAGGTATGTGGCTTATGCTTTGATGCTGGGAGTGTAAGAATAATGATAGATCACTGGCCTAACCTGTGTGACCCTGAGGTCCATCGGAAAGTATTTGCAAAGAAAAGAGTGAGTTCTCTGAGTTAGAAGGAGATTAATTAGGGTCAGCAGGCATCAATCCCAACTTTTCTAAGACTTGGTGTTGTTTACAACTTGAATAAGTAATGTGGAAAGAGTAAATGCATTTGGTGTGTGTGCGTGAGAGAGAGAGAGAGATAGTACATGACAAGGAACCAGGGGCTGTAAACAGGCCAGGTGATTCCCAAGCAGAAGGATACAATGAACATGACAAGATACAGAGTGTTCCAGTGATCCACCAAGTATGAAGTGATTTAAGAAAGAGTTACACAGTTGGAACGAAAAGTCAGTACTACCCTTACCCAGATCTGAAAATCTCCCTTGCCAGCTAGAACATCAAAGAGCGGGTTTTTCTGTTTGTTTTTAAGACAGGATCTAACTCTGCAGCCTAGATTGCCTTGAAGCTCCAGTGACCCTCCTGTTTTAGCTTCTCTCATGCTGGGATTATAGCACCACTAGGACCAGCTGCAAGGTGATCTTCTAATCCATGACCAAGTCACTTTCTGTTATTGATTGGTGAAACTAGAGTGTTCATTTTTTCAAATCACATTCTTAAGAATCTGGGGAGAAAAGTGCCAGTATTAAAGATTTTATGTTTATCTTTTTTTATTTGAGGAACAAAACCAAAGAAATGACCATCAGTAAGCGACTGACAATGATAATATACCATTTGCTGATGTAGCCCGGGCTAGCCTTTCTCCTCCAGCCTGTGGAATGCTGAGAATGCAATCCTGTGCTATGATGCTTGCCTAGAAGACAGCTTTTAAAGTGGTAAACTTTTCAAAGTGGTAAGCTTTCTAGAGAAAGCTCTGATTGCTCTTAATTTTTTTATCTTTGTTTTATTTGTTAAGATCTTTATTTTACAAAAGTTGGTATATCATACTTCCATTTAACCTGGAGGAGCTTGTTCCTAATGCTTATCAATGGAAAACCATTCAGCAAATACTGGTTCAGTTTCCAGAATCCCCCCCCAAAAGTCAAAATTGCTGGCTCTAGTCTGTAATCCAAGCACCCCACAGCAAGATGGACATCAAGACAAGAAACTGCCAGAAGTTCATATACGTAGTACAGTAGCAGAAATAACAAGAGAAGCTCTGCTTCAAAACCAAGGATAGAAGGAGGAAATCACCTTCAGAAAAGCTGTCCTCTAAAGATTAAAAAAATTACCTACTTTGTGAAATTGTCTTTTGTTTAGATAAAGCTCAAGAAAATGATTTTTTTTTTATTTTTGAAAAAATTTATGTAACACAGATTGGCCCAGTTGCATGTATTTATTCACTCTCTTTGGTACGGGGTTGCATGTGCACGCGTGCATCTGCATGCATGCATACACAAGTAAGTAAAAATAAATGGGCCAGCAAAATGGCTGTATGAAATCTTGACATTCTGAGTTTGATCCTGGGAGCCCATATGCTGGAAAGGAGGACGACTTCTGAAAATTGGTCTCTGACGTCCACATGCATGTTGTGGCAGGCAAACACCTCTCTGTCTCTTTGCCCTCCCCTCAATTTTCACTGTCTCATTCTCTGCTTCACAAAGAAATTTAAGAAACAAAAATATATCATCCATGCTCCGACAAGTACTCAGGCAGCTCAGATGAAACTCAGCAGCACACACACAAAGATGTGCGAGTGGAAGGAAGACTGCTTGAGAAAAAGAAGGTTTACATTTGAAGAAGGGAGGGGGGTGGGATCAGGTAACACAGTATGATATGACATAGATTGTTATTTCATGTGTGAAACTGTCAAAGAATAAAAATTGTTTTTATCATTTATTTTTTACTTTATTTGAGAGAGAGAAAGAAAGAGATGTACACATGCATGCTGTGTGTGGCACATGGGTAGAGATCAGAAGTCAACAGTCCTTCTACTCTGTGGGGTTCTGGGGATCAAATTCAGGTCATCAGGTTTGTAAGTAGTCACTTTACCTACTAAGTTATCTTGCTGGCCCAGTAAATTTTTTATTATTTTTGCATGTGTGTGTATGTGTATCAGACCGGCACTGTATGTCCATGTAGAGGACCAAATGTGATAATAAATGAATTTTTTAAAATCTTTTTTAAAAAAGTAAAAGCAGACTGGAGAAATGACTTAGGGGTTAAGGTTCTTCTGCCTCACAATAGAAGGTCCTCAGTTCAGATCCCAGGTCCCATGTGTAAAAAGACCAGGTGGAAACTTCTGGCCCTGGCCCTGGAAAATCCCAGAGTGAAACAGAAAGAAGGTAGACGCAATCCAAGATGATTCACAAAGTCACCCTTGGTCTTCCACACAAAAATAAAAAAAAATAAAAATGAAGTAAAAGCAGGGCTGGAGAGATGGCTCAGGGGTTAAGATTCTGCCTCAAAAGCAGAAAGTCCTGAGTTTGAATCCCAGGTCCCTTATAAAAAGGCCAGGCAGAAATGGAGGCGTCCTACATTTCCAACCCTCAGGGGTGGAGCCTGGGAAATCCCAGAGAGAAGCAAAAAGGAGGTAGACGCAATCTAGGATGATTCCCAAAGTCATCCTTTGTTCTCCACAGGGACACACAGTCTGATAGACAAACACACACAATAAGTGAATTTTAAAAAGTAAAAACAAAAAAACCCTGTTGTCTGTTTGCACCAGAATATTTCCTCTCTTCCTCCTTCAACTTGAAGGTATATATCCTCCTTTATTTATTTATAAGTGTCCTTGATTTAAAAGTATCTGCTTTACCAAGATGGAGAGATGGCTCAGGGGTTAAGACAGAAGGTCCTAAGTTTGGATCCCAGGTCCCACATAAAAATGCCAGGCAGAAACTGCAGCAGCCTGCACTTCTGACTGGGAAATTCCAGAGTGAAGTAAAAAGGAGGTAGAAGCAATCTAGGATGATTCTGAAGTCACCCTTGGCCTCCTCAGGGACACACTGTGCACCCCCTCCCCTTTCACACACACACACACATTAAGTAAAGTTTTAAAAAAGTGTCTGTTTTGTAAAATTGTCATTTGGTGGGCAGTTAAACTAAATAAACCAGATTCTTTTTTTCTTTTTCTTTTTTTTTATTATTAATACATTTTTATTATTATTTCAGCTCATACAAACTTAATAGGTACACCAGTTCCCTCCCTCCCTCCTCCTCCCCCGTTCCCCCTGCTCCCCCTCCACACCCCCCTCCCTCCTCATCCCCCAGTGCCTCCCGCCCCAATTCCCAGAGAATCCTTTCTTGTGCATGTCTGATTTTCCTCTGGGCCCTCCTCTCCGATGATGTACAAGGACCCAGTGGCCTTTCCCTGAACCCTTTCCTGTGTTCCCCTTAGGTATAGGAACACTGCTGTGGCTGCCAATCCTTTGCCTCCAAGGATCTTGGTGCCTTTAGCAGATGCTAGACTTTGTGAGGTCAATAGTGTGTGGGACAATGCGCAGGGCATGTAAAGTCCAACTATGATTGCTTCAGCCCTAACTTGTATGGAGTATCTTACATATCATTGCTCCTCCCATCCTTTTGCTCTTACACTCTTACCGCCCCCTCTTCCGCAAATTTCCCTGAGCTTCAGGATGGGGAGAGATTAAGCTGGCCTAGTTCTAGGTGGTTGATATAGAGTCTCTGAAGTTCTGGATTGTGGTTTGTTGATTTTCTTTTGCAGTTTTGCTGCTCCTGCAATGCCCTTCACTCCATCCTGGTGGGCATTGTATGTTACCCCCTGGCCAGAGACAAAAAGCTGTTAAACTAGAGTCTTGTGATAAAAGCACATTCAAAGGTAGATGTAATAAAAGTGGGAAACCACAGTGAGGGAGGGGTCTATCACCCATTTGCAAAATGGTTACTTTTTATCTGCCAGACTATATGCCCTCCTCTTCTGGTGAGATCATACCCCCTCAGTAGTAAATGATAGGAACAAAAGTCCGTGAACTTAATCAGATGTCTCATTGCTTATTTGAGTCCTTGATGGAGGTCTATTTTCTCTGCTGTAACATGGTCCCTTCTCTCCTTGTTTCTGGTGTGGCCCTCCTACCCCATCCCTCCTGTTCATAATCCTTGCAATTACTGTCTCTAGGTGGACTGGGTGGGTTTGGTACTAGGAGCCACCTAAGAGGGAGTACATACGGCGCTTAATTTTCTGGGTCTGGGATACTTCACTTAATATAATTGTTTCTAATGACATCCATTTCCCGGCAAATTCCAGTAATTCATCATTTTTGATGGCTGAGTAGTACTCCACTGTATAGATGTACCACAGTTTCCTTATCCACTCCTCAGCTGTTGGACATTTGGGTTGATTCCATGACTTTGCTATTGTAAACAGTGCTGCTATGAACATGGTCGTGCTTGTGCTATCGAGGTGAACCTCTGCTGTATGGGGGGTTATTCCCAAAAGTGGAATAGCAGGGTCATATGGCATTTCAATCTTTAATTTCTTTAAGAATCTCCAGACGGCTCGCCAGAGTGGCTGTATGAGCCTGCATTCCCACCAGCAATGTAGGAGAGTTCCCCTCTCTCCACATCCTCTCGAGCATTTGTTGTTGTTTGTATTGTGGATTTTTGCCATCCTGATCGGGGTGAAATGATATCTCAGGGAAGTTTTGATTTGCATTTCCCTGATGGCTAAGGAAGTGGAGCATTTTTTCAGATATTTGTTAGACATTTTTTTGTTGTTGTTGTTGAAATTTTTTTTTTTATTTCAGCTCATACAAACTTATTAGGTACACCAGTTCCCTCCCTCCCTCCTCCTCCCCCCGTACCCCCTGCTCCCCCTCCCCACCCCCCTCCCTCCCCATCCCCCAGTGCCTCCCACCCCAATTCCCAGAGAGTCCTTTCTTGTGCATGTCTGATTTTCCTCTGGGCCCTCCTCTCCGATGACGTACAAGGACCCAGTGGCCTTTCCCGAACCCTTTCCCGTGTTCCCCTTAGGTATAGGAACACTGCTGTGGCTGCCAATTTTTTTTTTTTTTTTGTTCGACATTTTAATTTCATCCCTGGTAAAGTTTCTTTTAAGTTCCAGGGCCCATTTTTTAATTGGGCCATTGGTTTCCTTGGTGTTTAGTTTTCTAAGTTCTTTGTGCACTCTGGACAGCAGAGTTCTATCAGATGTGTGGTTAGTGAAGATTTTCTCCCATTCTGTGGGTTGCCTTTGAGCTCGCGTTACAATCTCTTTATCTGAACAGAAGCTCTTCACAAGATCCCAACTGTTGAGAGTTGGTAGCAGTGACTGTGCCATTGGATGTCTGTTTAGGAAATGTTGGCTTAGCCCAGTCAGCTCGAGGGAGTTCCCTATCGTTTCAACTATGGTTTTTATAGTCTCTGGCCTGATATCAAGGTCCTTGATCCATTTGGAATTAAGTCTTGTACATGGTGACAAGTACGGGTCCAGCTTTAATCTTCTGCATGTGGAGACCCAGTTTTGCCAGCACCATTTGTTGAAGATGCTGTTCTTTTTCCATTGGATTCTTTGGGCCCCTTTGTCAAAGACCAAATGGCTGTAACTTTGTGGGCTTATATCTGGGTCTTCAATCCTTATCCATTGATCTGTGTGTCTATTTTGGAGCCAGTACCAGGCTGTCTTTATAACTATGGATTTGTAGTATAGACTTAGGTTTGGTATGGCAATACCTCCAGCAGAGTTTTTGTTACTCAGGATTGTCTTTGCTATCCTGGGTCTTTTGTGCCTCCATATGAACTTTGAGATTGTTTGGTCAACTTCTTTGAAGAATTGCTTTGGGATTTTGATTGGTATAGCATTGAATCTGTACATTGCCTTTGGTAGGATGGTCATTTTTACGATGTTGATTCTGCCAATCCAGGAACAAGGGAGGTCTTTCCACCTTCTGGTGTCTTCTGCTATTTCTTTCTTTAGTGTTTTAAAGTTTTCATTGTAAAGGTCTTTTACTTCCTTAGTTAGGTTTATACCAAGGTATTTCATTTTTTTAGGGGCTATAGTAAATGGGATTGTTTCTCTCAAGGCTTTTTCACTTCTTTCATTCTGGGCATATAGGAAGGCCTCTGATTTTTGCACATGTATTTTGTATCCTGCCACCCTGCTGAACTTCTCAATTACTTCCAGAAGCTTCCTGGTGGAGTTTTTGGGATCACTCAGGTATAAGATCATGTCATCTGCAAATAGGGATAGCTTGACTTCTTCCTTGCCGATTTGAATCCTTCTTATGTCCCTTTCTTGTCTTATGGCTTCAGCTAAGACTTCAAGTACAATATTGAATAGAAGTGGTGAGAGTGGACAGCCTTGTCTAGTTCCTGATCGAAGTGGGAATGCTTCCAATTGTTCCCCATTGAGCATAATCCTTGCTGTGGGCTTGTTGTATACAGCTTTTATTATATTGATAAAGGTTCCTTCCATTCCTACTGTCTCTAGCATTTTGATCATAAAAGGCTGTTGGATCTTGTCAAAAGCTTTTTCTGTATCATGTGGTCTTGGACTTTGGACTGATTTACATGATGAATTACATTTATTGATTTGCGTATGTTGAACCAACCTTGTGTGCCAGGGATGAAGCCTACCTGGTCCCCGTGAATGATCTTTTTAATATGTTTTTGAATCCGATTTGCTAAGACTTTGTTGAGAATCTTTGCGTCTGTGTTCATCAGAGAGATCGGCCTATAGTTTTCTTTTTTAAGTGAATCTTTATTAGGTTTTGGGATTAAAACGATATTAGCTTCATAGAAGGAATTTGGTAGTGTTCCTTCCTTTGCTATTTGATGGAACAGTTTAAGGAGTATTGGTGTTATTAACTCCTTAAATGTCTGGTAGAACTCTGTGCTGAATCCATCTGGTCCAGGACATTTTTTGGTGGGAAGATTCAAGATTACTTCCTCAATTTCCTTATATGTTATAGGACTATTTAAATAATTCACAACTTCCTGATTCAATTTAGGTAAGTTGTGTTTACTTAGAAATTCATCCATCTCTTTTGTGTTGTCAAACTTCACAGAGTATAAGTTTTTGAAATATGATATTATAATTCTCTGGATTTCTTGGGTATCAGTAGTGATAACTCCTTGTTCATTTCTGATTTTGTTAATTTGGGTTTTCTCTCTCCTGCTTTTGGTTAATTTAGCTAGGGGTGTATCAATCTTATTGATTTTTTTCACAGAACCAGCTTTTTGACTGGTTGATTTTTTTTCTATCGTTTTCTTAATCTCGATTTCAGATATTTCTCCCCTTATTTTGCTAATCTCCTCTCTTCTACTACTTTTGGGATCAGATTGCTCTAGTTTCTCTAAAGCTTTAAGCTGCATTGTTAAGTTGTTTATTTCTGATGTTTCCATTTTTTTGATGTAGGCATTAAGAGCTATGAACTTACCTCTTAGAACAGCTTTCATTGTGTCCCAGAGATTTTGGTAAGTTGTATTTTCATTATCATTCACTTTCAGGAAATCTTCAATTTCCTTTTTAATTTCTTCCTGAATCCAGTTCTCATTCAGTATCATAGTGTTAAGTTTCCAGGAGTTAGTGTATTTTCTCTTGTTTGATGTGTTGTGGATGTCCAGCTTTAGGCCGTGGTGGTCTGATAGGGCACAGGTTAGAATTTCAACTTTTTTGTATATGTGTAGATTCATTTTGTAGCCCAATATGTGATCTATTTTGGAGAAAGTTCCATGTGCTGCTGAGAAAAATATGTATTCTTTGATGAGTGGTGAAAAGTTTGATAGAAATCTGTAAGGTACATTTCTTTCAGGGTTTGATTAAGTTCCAAAGTGTCTCTGTTAAGCTTTTGACCTGTTGATCTATCCCATGTTGAGAGGGCGGTGTTGAAGTCCCCAAGAATTATCGTTTGGGGGTTGATTTCTTGCTTTAGACGCTGTAGGGTTTTCTTAATGAATGTGGAGGGGCCCGTATTGGGTGCATATATATTCAGTATTGTGAAGTCTTCCTGGTGAATTGTACCTGTGACTAAAATGTAGTATCCATCCGTGTCTCTTATAATTTTCTTTGGTTTGAAGTCCACTTTGTCTGATAGCATAATGGCTACCCCTGCCTGTTTTCTGCTTCCATTTGCTTGTAGAATTGTTGACCAGCCTTTTATTTTTAGAGCGTGCCATCTTTTGTGGTGAGATGGGTTTCCTGCAGGCAGCAGCAGATTGATGGATTGTGATTTTTAATCCAAGTTTGTAATCTGTGTCTCTTGATCGGTGAATTAATTCCATTAACATTTAATGTTATAATGGAGAAACTATTTTTAATTCCAGACATTTATTATGTTTAGTAGTTTTTATAAGTATATTGCTTCGCTTTTAATGGTGTTATATTTCCCTTCTGTTCTCCTGGATATGCCTGTTTTTTTCTTCACGCTTGAGTATCATTTCTAGCATTTTTTGAAGGCCTGGTTTGGTGGACATGTATCCCTTCAAGTTGTCTTTGTGCTGGAAAGTTTTTCTTTCTCCCTCGATCATGACTGATAGTTTTGCAGGGTAAATCAGCCTGGGTTGGCAGTTTTGCTCATTCAATACTTGAAGTATGTCTCTCCAAGCTCTTCTTGCTTTTACTGTTTCGACTGAGAAGTCATTTGTTATTTTAATAGGTTTACCTTTAAAAGTGACTTGTTTTTTCTCCCTTGAAGCTTTCAGCACCAGTTCTTTATCTTGAATGTGGAGTGTTTTAACTATTATTTGCCGTGGCGAGCTTCTGTTTTGGTCGTATCTGTTTGGGGTGTGGAATGCCTCTTGTATATGGATGGGCCTCTCTTTTTTTATATGAGGAAAGTTTTCCTTGATGATCGTTTGAAAAATTTCCTCAGGGGTGGTATTTTGAGATTCTTGCTCTGGTATTCCATGAATACGCATGTTAGGCTTCTTCAGGGTGTCCCATATCTCTTGGATATTTCTCTCAAGTATCTTTTTGGCTTTAACAACCGCTTCCATTGAGCTGGTTAGTACTCCCACTTTATCTTCAAGGTCTGAAATTCTGTTTTCTGCTTCGTTAGTTCTGTTGATAAGACTCTCTGTGGAGTTCTGGGTTGAAGATAACTTGTCTTTTAGCTCAGTTTTAAACTCTGCTTGAGTCTGTTTTAACTGCTCTATGCCAGTTTTTGTTTCTTGCACTGTTTTTCTTAACTCCTCCAAATGTCTGTTGTGTTCCTCTTCAAAGCGATTGATTCAATTATGTAATTCCTCCCTGATTTCCTCTTTCATAGTATTGAACATGGTAATGATCATATTTTGAAAGTTGTTATCCTGGGTCAGGCTTTCTTGGCCTTTTTCCTTGGTTTGTTCTGGTTGGAGTCTAACATTATTTCTTCAGTGGGAAATTTGTTTACTTGAGTGTTGCTTCTCATGGATTTGCACTTTGACTTTGGCATTGTCGTTTTAACTCTTAAGATCTTTCAATTTCACTAAACTGAATTATTTGGCCTGGGGTTCTGGGGGTGGGCAGGGACAGAGCTTACCTAGGTCGCGGGTGAGGCCCGGCTGGACCGCGCGCGTCGCGACCAGCGGAGCGGGGTGGGGTGTAAAGGGAGGATGGGGGCCTCGGCGTGGAGCTATTTAACCCGAGGGCAGCTGGGGCGGGGCCCGGGTGCAGGGGGAGGTCCTCCTCGTCCCTCGGCCCTGCGCGGCTCTGGCTGGATGGTGGGGTAGGAGCTGGGTCCCTTTGGGCTGACCTGGGGTTCTGGTGGGTGGGCGCGGGCGGAGCTTACCTAGGTCTCGGGGTGAGGCCCGGCTGGACCGCTCACGTGTCCCGACCGGCGGAGCGGGGTGGGGTAAAAGGGCCAGATTCTTTTTTTCTTTGAGACAGGGTTTCATGTAGTCCAGGTTGGCCTCAAACTCATTATATAGACCAGGGTGGTCTTGGACCTCCCATTTGCCCTCCAATTCTCAAGTACAGAGGTGTGAACCACCACACTTGCTTTCTATATCCCCTGCCCCTCTTCAGATTTGGGGTACTTCACTTTGTTTGCATACACACATGTGCATGCCCCTGTCCACCCCACCTCCTCCCTGCGTATGAGAGGGCATTGTGTGTGGCTGTGGAGACCCAAGAGTGACTTCAGGAATCATGCTTCTACTTCTTTTTTGCTTGGATCTGGGGTTTCCTAGACTCCGCCTTCCAGAACAGGAAGTACAGGCCTCTGCCACTTCTACCTGGCATTTTTTTTTTTTCTAAAGAAAAACATTGTAAAAATGTATTACATTTATTTCAAGAAAAGGCAGACATAACATAGGTAAAGAAATCTTTAGCAACACGTCTTCATAACTCTTAACTTCGACACAAATACAATTACAGTAATTTTCAGTTCAAGCCTGCTAGTCAGTTTTCAGAGTGTATAAGAAGTAAGTTAAAAGAATTTGGACTTAACTAAAAAGTATCATAGACAAGTAAGAGAGCTACAAAACTTTCAGGAAAAAACACAAGATAAAGTTTCCTACTGACATACATACTACTAACATTTAGTAATGTGAGGACAGATATTACATTATTTAAACAAAAACATCTCAAAATGTTATTTTGCTTTTAACACAGTAAAAGTATTAGAAATTATAAATAAATCCTTCAGTCAAACACACATTGTCAGATTTCAAAACCTTTGATCTCTAATTTTCAAAGAAATATAACAAAAACAGGTATGTTATACTTTTTTTTAAGATATCTAGCAAATTATACTCTAAACATCTTAAGTTTATGGCACTATTTCATACCTTCATGAGTATGGGAGCTGTTTGAATGAAGATTACTAAGTGCCTTTTTTTGTTTAACCCTCCCATTCATCTCTGGAACAGAGGTACTCAAGGAGAATGAGGGTGAGTCAGGGCTTTTACTTGTTTTTAAAAGAGTTCATTGAGAAGTGACCCCAGTTAAACAGTCGTTATGCTCTACCTGGCATTTTATGTGGAATCCAGGATCCAAACTCAGGTCTTGCTGCTTTTGAGGTAGTCTTTGAGCAAACCTCCCTCCACATACACACCTTAGTTTTGAAGTACATAAACTGTTTTCAATCAAAATTTTTAATCTCTTAAGAAAATTTTATTTATGTGAGAGAAAGAACATAGGCACAATACCTGTGTGCCAAGCAACAGCTTTCAGAAGTCAGCTCTCTTTCCAGGGGTTAAGCTCAGGTCGCCAGGTCTGCAGGAAGGTGCCTTTACATGCAGAGCCATCTCATCAGGCTGAAGGGCTTAATTTTGAAAGTTGGGTCTCTCGCTGTTCTCTTCATTCACTGTCTGCAGTTTCCCTTTAAGAAGAATGTTTGAGTTTGTCCTGCTGGTGCAGGTCTTTCATCCCAACACTGGAGAGGTAGACACAGGAAGATGAGGTGTTCAAGTTCATCTTGGGCAGGGCTGGGGAGGCAGCTCATTTGGTGAAGTACCATGGGGACCTGAGTTGGGGGGGCGAGTTGGATAAAAAAAAAAGTGTCTGTAATTCGAGCACTGAGGCAGCAGAGAAAACAGGCAGATCCTCAGAGGCTCTGGCTGGCCAATCTAGCCAAACCAAACTAGCAAATCCAAGTTCAATGAGAGACCTCCATTTCAAGAAGTAATGTGTGAGTGACTAAAGAAAACATTGGACTTCAACCGCTGACCTCTAACGTGTTCATGTATACACACACATAGGCACACACATGAATACTTGCACATGACACATAACACATTCGTATGTAACAAAAGTAAGGATTGGGATGTAGCTGCGTTGTAGAGTGTTTACCTAAATAGCACAAGGCCCTGTGTTTAATTCCCAGTATTAGTCAGTGGCATATAGAGTGTATTTGCAGTTTTAAAAATTATACCCTTTCAAAATACCTATAGAGGGGCTGGAGAGGTGGCTCAGGGGTTAAGCCTCTGCCTTGCAGGCAGAAGGTCCTGAGTTCGGATCCTAGACCCCATGTATAGATGCTGGGCGGGGGGTTGGGGATTTAGCTCAGTGATAGAGCTCTTGGAGGCCCTGGGTTCGGTCCCCCCCCCCAAAAAAAGATAAAATTACAAAAAGAAAAAAAAAATTTTAGATGCCGGGCGGAAGCCGGGAGGGGGGTGGGGGGGGCCCGGCGGACCTGCGTTTCTGGTTCTGGTAGGGCGGAGCCTGTGAATCCTCGGGCAGAGTAAACAAGGAGGAGGTGGAGGCAGTTCATAGTGGTTCCCGAATTTGCCCGTGGTTCTACACACACACATACATACACACACGCGCATACACACACAATTGAATAAATAATAAAAAAATTTTTTTAAAATTCCTATAGAATTGCCAGTTATTTGTTTTGTTCTTCCTATAGAGTTTAAAATTTATTATTATGTGTGTGTATACATATATGCATGTTGCATATGCCATGGCACATGTGTGGAGGTTACAAGGCAACTTCGTGGAGTTGGTTCCCATCTTTACAGGTGGACCAAACTAAGGCTGCTAGCTTGTGTGGCAAACACATTTAACCACTAAGCCACCTCATAGGCCCTTCCTAGAGGTGTTATGATTTTCATAACTAAAATACCAATAGAATTTATGGATTCTGTGCTTGGAGTCTGTGAGTTCTTGGTGGATCTCTTGCCCCTTGAGGATTCACGTGCATAAGTTCCATTTTTTCTCTCTTCTAATAAACTCTGCCTTAATTCACAAAAAAAAAAAAGAAGAAGAAGAAAGAAAATGCCAATAGAAGCAGATTTGTTTTTGTTTTCTGTTCTAACCCAGAAACTTAGTACCCTTGGAGAGAAGAAAAGTACCTTTCTTTTACTTGCTTTCTGCACCTACTGTGACGGTATTTCTACCTCCTTGAAATGTTAATGATATACACAAGTCGTTGCACAATTTTATTGTTCTCCCAACAGAGTTGACTCAGGTCAAGACAGCCTGTGTGCTCCCCAGAGGGCACATGTGGCAACCCCAGAGACCTTGAAAGGAGCGGTAACTGGGCATCTGGTTTCCTTATGGCTGCATGCTGCCTGGGCAAATCTGCTTGAAAAGCCATTCAGGAGATTATATTACTTCAGGTTATCTCTTTAACATTAAATGATGTATGTCATAGAGCTGGCAGTGTACTTCAGTGGATACTCCCTCACCTGGCATGCACAGGCCCCTGGTTTCAGTCCTCAGTACAGCCAAGATTATGTATATCATCTATATCTATATCTCTCTGTATCTGTCTACCTTCCTATCTATATCTATATGAACTCAATATCTGAATCCTACATGGTGGAAAAAGAGGATCAGTTCCCACAAATTATCCTCTCACCTACTTTTGTGTGCAGTGGTAAGTGTGCCCACAAACAACACATATGCACTCATGCACATGCAGACATGCACACTAGCACACATGCACCATAAAAATATAACATTAAAAAAAATTTAAAAACTTAAAAAGATTTAAAAACTAAAAAAAATATTTAAAATAATTATTTGAGGGGCTGGAGAGATGGCTTAGGGATTGACTCTTGTCTCCCAAGCAGAAGGTCCTGAGTTTGGATCCTAGGTCCTACATAAAATACTGCACTTCTGGCTCTGGTGGGCAGAGCCTGAGAAATCCAAGCTAAGCAAGGAGATAGAAGCAATCCTGGATGATTCCTAAAGTCACCCTTGGTTCCTCCAAAGGGACACACAGCGCGCTCTGACACACACATACACACACACACACACATACACACACACAATAAAAAAAAGTTTGGCTGAATATTTGATAGTGCAGGACATAGAATATCTTCAGCATTTTTCAGAGTTGATATTTTGATTTTATAATTGCTGCTTTGTGTAAACACATATGATACTACTATATTTAGAGCCATTTCAGAAATTGTTGAATATTCAGTCTTAAATCTAAATCAAAATTCATATTGGCTTTTATTTTGTTTTGTTTTGTTTTATTTTATTGAGTCCCTCTCATACAAATGCTGGTATTGCAGCTGTAGGCCTAGGTGGCCTTACTGTGGTTCCGAGTTAAAACTCTGTCTCAGGAAATAATGTAGTGAGCAACTGAAGAAAATACTAGGCTTCCATGCGCATGTGCACTCACACTCACATCTGTACACACATGAACATATAATACATATTATATGTGCAGATGCATAGCATGCATACACATATATCTTATATACATATACATATCACACTTGTATATACATACACACACACGAATAGCTATACATATCACACATATACCTATGTCATTATACACGCACATATAAAGGTCCTGTGTTTAATTCCCAGCACTAGTTAGGGGTGTATATGCTATTTTTTTTTCTGCAGTTTTAAAAATTAAACCCTTTCAAAATACCTACAGAATTGCCAGTTATTTGTTCTGTTTCTCCTAGAGATTGTTTTGTATTTTTTACTTTCATATGTATGTCTGTGTGTGTTTGTGTGTATCAGAAGACATTGCACTTGTGGAGGGCCATGGGTGTCTTGGGGAATCACCCGGATTGCTACTACCTCCAATTTACTTTTTGCTCTGGGGTTTTCCATGCTTCGCCTTCCAGGACAGAAGTACAGGTTTCCTTCATTTCCACCTGGCATTTTTACACAGGATCCGAGATCCAAACTCAAGCCTTTCTGCTTATGAGACAGGCTTTACCTCTGAGCCATCTCTGTTTATTATTGGTGTGTGTCACACATGCCATGGCACATGTGTGGAAATTACTGCCTGGTGGAGCACCGTCAACCTGGAGTACTAATGGTTTCTCTGCAGCCAGGCCTCCTGAGGCTTTGTCTAGGTATTCTTAGTGACTACAGAAGAAAAAAATTAATACCATCTTCACATATCTTTTTTTTTTAATTGTTTTTATTATTATTATTTATTCAACTGTGTGTATGTGCGCACGCGTGTGTCTGTGTGTGTGTGTATGTGTGTGTCTGTGTATGTGTAGAACCACGGACGAATTCGCGAACCACCATGGACGCCTCCACCTCCTTCTGCCCTGGGATTCACAGGCTCCGCCCTACCAGGACCAGAAGCGCAGGCCGCCCCCGCTTCCGTCTGGCGTCTATACGTGGGATCTGGGATCCGAACTCAGGACCTTCTGCCTGCAAGGCGGAGGCTTAACCCCTGAGCCACCTCTCCAGCCCCAATCTTCACATATCTTTAAACTTGTCTTATGTTGCATTATTTGCAAACTGGGTAAAATGCGCTGCTCTGGAGAGATCGTTAATCACTACCTTTGTTTGCTGGTGGCTGAGTAGAATCCCACAAAGATTGTTTCCAATGGATCTTATGGGTCTTGAGGAATTTCTTCATGTGTGTGTGCATGTGTGTGTACATGAATGCATGTGTACCATGTTGCATGTATGGTGGTCGGACAACAACTTTGGATGTCTTTCCTTAGCTTTCCACCTTGTTGAGACTGGACATCTTCACCACTGCTGTGTGAGGCAGGCCGACTGGCCAGGAAAGTTCTGAAGGTTCTTGTCTCTTCCGTAGCTGAGCTGGCTTGTGGGATCACAGGTGCTCAGACTCTGGGTCTGGCTTGGTTCTAGGGACCCAAACGCAGGTCATCAGGCTTGGGTGGCAAGAGTTGTGCCCACAGTCATCCTCTAGCCCTTCTTTGTGAGACAGGGTCTCTTTCTAATTCAGTGAATTCTCCCTCTTCAGCATCCAGTGCTGGAATTTTAGGCATGGCCCATCACTCCTGACTCTTAGGAATTGCCTACCAGTTCTTGAACTTTTAAAGCCTTTCCTTGTCCAGGTTAAGCCTCCAGCATCAGCCTGGATGGAGGGCGCTCAGCAGTAAGAGAGTTGTCTGTGCCTTGGTGTTTAGTTTGTCACCATGGTCTGGCCCAAGTCACCTTCAGCGAATTGTGACATTTGCTTGTGCTCTTGGGAGTGTCAGTATTGAGTTATTTTGTATAATTTTCCCCATGTTGGAAAAGAACCTGACTGCAGAGGATAGCTTTCAGGAAGTCTAATTTTGAAATACTGAGTTACAGCAGACCAGGGGTTTGGCCATTCTTTGAGTATGTCCGCTGAGCTACCACAGAACAGAATGTTAACAACGAACAAAACCAAACAAAATTAAACAAAATAACTTTATATAAGTGGTTTTGAGGCATTTACCAGGGCTGAGGGGGGGGGCAGTTCTTTCTCTGGAACTTGTATGAACCTTTGACCCCACATCTCCTTGCTAAGAGTTTTCTTTTTCCATTTTGTGTTTTGTTTCAAAGTAGTCAGACATTCAAAGATGTTACAAAATTAGTGGGGAAGTTCCTGGTGTCCCCAGGGGATGGCTGGAGTCAGCTGATAGAGGGGCAGGCGGGGACAGGAGCAGGCGGAGAGCACCATGTGCTAATCCAGTGCCAATCTTACTCCTCAGCCTGCCAGGTTTGTGCCCTGTTTGTGTGTGTTTGTCCTGAGAAGTCTTCCACACCGGCGAGTCGTCAGGCCTCCCACAAAGCTGCCCCGCAGTTTCTCTCTGTCCCCCGCCGCTCATCTCGGATGGCAAAGGATAAATTCTCACTGCCTTCCTCTTCCTCGGTGCTGTTGTAGTTTGTTCTTACAAGTCCGGTTCAGATTCTAGAAGAAATGAACACTGGATGTAATTCACTGTCGTTTCTCTACGTGTCTGGCTTAGCCATGTTTTTAAGGTAAGTTAACACTGTGAAGTGAACCTGAGTTCCTCCCAGTACTTCGTTTCTTCAGTTTTCTGGCAGAACAGAAACCTTTAGAGAAACAGTATATTTCACCTATATTTTGAATAAAGTTTCTTTATTTTAAATTTATGTTTTCTAGTCTTGAGGTAGACTCTAAAGCCTCTCACGCTAGGCAAGTTCTTTACCACTGAGGTATATCCCGAGTTCCTATAAATATTCTTTAATTTTACCATGATAAAATCTTTGGAATTCTATTAATAATGGAAAGACATTTATTGTTGATTCCAGCATTAAAAACAGCCCAGTGAACCCAGTCTTTGTCTAGGATAAGAACATGGCCTTTGGGTATAGACAGACTGAAATGTCAAGAGGCCCGGTGACCACATAAAACCCAGGACAGACATGACCTGTAGACAGTAACATTTATCCCTAACACTGTAAGTAGAAGCTGCTGAGAATCGCATGTGTGTCTGAGCCAACCACAGCAGCAATGCCATGTTCACTGCTCAGCCTTAGAACAGATTCCTAATCCCTGCAACAACTTGGAGGCCTCACAGGCGCTATGTTAAATGAAAAAAGCCAACCTCAAGATGAGCAAGATGACTCCGTGGGTAAAGTACTTGCCACTGGGGGCTGGAGAGGTGGCTCAGGGGTTAAGCCTCTGCCTTCCAGGTGGAAGGTCCTGAGTTCCGATCCTAGACCCCACGTATAGACACCGGGCAGAAGCAGGGCGGCCTGCGTTTCTGGTCCTGGTAGGGCAGAGCCTGTGAATCCCGGGGCAGAGTAAACAAGGAGGAGGTGGAGGGGGTCCATGGTGGTTCCCGGATTCGCCCGTAGTTCTACACACACACACACACACACACACACACACACACACACACAATTGAATGAATAATAATAAAAAAAGTACTTCCCACTAAGCCTGATGACCTTAGTTCAATCCCCTGATCTCAAATGGTAGAGAACTGACTCCCAGAAGGGGTCCTCTGATCTCCAAATGCCACTGCAGCATGTACACAGCCTCCACATATATATCTCACACACAAGATTAATAAATAGAGGAAGCTAGTTTCAAAGTTTATATGCTGTGATCCCACTTATATTCTCCAAAGACATATTTAAAAGTGGAGAGTTCATCTGGGAATGACGGTACAGTCCTATAATCCCAGCCTTTGGAAGGTGGAAGCAGGAGAATGAGTATACTGTTTTCCTTCAGAATAATCACCATATTTGTTGCAAAACACCTTGCTTATAATGCTTTATTTGACTTTTTTGAATTTTTAAGCAAGCATTGAAATTACTGTTACTTTATTTTTGTGTTTACTAACTCCTGAGTCTTACATATACAAATATTACATAAAGAAAGCACTCTATTACTAAGTAGCACCTGACCCTTAAATTATTTTTAATAAAAATAAAAAAGAAGTTATTTGCATTCTGGTAATGTTTTATTTCATGCATGTTTTAGATCTTGATGTACAAAAAATAAAATTGAGAAAAACAAGCCAAGCATGGTACCATGTAATCTCTTTGGAGGCCGAGGTAGCAAGAACATGCATTTGAAACCAGCCTTAGCTATTTAATAGCAAGATTCAGTTTCAAGCAAAAAGAAGAAGAAGAAGAAACTCAGGACATGTTTCTGACGTATCTGGGGCCTGAGTTCAGCGGCTCAGCTGCTTACCCATTGTGTATTAACATGATCCCCAGCACCACGTGCCTGCCTCTAACCCCAGCACTTGGGAGGGGGAGGCACACAGGTTAGAAGTTGCAGCTGTCTCAGCTGCATGGTGAGTTTAAGGGCAGCCTGAGATACTTGGATGTATATATATTGGGAAAGGAGACAGAGAAGCACACACAGGAAGATGGGCACATGCTGCACACACACATGCCAACTCAGGGAGAGGACAACTGCAGCAGTCAGTTCTTGCCTCCTACCACTTGGCTTCTAGAGATTGAACTCAGGTCACCAGGTTCATGAGCAGGCGTCTTACCCACTGAACCATCTCTTGGGCCCTTCAACCATAATACTAAACTAAGCAAGCCCTGCAATTGCTTTAAAATCTAAATGTTTGTCAGGAACCCACAGGATGGCTCAGCAGGTAAAGGCCCCTGTGTAAACTTGGCACCCTTAGCTCCATCCCTGGAAAACATACGGTGGAAGAGAGAACCACCGATCTGAAAGTTATCCTGTTGTCCACATGTGCCATGGCAAAGACCGGCCTGGTCTTGTTTCGTTTTCCTCTCTGTCCCTCTCTCTCCCCCCTCATTCTGTCTCTCAAATAATTTAAAAAAATTCTTTTCTAAAAATAAGTAAATTAAAAATTAATTTCTCTTTGATGTGGTGATGTGGCCTGTAATCTTGTCACCTTTGGTGCTGGGATTACAGCCATGCACAAGATGCCCGGATTGTTTATCTGGACTGAACCTGGTCTTCATGATTCTGCAGCAAACCGTCTGTGTTGCTCTCTGTCTCCAGCCCTTTCCCTTTGAGCTGGGGCCTCACTTTGTAACTTAAGCTAGCCTTGAACCCGGAGGCTGTCTCCTGCCTCAGCTTCCCACCTGCTGCAATTCCTGCTGATACAGGATGTCAGCTAAGACTTAGCTGGATTTTCCTGCCTAGGGTGTGAAGCTCTTGACTAAAAGTGCTTTGAAGACCAACCTTGAATTTTAATTTTCATTCAGTTTTCTTTCTTTTGCCAAAGGCATTTGTGACTTAGATAGTTCGAGTGCCCCTTCCTTTGTGGTGGCTCCATGCCTCGCCTGTGGGCCTCAATGCTGATCACTGCCAGGTACAGTTGCCGACTCTCCTTGTTCTTTCCGCAGGCCCTGCCACACCTCCCCACTCTTGGTTCAGGTGCCTGAGCTTAATGAGACGCCTGGCGTGACTCACTATTTGATTTTCCTCTTGTCTAGCTCATTACTTTGATAAGAATGTCTTTCCTGACCTTTGAGAATGAAATCTCACGCCGTAGTACTAAGAACCGTGCGCACAGACTTGGCTTTGGTTTGTGGTAAAAGGCATAGCATGGCGGCATGTGCCCATATTCCCAATATTGAGGACACTAAGTTCAAGACCAGTCTGAGCTTCAGAGCAAGATATTGTCTCAAAAAAAAAAAAAAAAGAACATGGGGCTGGAGAGGTGGCTCCGGGGTTAAGCCTCTGTCTTTCAGGCAGAAGGTCCTGCGTTTCTGGTCTTGGTAGGGTGGAACCTGTGAATCCCGGGGCAGAGTGAACCGGGAGGAGGTGGAGGCGTCCATGGTGGTTCCCGAATTCGTCCATTATGTAATTCACATTCACAATATTCTGCAAATACTACCACGTTGTCACATTCCAGAAGGAAACCCCATACCTGTTGGTCGCCCCATCTCCTGAAGCCCCTAGTCTTGTGTCCATGGGCCTGGCTGTGGTGTGTGTTCCCCTAAGTTGGCTTCTCTGTATGTGACATTGACCTTATGTGTCTGGTTATTTCATTCTGTGTAGCATTTCTTTTTGTTTGTTTTTGAGACGGTCTTTCTGTAGCCCAGCTAGCCTCCTCCTCATAGAAATTCTCGTGCTCAACATTCCTAGTGCTGGCACTACAGACATGACCCATGGCTGGCTTAAGGTTCAGCATGTATCAGAACTTAATTCTTCTTTTATAATTGCTACATTGTTTATAGTAACAAATAGACCGCGTTTTGCTTTCCGGTCATTTGTTGCTTCTCCCATTTGGTCCATTGTGAATAATGGAACTATGAATGTTTATTTATAGTTCTTGATTCTCTGTTTTAAATTCTTGTGGGTGTGTACCATGGATGATAAAGTAGGTCTTTGTTTAACTTCGGAGGAGCTGCAAGCCTCTACTGCAGCTGTATAGCTTCCTTAGACAGTGAACAGTAGTTCACTAAATTTCTTTCTTTCTTTCTTTCTTTTTTTTTTTTTTTTTTTTGTTAAAGCCATTCTAAAGCCAGGCCTAGAGGCTGAGGCCTTGTAATCTCAGGGAGACTGAGACAGGATTAAAGTCAAGCCTGGGTTGCAGAATGAGTTCAAGACCACCCTGAACAATTTACTGAGATACTATCTCAAAAATTAAAAAAAAAAAAGAACAGAAAAAGAAAGAAACAGAGGCTGAGCAGATGACTTAGTAGGTAAAGCACTGGCTGTGCAAACTCCATGACCCAACTGTGATGCCTGAAACCACCAAGGTGGGAAGGAGAGAGCCAGCTCCCAAAAGTTGTCTTCTGACCTCCCATACATACGCTGTGACATGCACACATTCATAGGTACACCGTATATAAAATACACATACACTAAATAAAAAAGAGGGCTAGAGAGATGGCTCAGGGATTAATACTCTGCCTCACAAGTAGAAGGTCCTGAGTTCAGATCCCAGTCCTACATAAAAAACGGCTGACAGAAGCAACAGTGGCCCTGCACTTCTAGCCCTAGTGGGCAGAGCCTGTGAAAATGGTTGAAGCAATCCAGGATGAGTCCCAAAGTGTCCTCCACAGGGACACACAGTGCCCCTCTGACACACACAAACACAATTAATTAAAAAGTTTAAAAGAAAAAAAGCAAAGAGTTGGAGAGAACTATACTGATTTGTAGAGTAATAGAGTACTTGCCTAGCACGTACTAGACCCTAGGTTCAATCTAGAGTATCACATTAGAAAAATAATTAAAATTACTTCAATGGGAAAATGTGCAGTTTTGTTTTGTTTGAGAAAAAGTCTCACTGTGTACGCTGACTGGCCTGAAACTCACTATGTAGATCAAGTTAGTCTCAAACTCATAGTCTCTTCCTGTCTCTGCCTCCAGGTTCTGGGATTACAAATGTGAGACACCATGTCCGGCACGCACAGTTTTGTTGTGTTTTGTGTGTTTTGTGCATGTAGGTGTACCGGAGGGCCACCTGAGGGTATGCGCCTGCGGAGGCCCAAAGGTGACATTGGGAATCACCCTGGATTGCTCTTCTGCCAGTTTTTCAGACTCTACCTTCCAGGGCAGGAGGTCAGAGGACAATTTTTGGGAGTCAGTTCTCTCTTTTTACATTATGGGCTTCCAGCTGTTGATCTCAGATCCCAAAGTTTATGAGCAGGTGTTTTACCTACTGCGTTATCTCTCCAGCCCCCGGTTTGGGTCAAGGTCTCTCGTTATTGCCACTGTACTGCCTGCGTGAGCTTCTGGAAGGTTCTCGAATCTGCCTCCCTTCTCAATGTTATAGCAGTGCTGGAATTGAAGGTGCTGCCGCCAGAGCCAGCTCTTGCATGGGTGCTGGGGATGGACTCAGATGGCACGCTCGCACAGCAAGTGTTCTCACTTTTTTTTTTTTTTTTTTTGAGATAGAGGATAGAGTCTCCCTGAGCGGAGAGCTCCCCAATTCAGCTAAACTGACTGGTCAGCAAGTCCCTGGGATTATCCCACCTCCGCCGCCCTGGTGCTGGAGTCACAAGTTTTTGCTAGTGCATCAGCTTTTTTATGTGGTGCTAAGACTTGAACTTGGGTCCTCATGTTTGTGTGTGAACGTTTTTCTAGGTATCCATCTCTCTAGCCATATTTTACTTCCAAAAAGCCCACTCTGCATTTTCGCACTAGCTATGGCCCATCGGCAGGAGAAGCTTGGACAAAGGTAGAACTCAAGTTCTCACACACCTGTGCACTGCACATGGCTGCTCATTAAGCCTCCCACATTACTGTTAGTAACAGCAAGCTTATGCTCAAGTGCTTACTGTGTATCACCTGCTGTTGTGTTTCATTTGCATGGCAATTCCATCCTTAGTCTCGATGGGGAGAACCTACTTGTAATTCCAGCACTAAGAAGGTGGACGTGGGAGGGTAGTTCATGACAACCACAACCAAATGACTAAGAATTATAACACAAGTCTAACATGGTGGTTCATGCCTGTAACCCTAATACTTGGGAGGATAAAGTGGGAGGATTTAGTTGGAGGTCAGCAGGGCTATGCGGTAAGATCCTGTCTCAAAAGAAGATAGCAGAATTTGCCATGTATCACAGCTCCCTGCTGGCCTTAATCACCGTTCATTTTATGCAGTGATCAGGAGTGAACTTTGGAATGTGTTTGGAGTGATGGACAACAAGGATTTAGAAGCTGAAATCCATCCCTTGAAGAATGAAGACAGAAAGCCACAGGACAATGCGGGAAACAGTTTGAAAAATGGAGATAGCTTGAAAAGCAAGTCTCCGAAGTCCCGGCTCTCCCGGGGCCGAACAGCGGCATTTTTTCTTTCATTGTTTATCTGCCTTTTTCTGGTTTTTGTTGTCTCTTTCATCATCCCATGTCCAGAGCGACCCTTGTCACTGCAAATGTGGAGAATCGACTACAATGCTGCGGGTGAGGCCTCAGCCACTGCACCCCTCTCTCCTCAGCCACTGCACCCCTCTCTCCTCAGCCACTGCACCCCTCTCTCCTCAGCCAGGGTCTGCACCCCTCTCTCCTCAGCCACTGCACCCCTCTCTCCTCAGCCAGGGTCTGCACCCCTCTCTCCTCAGCCACTGTACCCCTCTCTCCTCAGCCAGTGTCTGCACCCCTCCCTCTCTCCTCAGCCAGTGTCTGCACCCCTCCCTCTCTCCTCAGCCAGTGTCTGCACCCCTCTCTCCTCAGCCAGTGTCTACACCCCTCTCTCCTCAGCTACTGCACCCCTCTCTCCTCAGCCACTGCACCCCTCTCTCCTCAGCCAGGGTCTGCACCCCTCTCTCCTCAGCCACTGCACCCCTCTCTCCTCAGCCACTGCACCCCTCTCTCCTCAGCCACTGCACCCCAGCCAGGGTCTGCACCCCTCTCTCTCTCCTCAGCCAGGGTCTGCACCCCTCTCTCTCTCCTCAGCCAATGTCTGCACCCCTCTCTCCAGGGAATGTGACTGTCAGAATCCAGTAGGTTTTTAACAGAAAGTCACCCCCAAGGTACCTCAGCAATACCTCGGAATCTTTCCTGGGATTTTGGGGGCAACCAGCAGCCTCAGAGTGAATCAGAAGCGTTGCCGTGGTGGGATAAATCAGCAAAAACAGCCTGTTAGATTACTTACTGAAAAACACTCTGTGAAACAGAGCAGCAGGAGGGTTGAGAAGCCAGCATCAGGCGTGAGCGCACGTCAGTGAACAACCGCCATCCTGCGATGCTCTTGCTGCAAATCTGGCTAAACTGTACCTTTATCTCTGTCCCTCGAAATTAGCCTTTGTGAAAAGCAATTGAATTCACCCTTTAAGTTTTTTATTTATGGTCTGACAAAATGGCTCAATGGGTAAAGGCATTTTGCCACTTAGGCCTGATACCTTGAGTCTGATTCTAAAACCCCTGTGATGATCGATGGGGAGAACTGAACCCCCAGAGTTACTGCTGACCATGTGCATGCCGTGGCTCACTAATCTTCACATCATACATGTAAAATGATAATAAGTGAAATTAAGCTTTAAAAGAAATTGATTTATGTTTGGGCTTTTTAGGACAGAGATTTGCCTTAGCTAACCTCAGTCTCATTCCTAGTCAAGGCCTTGAACTTGTGATTCTCCCGCCTTTATCACCCAAATGCTAGAATCACAGTTTCACGTCACTGATGCTAAATTATCTATTATTATATGAGCTTGTTGTTTGTGGTAGGTACATTTTCCTGGGGGAAGTGGCTATTAAATCCATTGCCTGATTTTCAGTTATGTTGGTTTTGTTGGTGGTAGGGTCTTGCTTTGCTCTGGGATTTCCCAGCTTCCCCTTCCAGGTCTAGAAGTACAGACCACTGACATTTCCACCTGGTGTTTTTACTTGGAATCTGGGATCCAAACTCAGATTGTTTCTCTTGTAAGGCAAAGGTGTAACACCTGGGCCATCTCTCCAGA
This sequence comes from Typhlomys cinereus, assembly GCA_023101885.1. Lineage (NCBI taxonomy): Eukaryota > Metazoa > Chordata > Mammalia > Rodentia > Platacanthomyidae > Typhlomys > Typhlomys cinereus. Next base: position 351,877 of record JALPQD010000336.1, read on the forward strand.
CCCTTGGTGTTTGAGTTTTAAGGCATGGAGTGAATCATTTGAATCTTTGAATGAAAGTAGACTCTTACAAGAATGGAGCTTGGGCCAGAGAGGTGGCTCAGGGGTTAAACCTCTGCCTCAAAAGCAGAAAGTCCGGGGCTGGAGAGGTGGCTCAGGGGTTAACCCTCTGCCTTGCAGGCGGAAGGTCCTGAGTTCGGATCCCAGATCCCACGTATAGACACCGGGCAGAAGCGGGGGCGGCCTGCGCTTCTGGTCCTGGTAGGGCGGAGCCTGTGAATCCCAGGGCAGAGTAAACAAGAAGGAGGTGGAGGCGTCCATGGTGGTTCTCGAATTGTGTGTGTGGTTCTACACACACACACAATTGAATAAATAATTAAAAAAAAAAAGCAGAAAGTCTGAGTTCAGATCTCAGATCCCATGTAAAAATGCCAGAAGAAACAGCGGCGGCATGTACTTCTGATCCTGGAAGGCAGAACCTGGGAAACTCCAGAACAAAGCAAAGAAGAGGTAGAACAATCCAGAGTGATTCCCAAAGTCACCCCAGAGCCTCCACAGGCACACATAGTGCCCACTGATACACACACACACATGCAATAAATAAATAAATCTTAAAAAAAATGGAGTCTGGCTGTCTAAATTCCACAATAGTCAAAGAGAATTCTCTCCTTAATAGGTGTTCAGGTTTTTATTTTTATTTGTTTATGTACTTATTTTTAGAAAGACTCTCATTCTAGACAAGGCTGGCTTGGAACTCCCTATATGGCCCAGGCTGGTCTTGACATGCAGCAATCCCCCTGCCTCAGCCTCCTGAGTGCCGGGACACCAGTGTGGGTCTCCATGTCTTCACCCAGCAAGCATACCTACTTGTAATACCTGTGTGCCTTGCTACTCCTTCCTTAGCACTTGAGAATACGTCAGGAACTGCAAATGTGAATCCAGCATGGGCTACACAGCTAGATCCTATCTAAAAATTCAGAAGGATTGATGTTTTTCTGAAGGAGTATAGTAAATTAATTCATCTTGGTAAGGATAACCCCACTTTTATTAGGGGAACCTCACAGCGATAGGCCCCACAGAGCAAAGGAGGTGATGTTGGATGACTCTCATAGGCAGACATGGCCCACAGACACAGTCTGTGGCTTTTTTTTTTTTCCAGTTACCTATGATTTTTTGGCTGTGGAAGACATAAACAAGGACAGGATCCAAGATGTTCTGTTTCTTTACAAAAACACCACCGGCAGTAACAATTTCTCCAGATCCTGTGCCTATGCAGGTAACCCTTATTTATCTGGGGTTGGGGGTGAGATTCCCTATGGGATCGTTGTCCTGTTTTGCCCTCTCACTTTGGGGGATGTGAATGGTGGGGATTCTGGGAGTTACCCCATCATTGTCCTTAGTAGGCCTAGGAATAGGCAAAATGATAGGCTCAGCTCCTTTATCCCACCTGTCTAACACCAGTATCCCATGAGACTCAGGATTATGGGGCTAAAGAAAATGGGATATGGTGTGAGAAAGACAAGAAGTGGCAGATCATTGATGGTTCCAGTCTGACTGGGTGACTACCACCTCTGTCCTTCAGGTTTTTCAGCTCCGTGCACCTTTGTGGCTGCTGTGTCAGGGGTCAACGGCAGTGTGATTTGGGAGAAGCCTGTAGCCCAAGATGTGGCCTTCGTGGAGTGTGTGGTGCCACAACCGTCAGATAAACAAATGTCTTCAGCATGCATCTTTGTGGAAAGACTTGGTTCTTTCCTTGCAATTGACTTGTTTACAGGTAGGCTGCCTGGTGAGAGTACTCACTGTGCTTCTAGCTGTGGAGAGTCAGCCCTGGCTCTCTCCTGGTGCTTGTTGACCAGGTGGGAACCATCTAGGTGAGGACACAGCCATTAGGAAATTGTACGGATCAGTTATTTCCACTGCTTTGGCATGTTGCTGGTCTTGTCACAAGTCTGCAACTTGTGAGTTCCGGCAGATGGTGTCTCACCTATCAATGGGTAGCAGGGGCGAAATGGAAAGTCCTGGCTTTGGCAGCCTAGAGGGCTGATCTGAGCCTGTTGGCCCTCCCAGACTCCTACTACGAGTCTCCGGGTCTGCAGTTACCAGGCTAGGGATGAGGGGACAGAGGAAAGTAGCACAGTGACTGAGACATGACCCATGGCACCTAGTCAAGGCCATAATCATTCTAGGCCTTCAATATATGCTGGTTTTTCCCTTACAAGTAAATAAGGTTTTGTTTCACTTTACTTTACTTTTAATGGTGCTAGAGATTGAACTCAGGGCCGTACACATGTTGAAAGGCTCTGCCACCGAGGTTCATTTCAGCTCAATTAAAGGTTGTAGTTATTGACTATTATTTGTTGTTTGAGACGGGTTTCATTGCATGGGTGAAGCTAGCCTCAAACTCCTGAGCTTCTTGCCTCATCCTCCTAAGTGCTGGAATCACAGCAAAAATTGTGGTTTAAGGACTTGAGTGGGATCATTTTTTTTTAAAAAGGTATGAGGGCTGGAGACATAGTTCAGAGGTTAAGACTCTGCCTCACAAACAAAAGGTCCTGAGTTCGGATCTCAGATCCCACATAAAAAATGCCAGGAAAAAAACAGTGGTGGCCTGCACTTCCAGCCCTGGTGGGCGGAGCCTGGGAAATCCCAGAGCAAAGCAAAAAGAAGGTAGAAGCAATCCAGGATGATTCCCGAAGTCACCCTTGGTCCTCCACAGGGACATATATGCACAATATATTAAATATATATACATATATGTATATATACACATATATGTATGTACACATATACATATATATTCACACACACATATATGTAAAAAGATATGAATGGAGTCTTGCTTGTCGGTAGGAAGCATTCTGAACATGCTCCTTCCTAGGACCCAGAAGAGACAATAGTTTTGAAGGTCATGTTACTGCCCCTTATGGCATAGGGTGTCATTCACCAGGGCTCTTCTAGAGCTGCCCTTGCTCAGGCCTGGGAATAGCAGATCAGCCCAGGTATGAGACAGGAAAGGTAAAATAACAGCTCCCAGGTTTCCAGAAATGGCACTTCTGCCTTTTTTTTTTTTTCCTATGTAGCACAGGTTACTGTGGAAGTAGGCTGGCCTTCAGCCTGCATCAACCTGCTTGCGTTCCAGTGCTCAGATTGTAGGCATGGGCCACCGTGCTCGGCTGCTTTTCCACTTGGCTGTCTGGTGTCTTCTGTCCTGGGCATAAAGTACGTCTATACTAACAAGGGTTTCTAGTTCCACTGTCACACATTCCAGTTTCTGAGTATGTAGTGGATCTTGGAATCCAGAGAATGGATGCCCCACGGGAGTCCGCTGTGCAATCGCCGCACAGAGATTTGGACCCTTGTGACTGTGTGCTTGTTTTAGGAGAAACCCTGTGGAGTCACCCCAACAGCCTTGGTGGGAACGCCTCCATCCTGAGTCCTCTGCTTCAGCTGCCTGATACCGATGGTGATGGCGCCCGAGACCTGATGATCCTCACCAAGGAGGGGCAGGAGGTGATGAGCACGGCTCCCTCAAGTCCCCAGCCCACTCACTGCAGACTCCTCCTTTCCCACCTCAGCCTCTTCCACTGGGAGGGAGTTTGCCCTATGATCACCCGTCAGGGTACCCACCTGAGGGCCCGTGCTCCTGATGTCCACACTTGCAGCATCCTGAGGCGGCTCCATCTCTGCAGGCAGAGGGCAGACCTTTCCTAGGAGTGGCAGAGGGTACAGGGCCCATCCGTGCTGTGCTAGGGCCAGAGTGAGCTGCAGACCCAGAGCTGTTCTGCCTTCCAAGGCCACACACATTCCCTGTCCATCATCTCACCACAAAGCACTCTTCCCCAAACCAAGCCAAGTCATCTCCCTAAAATTCCCCTCTCCCCCTGTGAATCCAGATCTGTCTCTCCTGTTGTCCTTTGTCACTGTAGGTCAGTGGGGCCATCTATTCAAGCAGCACAGGGCACCAGATTGGCCACAGAAGCAGCCTTGGTATGGACGGAGACAGAGGTGCCACCCTTCACGTCACCAGGACGGGTGCTCACTACATCCTCCTGCCCTGCGGTGTGTTGGCTGCCACATTTCTACAATGGGCTTCCCTCCCCCAGGCATGCTGATCTTAACGCTGGGCTCCATGCCAGAGAAAGCACTATGCAAGACCTTGCTGGCTGCTGCTGCTCCTGATTGTGAGCCAGTGGTGAAAGAATCACCGATGGTGAAAGAATCCAAGGGCTGGTCATGGAGCCATGGTGACTGATGACCATGGTAACTAACTGATGACCATGGTGACTGATGACCATGGTAACTAACTGATGACCATGGTGACTAACTGATGACCATGGTGACTGATGACCATGGTAACTAACTGATGACCATGGTAACTAACTGATGACCATGGTAACTAACTGATGACCATGGTAACTGCTCCTCTGTGTTTCCAACAGAAAACTCCCTCTGCAGCTGCTCTGTGAGGGGTCTCTACGAGAAGATGACTGGAAGTGATGGTCTATTTAAGAAAGATTCCCTCTGGGAGAACATGCTTATTGGCTCCACCCATGGGAGGCTTCAGCACAGGTTGGTGTCACATGGACAGGCTTTAGTCAGCAATGATCTGCATGGAGCACAGGACAGCTGAGTAGAGGAGGGCTACTAGGGCTTGGCTCTATGTGAGGCCATCTTGCCTTTGCAAATGAGAAGTGAGCAAACAAAAGCAGAGTGAAAACTGAGGAAAGAATGGGGGTGTAACTGGATGGTAGAGTGCTTGCCTAATATGCATGAGACCGTGGCTTCCATTACACAGTATTAGAATTGAAAAGAAAGGATTTTTCTCATTTGCTCTGTGGAGACCCAAGCCCTGGGTATGGAGCTCATCCCAAAGACTCCACACTCTTCCCTTCCGCTGTCTTTGTTTAGCTCTGGAACAGTGCGCTACGTGGTGAATGTGCCTGGGAAAGCTGGCCAGGACGTGCTCCTTGTGAGCTCCGAGGCCTGCGTCTTGCTGGATGGGCAGGATCTGACACCCCGGTGGACCCTTGAGGCAACTCAAATCCTGAGGTATGTACACCCCTGCCCAGCAACCCATTTCCGACTGCAGGCTAGAAGGAAAGATGGGGGATGACCTGATGCTTTCTCTAGAGGGGCCCCTGAACCTGCTGGTCACACGCATCAGTCCCCCATCCCGGGAGCAGATGTGATCATCCATAACCCCACCTAGGTGTGGCACCTTGTGTGAGCTTTTCTCCCGTTCCTTCCAGAAAACCCATCCTTGGCTACTACAAACCAGACACTTTGGCTGTGGTCATTGAAAATGGAACCAGCATTGACAGACAGGTAGGCTGGGCTTCTCGTGATGGGGCCGAGGACAAACTGTGAAAGCAGACAAGGCTCAGCCCAAGGCGGTTGCCTCCAGTGGGGAAATGGCTCGGAGAGCAGTGGTCTTCAGGACTGGTGTAACCAAAGGCACGCGTGCCTGTGCAGACCCAGGCTGTCCTGGGACTGGCTAACAGTGTCCCCTCCCTCCCCAGATCCTGTTTCTGGACCTCAGCACTGGGGAGGTGCTGTGGATCAGGCCTTTCCCAAGCCTGCCCGGGGATCCACCTGCCACCAGTCTGCCCACTGCAGACCACCGCTCAGCCTTCTTCTTCTGGGGCCTCCCCGAGCTGCTCAGCACCAGTGAGATGGTATGGGGCACGTATCCAGGGAGCACACTGTTGGGAGCCAGGGACAGAGATGTTAGGCTCTGGTCCCCCTCAGGCTGCCAGGTGCTGGTCTACTGAGATGGGCAGGCCAGGGCAAGTGTCCTGAAGGACCTTAGGGCTGCAGGAGAGGGTCTGGGAAGTAGCGGCAGACCTGTGGCGGGGAGGGCAGGTGCTGGTGATACCTGGAAGGGCTAGAGCCACATGTGAAGCAGGTGGACACGGATTGGGAGTTGACCACTGGGACTCAGACCCAGTGTTAGACGAGGTTACTTGGACAGCATCTGAAGGTAACCTGGTGCTGCCCAGGAAGATGGAAGAATCCCAGGGTCCACAAGGTGTGGCTGGGGCCTAGTTGCACCCAGTGTGTGAGGCCCATTTTCATTCTCATTCCAGGAGCCCCAAGAGGGTCAGCATAGCTTATATATGTTCCATCCCACCCTGCCTGGAACCCTGCTGGAGCTGCTCAACGTGTCCGCCAACATTGTCGCCTTTGATGGTGAGCACAACCGTGGGGTCTTGCCTACCCCACTTCCCCTGTAGGGGTTATGATGGGCACTGACGGCCTGTTTCCCACAGCGATCCTGTTTGAGCCAAGTCGCCATGCTGCTTGTGTGCTCCTCACAGGCCCGGCACGCTTGGATGGGCCTGGCCTTGTGTCTGTGACCATACACAAGGTGCAGGACCTTGTCCCGGGCAGCAGAGTGGTCGCCTTGGGCACGAGGGAATCAGACAGCGATCAGGCTGTTAGGGACCGATTCTCCCGACTGCGGTATCGGAGCGAGGCGTAGATGGCATCAGACGTAGCACATGGAGAGACTCCAACTGCAGAAACGGAGCCTGCTGGGAAGTCAGCCCACCCTTGACTTCAGTGCTGACCTGCAGTCCTGGTGATGCTGCCCGTCTGGGAGCTATTGGGAGCTATGGTCTTACCAGTTATTCTGGGGGGTCCAACCTAGCCTCCTACCCAGCGTACCACCCTATCTCTGAGCCCTCAGTGGGCTCACCTTGTCGGCCTAGGGTCTAATCAAGGGTGAAAGAACCCCTGCCATCTCCCTGAGCCGCCACACATGGAGCTGTGCCCACGGGAGGCTCTCAGTGCCACCTCATCCCTGACTCCCCACTCTGGAGCAGCGGCTGCCGTGGGATCACTGCTCCCCTGCCCCACCTCTGATGCCACCCCCATCCCTTCCCACAGACCCGGGGCAGCCTGAGGGCTGCAGCTGGGCTCTGAGGCTCTGCAGTCCTTTTCCAGAACACAGGGTCATCAGTCTCCTGGAGGTAAGCACAAGAGCTCTGACAAGGCTTGCAGGGTGCTGCACGGGCACCCATGGGAGCCCTCGAGGGGCTTTCAGGAGTCGCAGTCAGTCTGTATCCCTCGGCACACTGGCCTGCTGATACCTCTGGGCATGGCAGGCACCCCCCCCCCCGTCTGTGGTGCTCACGTGATGCAGATCTCACCTTGTGCCTTGTTGCTCCTGAGGCCTAAGGGTAGTTAGAACCACCCTAACCAGGCCAGAGTTCCAGCTCTGTAACCAAAGCAGTCCCACGACCGCAGACACCATGGAAAAAAAATAGAATAAATGATTTGCACTGATAAGAAAGGCCGGAGTGTCCCAGCCTGAGTTTATGGTCTGTTGCCTGTCTGCCCCAACAGTTTATCCAGGAGTCATGACTAGGAATTTCTGTTGAGGCCTCTGGGTGGGGAGGGCGGCTGAGGAGGAGTGACCCACACAGACCTGCTGGGTAGGAACTGGCTGCAGTCTCCACGCACCTCCAGGGGGTCCCGGAACGGGGCTCCTACTCCCCTGGCAGGGACTCAGCTGCCCTACACGGGCCAGTGGACAGCACTGTGGGGGAGGGGGTGTCACAGATGAGAACCAGAAAGGACTTCAGGGAGTTGATGTGGCCAGAGAGTGGGTGCCAGTCCTAAGAACCCTTTGGAGTTCGCCGTGGAGGCCAAGCATGGACTTTTCTCATAACCGCACATGTAGCAGTCTGGGCTCTGAGGTTGAGTGGTTGTCTGCACAGCAGCAAGGAGGTCCCTTACCACTGAGGAGTAAAGGTAGTTCATCACACATAGCCCTAAAGAAGAAGGGTTCATGCAATGGAGGTAGTCTGGCCGGGAGCTGGGCTGGACTGGGCCTCCCTGAAGATGGCTCAGTGGTTGCTGAAGACGGGGATTGGTTTGGGAATACTAAGGGACTAGGTAGCATTCGCACCCAGAAACAGCGTGCCCGTGACCCCTCGGGATCCTAGGACGCACTCCGGCCATGCAGTTGAATACAGCCGCTCCAGGCGACTACAGATGGCTGGAGTTCCTCCCCCGCCAGGCTCCTGACTCTGCTTCACAGCACCCCATTTGCACTGGTACCTCGTCTCTTCCAAAGACTAGGTTAAGTTCCTCAGATTGCAGACTGAGTCCAGCCTGCAGCCTGGGTGGAGTCGACTGGTAGCCTCCACAGAACCCCACCCTCCCCAGCATCTGCACACACACCGCACACACAATGATCAGGCCACGGATGCCACAAGCACTTGTGACAGGCACACACAGCACTCACGATGCGCGTCATGTCTCAGGCCCTCAAGTCTCAAGCTTAAGCCACACACCACGTGTACACGTGGATCCCAACTTAAACCCACAGCAGGATGGGTGAGTAAGTATTCAGAAACTTTGTAAAAAATGTTTTAATTCTGCAGAAATCTGGGGGAGAATACCCTGTGGTGGGGTGCATGGAACGAGTGCGCCCTTGTCCTAGGTTGTGGGAGAGCTGAGGGGCGCCAGAAGGGGCTGGTGAGATAGAAGCAGCTGGGCCGGAGTCGACACCAGCACTGCCAACTCTGCAGACCTGGCTCAGGTCGGGAGCCTCGCAGGGCAGCAACTTGGATGGACAAGCCAGGGCTCCAGTGTAAAAGGTGCCACGTACACCAGGGGAGTGTGGTACCTGCAGTGTGCTGGCGGGAAGCCCCTGGGCATGCCCTCAGCAGAGTCAGGGTCACGCAACAATGCCGCTCTCCCAGAGACCTGCGTGTTTGGTCATGTGCCCGGTGCCTACACTGCTTGGCCTAACATTCTAGAGCTAGGATGGATACCCACCTCTGAACCGAAGACCACTGATCCGAGAGTGCCTAAAGCTTCACCTTTCAGGAACCGGTCCTGTCTACACGGGTGTAACCTCTGAAGCCTTTCCCATGGAAGCAGCAGCTAGAACCCACTTTCTGGGCAAGGGAGGGCTTGTGTGGCAAGGCTGGGCCTTCTGTGCACAGAGACAATGCTGGGGCCCACACTTGTCAGGAGACATGACCCCACAGTCACATGGGTCAGTGGGCAGCCGGGTGGGTGATGAAGCAAGGTCCATTCAGGTTTCCCGTCTGCAGCCACAGAGCTACTGGCTGCTACAGATTCCTTGAGGGTCGTGTGGAGAGCCAGGCTGGGACTTAGTGCCAAGTCTTCCGCAAGAAGGAGCATCCTGGGGACGATAAGAGGCTAAGGACAGGTGGCCACGGGCCTTGTCCTCTCCCTGCAGCACAGTGGGCACGAGGCACTGGCCAGGCTCACCGTCTCCTGGTCTCCACAGGGATCACAGCCTCAGCTAATAGGCCCTTGTACATGTCAGACTTCAGGAATCTTGGGTAGGAATCCTGCAGAAGACAGCAGCCAGCAGCCCGCCCCTGAACCCTCCCCTCCTCACCTGCTAGCCAGGTGTTGTTTGGATTCCCTCCTGCCCATAGTTTCTGGAGTCAAGGTGTCGAGGGGCAGCTATCCCAGACCTGTCCAAACCCAGGCCTAGAGAAACCCAGCATCCATCCAACAGGGCACCGGATGACAAAGATGAGCAAGAGCCACCTTTCACACACAGGTAAAGCAGGCACCTTCAGTCAGGGATGAAGAGACGGAATGTCTGCATGTCTACAGAGGAAGGACGAAGATGTGGAGTTGAAATGGACAACAGCACTATGGCAGCGTCTCACTTGTGAGCCCAGCACTCGGCAGATGGAAGGAGGAAGTTCCAGTTCAAGGCTAGTCTGAGCTCCTGAGAAGGGTGGGGGCGCCCCAGGGTCCAAGTGTCGGCAGCATAAGCTTCCTTGGCAGTCCATATCACAGAACAAAGGCCACCAACCACATGAAATGTGACCATCCCTTAAGATGACTGAAGGCCGGGTGGGGTGGTTAAGCCTGTAGCTACTTGGAAGACTGAGGTGAAGGATCATTTGACTTAGGGGTTTAGGGCTAGGTTGGGCAACATAAAGAGAGTCTATCTCAAAGAATTATAAAGGTGCTCAAGGAGCTGGAGAGATGGCTCAGGGGTTAAGTCTTTGCCTCAAAAGCAAAAGATCCTAAGTTCAGATCCGAAATCCCATATAAAAACACCAGGCAGAAATGGCAGCATGTGCTTTTGTGCTTCTAGCCCTGGGAGACAAAGACTGGGAAACCACAGAGCCAAGCACTAAGAAGGGAGAGCAATCCACGATGGTTCCCAAAGTCACCCTCAGGCCTCCGCAAGCACACATACACATGCATGTTAAAAATAGTCTCTAGAATTAGAGAACATCCCTGTTTACAAGAGAGGAGACTCAAGAGTTAAAGGGGTTCCTTAAAAAAAATTAAAGCAGGGAGCAGTAAGACAGCTCATGAGGTAAGGTGCCTGCTAGCTAGACTTGCCAACCTGAGTTTCATTCCTGGAAGTCCATGTGGTGGACGATGACGACTGACTTCTGAAAGCCCCTACCACCTCCACACACGTGCCATGACATGCACAAGGTCACCTTCTCAAAAAAGAAAAGAGCAGCTGTGGTTCTGGTGAAAGCATGTAACCCCGGCTCTGGAGGGAAAGGCAGGAGAATCAGCTGCGATCTCAAAATACGTAATGGTGGGGGCTGGAGAGGTGGCTCAGGGGTTAAGCCTCCGCCTTGCAGGCGGAAGGTCCTGAGTTCGGATCCCAGATCCCACGTATAGACGCCAGGCGGAAGCGGGGGCGGCCTGCGCTTCTGGTCCTGGTAGGGCGGAGCCTGTGAATCCCGGGGCAGAAGGAGGTGGAAGCGTCCATGGTGGTTCGCGAATTCGTCCGTGGTTCTACACACACACACACACACACACACACACACACGCACGCGCACATATACACACGCATATGCACACAGTTGAATTAATAATAAAAAAAAATTAAAAAAAAATACGTAATGGTGATGATTGATCGATTATTGTGGACTGAAACCTATCCAATATTTTTTTTTAATTTTGCACGTGGTGTGTGTGTGTGTGTGTGTGTGTGTCAGAGGGCACTGTGTGTCCCTGTGGAGGACCAAGGGTGACTTTGGGAATCATCCTGGATTGCTTCTACTTTCTCTTTGCTTCCTTCTGGGATTTCCCAGGCTCTGCCCACTAGGGCCAGAAGTGCAGGCCACCACTGTTTCTGCCTGACATTTTTACATGGGACCTGGGATCCATACTTACGACCTTCTACTTGCAAGATAGAGTCTTAATCCCTGAGCCATCTCTCCAGCCCCAATCCAGTATTTTTTTTTTTTTTTGAGGATTAAGGTAGAGTTTATTAGAAAAGAGAAAGGTTGGAACTCACGGACTCCAGACGTGGAGTGCCATGAGGAGCTAGGGCGCCTCCATGAGAAGGAGAAATAAAACAGAGCTCATGGCACTAGAGGGCCATGAGGGGCTAGATCGCCCCAATCCAGTATTTTTAAGTCTGTGAGTTTATAATGGCATTAAAAGTATCAGGAGGCTGAGGCAGAAATATCACCCACAAGTTTGAAGTCAGCCTGGATCTACCTGGTGAGTGTCTACACAGTGAGACCCTGCCTCAAACAACAAAAAAGCCTCTAAACTTCATTGTCCACTCTGGGCAGACGGTAGGGGTTCAGCTAAGTGTTTTGTTTTTCTTTGTTTTGTGGTACCATGGGGGATTGAGTCTAGCACCTGTTACATGCTAGGCAAGTATTCACCACTGAGCTACCCACCTCAACCCCAGATAATTATTTTAAAACTGACAATGGAGGAAGGAATTGAACTTTGACCCTGCTGTGCCAGCCAGGCATGCACAGAGGACCAACTGGACACTCCCAGCCAAGAGACAGACAGTGTGGGGTGTGAACACCCCACACTGCAGGTGCACTGAACCCACGGTGGAGAGTGCCAGAGGCTGTGCTTAGCTCCGGGCGGGGACCACCTCCAAGTATATGTTCTAGACGAAGCAGCGGAACCGAAGCTGGGTGCGAAGGGCTGTGGTGGGAACATGGAGGCTGCAGCTGACTTTTCTCATGAGGATGCAGATGTGCAGCTGCGCTTCGTCCAGGATGTAGCGGTGTGGCCTGCACGTCCCTTCCAGTGTCCGCTCCATGGTCCGGCTGTCAGTAGTGACCCAGCGAGCAGCTCCAGGAGCCAGGAACTGCCTGGGATGGGGTGGCATGGGTGCTCTGAAGCTAGGTCTGCCTGAGCGGCAGCTGACCAGTACCCCTTGCCATACTCACTGGTACACCGCGTCCACCAGGGTGGGGACCTGGGCCTGTCTTCCAAAGCTCAGCTCCTCACACGCCTCCCAGAAGCTGAGGTTTTCTGCCGTGGACCAGGCAGTCAGTCAGGGCTCCTCCCAGGCAGCAATCAGGCTCTGGGGGTCAACTGGACTGTAGGCAGTAGCCTCCCTCCTTCTGGGGGTCCAGGCAGGGAAGCTTCCTCACTGCTAAACTCTTTGTGAAGAAAATCCATGAAGTGTGCCTGCCCCACAGGGTCTCCCAGGAGCTCCCGGAAGCTGAAGCCCCATTGGTGCTCATGGTGCTTTGTGGATGCTGCCACCCTGGGAGAAGAGGTGAAGGGAGGGGAGAATGGGTCTCTAGCCTGGCCGCTTGCCTCCAGGCCAGGAGTACCCCACAATGCCACCCACACACTCAGGCTCACGTGGGAGCATTCATGATCCAGTAGGCCACATCGTCTGTGATCCAGGGGTCGCTTGGCAGGCACCCTGACATGATGGGGTCATACGGACCGTGTTGGCTGCTGAACTTTAGGTACCTGGGAACGCCGGGGGACAGTGCAGAACAGCTTCAGGGACAAGGGATTCCAGAAAGGGTCTGGGTTAGAGGTGGGAATCCTGCTGCCCCTCTCACGCCTCAAGGCAGATAGAGGACTTCACCCGGTTCCTTCCCAGCGCCTTCTGAACCTAGGGAGCCAGAACTGAGTTGGGACTTGGGCTGGGGGCGAGCAGCAGCCCTGGCCCCTAGAGCTTACCTCCAGCTTGTAGACATCTGAGCTCTGGGTCTGCAAAGACATGGTGGCTGCAGTTACAAGCAGGTCTGCGGTCAGAAATCCCACCCCACGAAGCCGAATCCTTCCCTTACCAAGATGTGGCAGAAATGACTTAGACCTGAAACCCAGTTTTTGGAGTCCACTCCTCTTAACTCCAACCCTAAGAGACCTCCGAGAGCCCTTGGTCTAGAGAGTTCCAGGATGTTCTATAAAACAGTCAGGTTCACGGGGCTGGAGAGGTGGCTCAGGGGTTAAGCCTCCGCCTTGCAGGCTGAAGGTCCTGAGTTCTGATCCTAGACCCCACATATAGATGCCGGGCGGAAGCGGGGGCGGCCTGCGTTTCTGGTCCTGGTAGGGTGGAGCCCAGGGCAGAGTAGACGAGGAGGTGGAGGCGTCCGTGGTGGTTCCCGAATTCACCTGTGGTTCTACACACACACACACATACATGCACACACACGCACAATTGAATAAATAAATAATAATTTAAAAAATTTTAAAAAGATAAAAAAAAAAAAAGAATAGAGTTGGTAGGGAGCTTGAGAGTAAGGTGTGGAGGGGGCTGAGACCAGGAGCAGGGACCTTGGAGTAGCTGTATCTCTGCGTTTGAGTGGATCAAAGGATGGTCCAATAGATAGGTGGACAGTCCGAAGAGTCTTGCTTGGTGGAGTGGGCCAGGGTATAGCAGTGCAGTGTGGGGTGTGCTGGCCTGGGGCTGAGCACTTACCATCGGCACTTGCCTGGAGGTGCAGGAGCCTCTCTCTGGTCCCTGCTCCAGAATATTGATGACTCCAGGCTGCAGAATGATGAGATGGGATGGAAGTTCCTCCCTAGCCTACCAGACCCTGATACCCCTCACCCTCTGATGTGGAAATGGAAACTCCAAGGAGCTCAGGAACAGAGTACCAACCAGAACCTAAGCTTCGTCTCTCTGCCCACCCCTTCCTAGAGAGCAGGAAGGCCCCACGCAACATGCCAGCACCTCAGTTTCCCAGATAGCGCCTCCCCCACCCAGACTTGGCAGGGAGCTGTAGCTGAACCCACCCTTTCACTTTGCTGACTGGTCCTCCGGTCTGGGAGGACAGGTGGCCTCGGATCTGACCATGTAACCTCCGCATTTATGGCCGAGTCAACACGTGCCGTCATGCGCTCGTGTTCTTCCCACAGGTGCAATCAGGAGGCTTCGAGAGTTTTTTAGGGATGTGTGCAGCCCCCTGCTGTTGGTCAGAGAAACCCACCCACTCTCGCCACCTGAGGGGCTCACCGGAGGCCTGTCCACCAGCCAATAAGTCCGCTGCTGGAAACGACCACCCTGTCCCCCTTCTGACGCGCTTAGCAGCCCTGGGAAGAAGTGGGGGGGAGCATGCGGCCAGTCACGTATGCCACGCTCAGGCCTCAGCCCTCCAAGGCAGAGCTCGTGCTGCTCCTGGTTTCGTGAGTCGGTGCCCAGCAGGGGTGCCCACGGGGTGGGGGATGGGACGGCTGTCTCACCACAGCTGCTCCCGAGCTGCGTCACCACCACACCCCATGAGTGGCTGATCTTCTCGTACAGCCGGGGGTAATGCTTCTGGGGGACGGTGAGGTGCCCAGTCCTGGGGCGTGGACCCTAACTCCCAGGGTACGGCGGGGATTGAGGGGTGTGTGTGTTTCCCCCGCCTGACATAGAGGTCAGCTCTCTCCTTTTGGGCACCCTAACCCTTCCCTACAGGGTAGGGCTTCAGTCTCCCTCAGTAAGACTCTGCAGGGAGTAAGCTAGATTACGAGCATTACCCAGCAGCCTTGGCCGAGTGCCATGACCCGAGGGTGCTCGGCTGGACTCTGCCAAGGGCAGCCTCACCCTCTCATGATCCACCAGGGCTTGTTTTTGGATGTTCTTGGCCAAGTAGATGGCCGAAAGGCCAGAAGCAAGCTCAGAGGCGTAGGTACTGCTCAAACCCCATGGCCTTGCCCTGCCAGTCTCCAGACTAATCCTGTACCCAGCTAACTCACCATAGTCCAGCTCGGTGGCTGGCCACAGGGTGCTTGTCCAGAAGTAAGGCGTCTCGTCTCGTGTGGGGAAGGAAGAAGTACCCGGAACATCCTCCCTTCCCTCAAGCGCCTTGTACCCTCACGGCTCCTCGAGGGAGGGGGCTGCTCAGAGGGGCCCCTTCTCTGGAGGTGCAGCTGGCCGCTGTCCATCCTCTCACCAAGAGCTGAGGCAAGCTCACCCTCGGGGCCCTGGGTAGGGACGACCTCACCATCTGTGAGTGTCGCAGACCTTCGCAGACCTTCCGCAGGGAGGGGAGGAAGCGGGGCCTCACAGCCCAAGGAGGGGAGCCCAGCATGGTTTCCCAAGTTAAAGTGCAAGGACCATATTCCCAGGCTCAGCAAAGACCCCTTCACAGGTGGGTTCTGAGGGTTCCTGACAATGCTCCACAGGCATGCCCTGGTCGGCCATGTTCCCTTCCCTAACTTGACCCTTCGCTGCCCGGCCGCTGCCACTCCAAGCCTTTTGCTCCAGGAGCCCAGCGATGTTGCCCGAGCAAGCCTGCGCTCTCCCCAGAGCCCCGGTCAGCTTCGCTCTAGGCAGGGATGGGGTGGTGGCGCCTCTCTGCCCTGGGCCTGACCTGGAACCTGTAGAGCGTCTCATCCCCCTGGAGCACAGGTCCTGGGTAGATGTGGCCATGCTGTGCCAGGAGGGTACGAGGTACAGGGCCTCTGCAGGGAAGTGATAGAGGTGCAGGGAGAATGAGTGCTTGGCCAGCCCCCGGCTCCGGGCCTGGACCCACCGACTCTCACCCTCCTTGGAGATGCAAAACTTCTGAATCAGCTGCTGATATCACTGCCTGCGTGGAAGAGAGTGGGTGCTTTGCCTTAACCTCCCAACCCCCCATCCCTTAATCCCCCACCCCCGACTTCAGGAGTCTACTAGCCTCACCAGCCAGGCGGGGAACCACAGTGATCCGCAGGCGCTAGCTCCCCATCTTCACTCCCTGGCCCGAGTCCTGCATGCTCACGACAATGTGCTCCATCTGGGGGTGGGGTGGAACATCTCAGCCCGAGTCGCCTTGGTCGGCCAGGGGTGACCGCTGGTGATGTCATTCTGGGTCCCCAGTACAGAGCGCCTGCTTTACCACATTCTCCACAGACCCCTCTCCTAACCCTGTTCTATGCCAGCAGGCCCAGATCCTCAGCGCACCTTGCTAAGGTGCGGCCTCTGCACTCCGAGTTGTCCTCCATGAGGTATGTGACTTGTAGCTGTGGCAATGGCGGGTGTCTGAGCTGAGTTGCCCCGCCCCGCCCAGACCCGTGTTTACCCCTCTGCAGGATTAACTCCCTGGTGTGGGGCCTGTTCCCAACAGCATTGATCGCCCGAGTCCCCAGGTCTGAGAGGAGAGCAGCTGGAACCCAGATGCTCGCCAGAGGGCGGAGCCTGGCACGGCCTAGTGTTTCACCCACCACAGGGCTCTAGTCTGGGGATGCAGCTGTCACACGCAGGTTTCTAGAGAGGGTGAGGCCTCCAAAAGAAATGAGGGTTCCAGGAGAGGGGAACGGTGGATCAGGACCTTGGCAGTGTGTGTGTGTATATGTGTTTGTGGGAATAGAGGGGTGTGTAGCGGCCAGCTTAATTAGGGCTGGGGAGTCACGGCTGGTGTTTTACTTAGGATGTCCTTTTGAACATGCCACACTGTTGCAGTTAGCCTACAAGGTTACTGATAAAATCATGACAAAACAGTCTAAGAGAACAAAGGGTTTGTTCTTTCTCATGATAGTTTACAGTTTCTTGTCCAGTTTGGCAGAAGAGTCCACACTAATACTAGGGGTCGAGGGAACTGGCCACACTATATCCACATAATGACTGAGAAAGGGACAATTCCTTACTTGCCACACTAGCATATCTGGCCAAATATATATAAAAATGCCAACTTTCTTAACTAGTTTCCTCTATCTTATTCACCTGCCCAGAGATTTTTTAGTCCCACCCACCATGGGCTGGTCCTTTCCTAGCAACTACACAATCTCTTACAGGTTCGTTCTGAGCTTAACTCAACTAATTCTTCACAAATGTGCCCAGAACTGAAGTTGACACCTGTACTGTGACAAGCACCGTGCAGGACATAGACCCAGCATGACATAGTGTCAAGGTCATTCACTGACCCACGGACAAGAGGTCAGAATGAGTCATTTCTTTTTTCTTGGAGAGAATATCCCCCCCCCTTCCCTACTCATAAGGTGCCAGGGCGAGGCAGCGAGGGAGAAAATAACATAATGTCTATTCTCACAGGACTGAATCTGAAAGGAATTCCTGCCTGGACACATCCTCCTTCACACACACACACACTGGCCACAGAGCCAGCTGCCCTTTCTGGATGACCAGCATCCGCGCAGGCTGTTGGCCACTGGAGCCACCCTCAGCCTGAAAACAAGTAGTTTAGTCTCTGGTCCACTTCCTGCAGAGCAGGGGGAACAGGGACGGGCATCCTGGATCCTTGAGGATCCTGCCTCAGAACAATGGTGAGCGGCAAGCCTGGAGTCTGTTGTTTCAGCACCAATGTCTGGCCTCTTACTCAAAACGACATAGGTAGGTCTGACCTGTGGGTGTCCCCAGAAATGGGGACAGATCAAGAGCATCTAAGAAATTAGCGTCTCCAACTGAGACTTTCCAAGGCTTCCTTTATTGAGACCCAAGTCTTTGTTTCTGCCAAACCCCACCGTACCACCAACCCCCAGGTCTTCTTCGGGTGCGGAGAACAAGAAATCTCTTATCTTTCTTTTTCTGTTTCTTCAGTGTCCTTTAGTTGCTGGGCCCCTCGGAATTGTCTGGGTCCTAAGGTTCCCACGAAACATTCCTTCACCCCAGTTTCAGTTTGACACATCAACGAACAATGGGGGATCCTTGCCTAGATGTGGCCCAAACTGCACCTCAGTGTCTGGGTCCTGCCCCGCTTTCTCGGCTTGCCCCCAAGTCCTCGTACTGTGGCTGAACCTGTAGGGTGTGGTCAGCCTGCAAAGACCGGCTGGCGCCAGGAGTCTTCTTTGCCCGGGCAGGTGGGATGGGGCAGGTGGAAGGACGCTGGGCCCCAGGTGTGGCCTGCGCCGCCCAGTGATAACTAGAGCCCAGGGACGCGGGGCAGCGCACCTGCTCCACTGGGCCCACCCGCCTCACCCCGCCCGGCCAGGAGGCTCCCGAGAGACCCCAGACTCCCTGTGGAGATGGGACGGCCCTTGGTTCCTGTCCACGCATCTTGGGCGCGGGGCGCGGTGGGGACGACCTGTGTCGGCGCTGTGCGGGCGACACGCGCGTCTCTGCGGGCTGCGCGGGGTCCGCGGAGCGGCTGGGGGCGCGCGGCGCGGGCGCGGCGCTGGGCGCGGGGGGCGCTCCCGGCCGGGATGAGCTCACCGCAGTCGCGCCGGGGCTGAGCCGAACGGGCGGCGGCTCCGCGGCGGGCCGCGGCCACCATGCTGGGCCTGGATGCGTGCGAGCTGGGGGCGCAGCTGCTGGAGCTGCTCCGGCTGGCGCTGTGCGCCCGAGGTGAGAGACCAGCCGGGCGGCGGCCACGTGCAAGAGGGAGGTGGTGGCGCGAGCTGGGCGGGGGGTCTCTCCCCGCGGCAACTTTGGGGGCGCGTGGGGGGACCTCGTGGCGCGGATCCCTGCCGGACCTGGGGCTTCATTCAGGAGAGTCCCGTTAGGGAAGGGAGCCAGGAGGCAGGGGCATCTCCTTAGGTGGGGCCTGGGCTCCTTCCGGTGAGCTGGAGGGCAGTGGGTAGGATCTTGGGAAGACTCTTGCCCCAAGCACCTAAAAAGGGGTTCTGAAGACGCCTAATTGGGGCACCATGGGAGGGCACCAGGGCATTATGGGAAGAGCAAGAGCTGGGGGGTCGACCCCCTAGAGTCTCCTGGGGCCGCTACTCTTCGGCTACAGCCTGTGAACTGAGGAGCAAAACAGCAAACTGCCGGCTTCAGAATCTCTTGGGAGCTTCTCCAGCCAGTCATAGAGCCCCTGGGGCCACAGCACCCTCACTGTCCCCCGTCGCCATCCTCCCCCAGGCCCCACCGGCTTAAGCCAGGCTGGAGAGTAGTGGGAGGCAGTGCTGCTGGGAATGGTGGCCCCAGACAGGCGCTTGAATGCCAGGGTCAGCAGGTGGCAGACACTCACACATTTTTCCTGACTCGCAGTGCTCCTGACTGACAAGGAGGGGCGCTCAAACCCCCCTGAAGAGGTGCTGGACGAAGCTGTGCCCGAGTACCAGGCTCCCGGGAAGAGGAGTGTGCTGGCGATCTGGCAGTTGGACCCGGAGGACGTGAGCCTGGCCAAGTACAAGCAGGCACTGTTGGGACCCCTGCCACCCATTGTGGGTATGGCCCAGGGTTTGGGTGTGGAGGGCTGCAAGCAGGGGGAGGGGGGCAAGAAGGAGGGTACCTTACAGACGGCGTTTCTCTTCAGACCCCAGCCTGCCCAACGTGCAGGTGACTAGGCTGACGCTGATGTCCGAGCAGGCTCCGGGGCCCGTCACCATGGACCTTACAGGTACCCTTGACACACCACAGACCTGTTTATGACCCAGTGAAGGCCTATCCCCTGGTACCCCCCCCCCATTCATCCCAGACCCTTGTGCACATCACCACAGAATTTCTGGGCCCCATCCCACATGGGTGGGGGTCTCACTAGCCCAGGTAATGCAGAGTGCACTTGACATTGTCTTGACAGGGGACCTGGCTGTACTGAAAAACCAGGTGTTTGTGCTGAAGGAGGGTATTGAGTACAAGGTGAAGATCACCTTCAAGGTGAGGGCAGCCGTGGGGGGCCAGCTGTACCCTGGTCTTCCCAAGGAAGCCCTTAACACTCTCTGTCTCCAGGTCAACAGGGAGATTGTCAGTGGCCTCAAGTGTGTGCATCACACCTACCGGAGGGGCCTGCGCGGTGAGATGGCGTGGAGGGCAGCCTGGGCTGTGGGAGGTGGGTGGAGGGTGCCTCTGATGGCCTCCCCCCCACAGTGGACAAGGCCAGCCACATGGTGGGCAGCTATGGTCCCAGAGCCCAGGAGTACGAGTTCGTGACTCCGTTGGAGGAGGCGCCGAGGGGCGCCTTGGCGCGGGGCCCCTACGTGGTCAGGTCCTTCTTCAGCGATGACGACAGGATGGACCACCTGTGCTGGGAATGGTGCCTCCACATCTGCCAGGACTGGAAGGACTGAACCCCACTGGGGCCCGTGTTCCCACCCTCTGCAAGCATTTCCCCCACCCCCGTCAGCACCCCGGTGTCCCATTCCCTCTGCTGTGCCCTGCCCCTTGCCTGGTTCCCCAACGGTCCCATTAAATGTCGCCCTGTCTTGCCACCCTGTGTCGTCTCTTTCTGCTTCATACGCCACCAAGCGGTGGGGCCTTTCGGCTTTATCTTCCCTGAGACCCAGCCAGGTGCCACGTGGTGGTTGCTGCTTGGTTCCTGACACCCTTATCTGCCCCAGCCTTCAAGGCCCAGCACAGCCATGGGGGACCGGCTCCTGCCAGTGCTCTTGCTGCTCCTGCTGGGGCTCTCAGCCCCACGGGGACAGGGACAGAAGGCTGAGAGTCCCTCGGAGGAGCTCCCTGAGGAGTCCTCTGGAGGGGCAGACCCAGAGGAGGATGGGGTCTTGGTCCTGAACCACCACACCCTGAACCTGGCTTTGCAGGAGCATTCAGCCCTGATGGTGGAGTTCTGTGAGTGCTGGGGGGACTGAAGGGAGGGCCTAGAGGGTCAGACACCTACCTTCTGGATTTGGATCTTTCTAGTAAGTGCTCCGTACCCTCAAGATTCAGGATCCCTGGAAGGAAGGTCTGGCGTTGAACTGGGCTTGAGGATGATGCAACCGATCCGAGCAAGGGTGGGGGTAGCATAAGGGGACCCAGGGGACATGGATGGCAGTCACACTTGAGTGTTCTGCCGGCCGTGGCTGTGCACGTGATGGCGTCAGCACTTTTGAGATCATGTCTTGAAGTGGCTGGTGGCAGGTCCTGTTGAGGGTCTAGACTGGGTAAACCACAAGTCCCTATGACATACTATCTGTGTCTTCTTACAGACCCTCACAAACGTTCACGCCATTCTTGTTGGCAGACCTCGGGAGACAGCCACATGTGGCCCTGAGCCTTCTGGCAGGAATCCTCATTTCTGAAATCTTATTCTGCTGTACTCTGCACTGGGCTCTGAGTCTCTGGGGTCTGACACTTGGGCGTGGTTGTGATCTAGGCCCAGAGTGGACCCTGAGGAAGGGTGTAAACAGTTGCCTGCTCCTTGCTGGACCTGGTGGGGCGAAGCTGCAGGCGGGGTTGTGGAGTGCCAGTGCACTTAACAGCTTCCCCCCCCAGATGCCCCATGGTGCGGTCACTGCAAGGCCCTGGCCCCCGAGTACAGCAAAGCAGCTGCCCTGCTAGCTGCAGAGTCGGCCGAGGTCACGCTAGCCAAGGTGGACGGGCCTGCAGAACCAGAGCTGACCAAGGAGTTTGGAGTGGCTGGGTACCCCACGCTCATGCTTTTCCGAGACGGGAACCGCACACATCCGGAGGAGTACGCAGGTGTGGAGCGCACGTGACCTGGGGGAGGGGCAGGGACTACTTAGGTAGCGGTGGCCTGGGGGATGGGTCCACCTTGGCATAGAGACTCTCTGCAGGGCCCCAGAAGGCTGAGGGCATTGCTGAGTGGCTGAGGCGACGGGTGGGACCCAGCGCCAAACATCTGGAGGATGAGGAGAGTGTCCAGGCTCTGATACACAGCCAGGATGTGGTGGTTATCGGCTTCTTCCAGGTAAGCCAGGTGATGAGGGAGGGGCAGGTTGTGGAAGCAGCTGGTGGCATGGGCAAGCCTCATAGAGCTGGGCCCGCAGGACCTGCGGGGCAAGGATGTGGCCACCTTCCTGGCCCTGGCCAGGGACGCCCTGGACATGACTTTCGGCCTCACTGACCAGCCACAACTCTTTGAGAAGTTTGGCTTCACCAAGGACACTGTGGTCCTATTCAAGAAGGTGGGTCAGGGCTGAGGATGGGGTCGGGGTCAGGGCCGTGGCTGCTGTGGCTCCCACTGACCACCCTGACGTCCAGTTTGACGAGGGGCGGGCTGACTTCCCGGTGGATGAGGAGCGTGGTCTGGACCTGGGGGACCTGTCCCGCTTCGTCGTCACACACAGCATGCACCTGGTCACAGAGTTCAACAGCCACGTGAGTGGGTTGAAGGTGGGGTGGAGAGACCGTGGGGCTGGGGATCCCGAAGGTGGAATACTTGGGGCAGAGGAAACTTGGGGGGGTCCTAGGACAGGGCCCTGTGAGCGTCACAAGCCTCTTCCCACCCCCACCCCCAGACGTCTCCTAAGATCTTCGCCGCCAAGATCCTCAGCCACCTGTTACTGTTCGTGAACCAGACACTGGCACAGCACAGGGAGCTGCTGGCGGGGTTCAGGGAGGCGGCGCCCCACTTCCGGGGACAGGTACTGGAGGACGGAGGGGGGGAGGCGGCAGGGCTGGGGAGGCTCCAGCATGAACCTCTTCACTAGGTGCTGTTTGTGACGGTTGACGTGGCTGCGGACAACAGCTACGTGCTGCAGTACTTTGGCCTCAAGGCCGAGGACGTCCCCAGCCTGAGGCTGGTCAACGTAGAGACGAGCAAGAAATACGCACCTGCGGCCGGGGCGCCCATCACCGCAGAGTCTGTGGCCCACTTCTGCCAAGCAGTGCTCCAGGGACAGGTCAAGGTCTGTGGCTCTCAGCTCAGAGGGCGGGAGGGAGGCCCAGTGCAGGGCTGCCTGTCCCTGCCAAGCCCCCAGTGAACACCTGCCTGCCCACAGCCCTACCTCCGGAGCCAGGACGTGCCTCCCGGCTGGGACCAGCATCCGGTCAAGACCCTCGTGGGCAAGAATTTTGAGCAGGTGGCTTTTGATGAAACCAAGAACGTGTTTGTGAAGTTCTGTGAGTGCTGGGGGTGGGGTGGCCAGCTGAGGGGGTTAGGTAGCCAGGCCTGACACCCCCCACCTCAGATGCCCCTTGGTGCAGCCACTGCAGGGAGATGGCGCCAGCCTGGGAAGCGTTGGCCGAGAAGTACCTGGACCGCGAGGACATGGTCATTGCTGAGCTCGATGCCACGGCCAATGAACTGGAGGCCTTTACCATACGTGGCTACCCCACCCTCAAGTTCTTCCCTGCGGGCCCAGATCGGAAAGTGAGGGATGAGCTGGGGGGTGGGACCTCATTCCGCAGCCAGCTGGTGCTACTGAAGTCAGGAGAGAGAGCTCAGACCTTCCTGTTTATCCTCAGGTGATCGAATATAAAGGGACCAGGGACCTAGAGGCCTTCTCCAAGTTCCTGGACAGTGGGGGTGACCTGCCCCAAGAGGGCCCCAAGGAACCTGCAGCCTCCTCCCCGGTGGGTGCTCCGTTCAGGATCCCAGCCCTGGACAGGACTCCAGGCCCCATGGGCAAGGCCAGGGAGGTCTGAGCTGGGCCTCTGTGACCCTTTCTAGGAGATGGAACCACAGGCCAATTCCACCACGAGGTCCAAGGAGGAGCTGTAATCCAGGGAATGGCAACCCCCGATGCTGCACACGACCAATAAAGACTCTCTCAGACTGTGTGTGGTTCCTGAGTGGGCTCAATGCGCTCTGCACAGCTCAGCCCCTGCCACTGGCTTCTGGCCCAGCCTCAGCCTCCTGGGGCCTGATTCCTTGGGTGAACTTCCGGTTCCTTCGGGGGCCCACCTAAGCAGGAACAAGGCGTGTATCATTCCCAGCGTGCACCTGGCCTCTCAGAGACTGGGCAGCGTGACCTCCTTTGCTCTGTGGCAGGGAGGGGGGGTGTCTCGTGTCCTGGCCCTGCCCCACCAGCAGCAGATGGATGCATTCCAGTCAAGGTAGGTTCAAAATGGTTTTATTTATTATCCAAGTACCTTTGAAAAGAAAACTGTACAAGTCATCGCATGAAAAATCTCAGGGCACCCCCTACTGGCCCTGGCCTGAGAATGTACATATTTACATGGGCCCTTAGAAAAGGGACCAGACCCGTCCCACTCACCAGACCCCTCTGAGTTGAGCTGGTGGTGGGACAGGTAAAGGGGCCTGAGGTGCTCAGCCATGAGACTCACACAGTGACAGGCCAGAGACAGCTGTGTTGAAGGCACTCAGTGACATGGACAATTTTCAGAGGCCCCACAGGATCCCTGTTCCGGGCCTGGGTCAAACAGGTGCAGTGGATGGATCCCAGAGAGAGAAGTAGACACCAGGGTGGGCCAGGCAAGGTGTCCCCAGGTTAGCCCGCATTCCGCAGCAGGGTCTGCGGGGGTCACGAGGGAGTTCCTGGTATTGCTCTGGAGGTGGGGGATGGGGTGGACAGCAAGACCGAGAAGCCCACGGGCCCACGCAGAGGCCCCTACACACCCAGTCCCAGAAGAGCAGAGGATGGCAAGACACTTGCCCCCACCCAGGAAGAGCAGGTTACACAGTCCTGTGCTGTCCTGACGGCCAGTTTCTGAGGACGTCGCACACCTAGCTGAAGACGGTGCGCAGTGGTGGCGCTGACTGCATGGCGCCCACCTCAGTCCACCTTCTCCACCTTGCCGATGA
This sequence comes from Typhlomys cinereus, assembly GCA_023101885.1. Lineage (NCBI taxonomy): Eukaryota > Metazoa > Chordata > Mammalia > Rodentia > Platacanthomyidae > Typhlomys > Typhlomys cinereus. Next base: position 376,374 of record JALPQD010000336.1, read on the forward strand.
TCTTCTCCTCAAAGACGGGCAAGATGGCTTCGTCCTCCCGCACTTCCTCGAATACCACGCCACAGTCAAACTCATCGCTCACCCTCTTGAAGTAGTACCTGGGACAGAGCCAGGGAGCAGTGAGCAGAGCCAGCAGCTCAGGAGCGCTGTCCCCACTAGACGCCGACCACCACGCGCGGGGCGGGCTACTCTGAGCTTCGAGCTGGACTCTATCTGGTGTCTACTACACAGCAGCCACACTTGGGTGGGGCTGGGCCCCCTTGAGGGGTAAGTCTACCGGAAATTGCTTCAATACTACTAGGAAGTCTGGAGAGGGCTCAGGGGTTAAGACTGCCTCACAAGCAGAAGGTCCTGAGTTTGGATCCCAGGTCCCAAGTAAAAAGGCCAGGCAGAAACACCGGCCTGCACTTCTGGCACTCATGGGCAGAGCCTGGGAAATCCTAGACAGAAGCAAAAAGGAGGTAGAAGCAATCCAGGGTGATTTCCAAAGTCATCCTTGGTTCTCCACAGTGTCCTCTGAGACACACACACAGACACACACACACCCACACACACATACAGTTAAACTACTCTGAGTCCCTGGCCTGGGCCTCTGGGGAACTGAAGGGAGGGGTAGGGCTGCTGCTGCGCCTCTGACCGAGGGACAGCACAGGTCACAGAGCCCGGCCCTGCCTTCCTTCTAAGCAGACCCTGTAGGCTCTCGGGTCACAGATGTCCACTGTCCTCCTGTGGGAGCCTCGTGGCTGGACCCAAGAGGTTGGAGCTGGGCCAGTGCAGTGCAGACTGTGGGGCTGTTTCTCCAGCTTTAAAATGGGGCCAGTGCTAACCAGCCCTCACTGGAGCAGAGGGTGGCTGCCAGGGCCAGTAAGTGGGCTAAAGAGGAAGGCAAAGACTTGTGGAGCAAAATGACAGTATTGCGGGCAGGGGGACCCGTGGGTGCAGCCATTCCTCTCACCTGTAGCTCCCCTTCTTGGTCAGCAGCTCCTTGAACTGGCCCAGGGTGACTGTGCGGCCCCTCACCAAGGTCCGGTAGGGGATGGGCTCCCCACAGAAATAGTAGGCCACAACGATGCTGTCGCATGGCGGGGCACTTCCACCACCTGCCTTCCTCTGTGACTTTGTCCTGAGGCAGAGACAGAGTGGTGAGCAGTGGGCTCCATGTGGTCACGCGAGGCATCTCCCCAGGTTCCATATTCCAGCAGAGCCAGGGCAGCCCAGAGCGTTAACAACTCACTGACAGTGCTGTAGGGACAGTCCCGCCCATCCACCCACCCACAGGTTCCTAATGTGAACCAATCTGGGGCCTCGTCTTATGTGAATGAAACACTCTCTGGGTCAAAAGTTTGGTTACCCAGTGGTACACCCCAGTAGCCACGGGACGTGGACCCAGATTCCTGTGATGGTCAAGCTAGGCCTTGGCTCACAGAAGTCCTACCTCCAGGGTGCAGGAAGGTCTCTGGACCCTTCTGTGCCCTCGTGACCAGAACCCGGTGCATCCGGAAGGGACCAGGCTGTCGGGAGCTCTAGTGCAGGCCAGAGGCCAGAGCTGCACCCGAACAACAGGCAGTGTCCCACTGTGCTTCTGTTCCTTCAGTCACCCTAGACGCTTCCAGAGCTGACCTTGTGCAGGAAGCACATGGACACTTCTCTCCCTTGGCCACGCGACTGTAACCTGGACTTTCTCTGACAGAGGAAGGCTATTCCTAGAGGCCCTGAGGTGGAGACTCCTGGCTTCTCCGTCATGACGTGGGTGTGACGGAGCTTTAGCTGAGACAGCAGCAAGGCCTGTGACTCTGAGAAAGTCCCCACCCTCGACTAAAAAGTTCTGTGGGTAGTGTCCACTTTTCTGCCCCAGGTAGAAGCACAGGAAGGAGAAGTCACGGGCGTCCCCACCACCCACATGTGGCCACAACAGGTTCAAGGCCTGTCTCTGGTCATCAGACTTTCAAGTTGCACATCAAGTCCCTGGTGCTATTTTGAGGGTCACGACTACAAGCACTGACACTGAGCAAAATGTGGACCCGTGAGTTGTCATCAGGCCTGGCTCAGAAGTTTGCGGTAAAGATAGGCTTTGATGCCTGTATAGGTCTCATCTGGGCCAGGTGGCCCTCACTATTACCAGTGTCTCCTCCACAGAGAAAGATAAGATACCAACAGGCCCTTCTCTAACCATGGCATCTACCAGAAAGGTGCCCGAGCCCAACAGAATAACTGCCACCAGCTCAGGACTTGGCTTGGGCAAAACCAAGAGAACCCACAGGGCACACGTGCTCAGTCTCGGAGAATTCCAAGTCCAACACGGCTGGAACCACATTCAGCACAGGCGCGCACGCTGGCCTGGCACAGGCGCGTGCCTGCACATACCTAGGGAACAACCCTTGTCAAGGGGACGGGGCGCAGCCGGCGCTGTGAATGGTGGTGTGGGTCAGGTGAGCATCTGACCCTCCCGCCAGCTCCCACTCATGTGGGCCTTGGTGGTGTCAGAGGGCTGCCATGTGTCCACAGGCCCCACGCTCCAGACACAGTGAGATGATGCGAGGGCGGAGCCATGATGTGTTCTCTGGGCTCTGGGGAACCGTGTATCTGGGTGCTAGAAGTTGTTTCTTCACCCAGTTTCCTCTGGGAAAGGGCCTTGTGGGACACATCCCAGGGTGTGGCTTTCTGCTTGGTTCTGCCGTGAAGTTCTGAAGATGACGGGTATCAGCTATGGATGGTAGTGATGGCTACCGACCCCTTGTCTATCTGGCTATGCTAGTGCAGGGCCCCAAAGTGACTTCAAGCAGAAACTGTCAAGTCCTAGAATCCAATACCCTCAATGCCTGGGACATTGACCCCAGGAATCTTCATTTGTTCAAAAAAAATTCCAGCTTCTCAAACGCAATACCTTTGGTTTCCCTCACATGGAGATGGAGCCAGAAGCAGAGAGCTCGTGGGGAAGGTCACGCCGCCCCAAACACACAGACTCCTGCAGTTCTTGTGGCCCAGCTGGCACCCTGACTGGGAGAAAACCACTGCACTTGCAGAAACTTGCAAGAAAATGTTGCTCCTTGAAAGAATCCCCAAAGAGCATCCTGCCCACACTACTGAAAACCTTAGCCCTGCAGATCACCAGTGCCCTGCACCACGCCTCAGGTCCTTGCCAGGCACACATGACACCTAAGTACTCAGAGGAACATTTCTTCATGAAGCGGGCAGAACAAGAGCAGAAGGTAGCTTACAGGTGGTGGCAAAGTAAACCCTGGGTTCCCAGTGGCTGAAACCTATTCTGGTCCCAAAGCCAGTGCAGGCTCAGTTTCTACTGTGGGTCTATGAAGACCTTCAGGGACCAGAAACATACAAGCTTCCAGGTGCAATCTGCCAGACCTCACATGACTCAAGTCTCTGAACATGATTCTAGGAGCTTAAGAAATGCTGACAGCAGGCCCTTGTAGAGACCACTATTCATTTGAGAATTTCAGTAAGTCAAATTGTCCAGGCAACCAACCTTGTGACCAAGATGAAGGTGTCAGAGAAACTGCCATATTTTGGCCTGGAAAATGTTGCTACCCTAGGGATGGAAGGGCTTTTTGAGCTGTGACAGCTGTGGTTCTACACTAATGTTCTGTAGCTAAGGGGTTGGGGTCTGTGGTCTCTCCAGAAAGGGTCTACCTATTGCATATACTTCAGCGACATCTATTACCCCTTTTGGAACTATGCTTTGTGTGACCATCAGAGGAAGGCGCTTCGATGTCCACCACTGAACCTAACGTGCCCCCAAACAATAAGCCATCTGACTATGTGCCCAGACACCACAGCACCACCACAGACTCAGCTCCCCACATGACTGGAGTAGGCATGGACGGAGTAGATTGCCCTCTTGTCCCGAGAAAGCCAGTAGGAACATTTGCCTCCTGGCGCTATGTCCCTCGACAGGGCTGTGTCTGGTTCTCAGTGGAGGAAGGTTTTCTGTGTGGACCTCAGGCTTGTGGGGCACAGTCCTACCTCTGCTTGGAGGGCAGCTTGCTGGCTCTCTTTTCTTCCTCCTCCAGACGTCGTCGGGCCTCCTCCAATTGGGTGAGAGGGTTGGGGGCTGGGTTGGGTGGCATCGTGGGATCTTGGATGAAGAGATGAGAAGGCTGGACAGAGTTTCGGAGTTGAGCACTGACCCAAGGGTGTACGGCCCCAGGACGCTCGATGGACAAGGGCTTGGAGCTCTCATGGGACTGCTGCTTCCTCATCCCGGAAGACCTGGGGAAGCAAGGACAAATGTCTGTGTGGTGGAACAGTCATGTGTGTCCATACCCACCACAGAAGCCATGTGGGGCCCCTTACCTTGACGCTTCCCTTCCCTTCTGGCAAATTATTCTTTTCTTGTGTGCATGCTTTGGCAACTGAAGGGCTCACACATGCCAGGTAAATGCTCTGCCACTGAGCTATAACCCCTGCCCATTCTCACTTTTGTGAAGGATTTCACTGAACTGCCAGGCAGGGCTAGGTGTTCTACCCTGTAATCTTCACAAATAGGAGACAGACAGGAAGATCGGGAGTTCCAGGCCAGTCTCTTCTACACAGCAACTTCAAGGAGGCCAACAGAAGCCTCTGACGGGTCCCCAAGACCAGGCTGTGTGCGGAGGCTACGTCCAGGCTAGCTGCTGCGGTCCTTGCATCTCTGCTGCACAGGCAGCAGCCTCCAGCCTCTCCACAAGAATGCAACGAGGGCAACAGCAGCACGTGGCAGGAATCTTGGGCTACCTCTGTCCACACAGGAGTGTGGGGATGGCCCTTCCCCGTGGCACGAGGAATGCACCTGGACGCGAGGGACGTGGAGGAGACTGCGAGGTGACACCTGGAGATGCACGCTGGGGCGAGCAGCCTCTGGTCCGGAGCTCTCCTCCAGCTCGCTAGCATCTGCTCACGAGTGGAGGCACGTGAGGCGAGCGTGCTGGCGACGAGGGGTCGCGGGCCACACTCACCCGTGACCGGCCTTCCTGTGCCTGCTGATCTCCTTCTCGCCCTCGATGATCCACTGCATGATCTTCTGGTTCTTCTCGGCATCTTCGGTGGCGCCAGGCACCTCAGCACCAGAGTTCTTTCCAGAGTCCGCTTTCTTGTTACTTCTTCTGGAGGGTGCGCTGGGCTTAGCACTGAGAGCAAGACACAAGGTCACCCTACTTCCATGCGGATTCCTAAACCTTAAGTGTGAAAGGTCGGCCATTTAGGGTTTGTTTTAACATAGAGGGGAGCCATGCCGACCACAGTGCAAGACAAATCTCTCTCGACCCAGTCAGTCACACCCGTCCCCATGCCCAGAACCCTATGCCCTTTGCGGTCAGATCTGCACTGCAGGGCACAGCCCTGATGAGCACGGCCAAGGGAGCACTTACCCGAAGGCCAAATCCCCAGCATTGAGGACGGGGCCTGTGCTCTCTGAGTAGCTGCGGGGCTTGGTGTGGGGGTGTGGTTCAGTGCCCCATGAGAAGCTGCTCTGGGTCCTTCGAGCAGCCTCAGCTTCCATCTGTTCCTTGGGCCTCGTGGAGCTGTGGTGAACATGGTGGTGGACGTGTCTGTGGTGGTGCAGGCCAGGTGCATCCAGCTTCGACCCCGATTTGGGCATGTGCTTCCCGTGTCCCGAGATTGGCCCCCCCAGCACTGCAGTCTTGGGCACGTGCCCACTGTCAGGAGAGCGGTGGCCTGGCCCAGGTGACTGGCAGCCAGGCGTCCTCATGACCCGCTGCACGTGCTCATCCAAGATGCTCTCGGGGTTCTCTTCGTGGGCATCCCGCAGCCCAGAACAACCCATGTCCACGTAGCGGGGAGGGAAGTGGTGCCAGGCAGGAGCTGAAGGCAGCTTGTGACTCGACCCTAGGGGCCCAGAAGGCAGGTCACCATCCTCGCCTTCTTCCTCCTGTGGGCAGGGCAGCGCTGTCAGAATGAGGGTAGGCCCAGAGGTGTGCCCTAGCCCTAAAAGTCAGGACAAAGGCATCCCGCTGGGAATGTGGCCAGGCACAGACATCAGCAGCTCGAACCCCGAGAGACACCAGAGCCCCCAGGCTGAGGGACAAGAGAGGAACGAGGGACAAGGGACGCAGTGTTAGCTGTGGCTGCTGAGAAAGCTCTGTGCAGATATGTTTGTGCCTCGCAACAAAGAAAGATTGTTGTTTTCTTCCTGTTGGTGTCTCCTATTTGTAATTTTTTTGTGTGTGCACGTGTGTGTGTGTGTGTGTGTGTGTGTGTAGAAGGTGGGACTGTGTGTGGTTGGGGAGGTTCAGGGGCAACTTTGGGAATCACCCTGGATTGTTTTACCTCCTTTTTGCTTTGCTCTATGACTTCCCAGGCTCTGCCTCCAGGGTTGGAAGTGCAGCCACTGCCATCGCCACCCAGGATTTTTTTAAAAATTTTTTTAATTTATTATTTATTCAATTGTGCGCGTATGCATGTGTGCGCGTGTGTGTATGTATGTGTGGGTATGTAAGTATGTGTGTGTAGAACCATGGACGAATTCGGTAACCACCATGGACGCCTCCACCTCCTTGTTTACTCTGCCCCGGGATTCACAGGCTCCGCCCTACCAGGACCAGAAGCGCAGGCCGCCCCCGCTTCCACCCGGCGTCTATACGTGGGGTCTAGGATCTGAACTCAGGACCTTCCGCCTGCAAGGCAGAGGCTTAACCCCTGAGCCACCTCTCCAGCCCTGCCACCCAGGATTTTTACATGGGCTCTGGGACTCAATCTCGGGTTCTTCTGCTTGCACAGCAAAGGCTTCTGCCCCAGAGTCATCTCTCCAGCAGCCCTCTATTTTTTTGGCCTTATGTATTTTCCATGAGCCTATATGCAAACATGAGAACACTCATTCCAAAACCCAGATAACCTATTTATTTCCTCTTTTGATCACATTGATGAACCACAACAGCATTAAATGAATTTAGCATTAATTACAAAGGTGGATGGTTCCTACTTCAATACTTTAAATTTCTAAAAGTTGAATACCAAGTTTACATAAGTCCAAACACATCTAGATGTAACTATTACCGATGCACCAGAGCTTGCCCTTTATGGTGAACATCTGGCTATATAGGGACACAGCCCTTATGACAACTGCTGGGGGAGCACTTACCCAAAGACCAAATCCCCAGAGCCTGTGCCCTCTGAAGAACTGCGGGGCTTAGTGCCCTAAGAGACTCTATGGGCTCATCTGTTGGTGCATGAAGGCAACACCTGGGGTGGACCCCAGCCACTGTGAGGCATGAGGACTGGGGACAATTCTAAGCTGTGGACTAAAATGCTTCAGGCTTTGGTGCTATTTCCTTTAAAGTACAAGGAAGGAGCCAATAAACCTATAAACCATGGGACTGCTTCAGGCTATGATCAGCTTTTTTTTCTTTCTTTTTTTAAAAAATTTTATACTATTTATTCAATTGTGCGTGTGTATATGTATGTGTGTGTATGTATTTGTACATGTATGTGTGTGCGTGTGTAGAACCACGGACAAATTCGGGAACCACCATGGACCGCTTCCTCCTTGTTTACTCTGCCTCGGGATTCACAGGCTCCGCCCTACCAGGACCGGAAACGCAGGCCCCTCTCCCCCGCTTCTGCCCAGGTCTATACATGGGGTCTAGGATCCAAACTCAGGACCTTCCGCCTGCAAGGCAGAGGCTTAATTCCTGAGCCACTTCTCCAGCCCCCAGCTTTCTTAATAGTTCTGCATTCATAGGAATTCAATTGTAAGATTTATGTATTCATTTTTGGTACTGAGCATGAACCCACCCAGGGTCTTGAACTTACTCCGTAAATGCTCTAGCACTAAGCAACACTTGAACTCTATTGTACAGTAGTTGTTACACTTATGAGACGGGCGCTCATGTACACCAGATTGGTCTCAAACTCCTTATATAGTTGAGGATGACCCTGAATTCCTGATCTCCTGCCTCTCTTGAATACAGGAATTACAAGCCTGCACAGTCACCATTTCCAGCCATTTTTTTTTGGAACTTTATTTCCCCAATTTTATGATGAAAATACTATTTCAAAAATAGGAAGGAGGAAAAAAAAAAAAAAAGGAAGGGACCTGTAAGATGGCTTGGTAGGACAATGTGCTTTCTACCTAAACCTAATGACCTGACTTTAATTCCAGGAACCCACATAAAGATGGAGGTCAAGAATGGACTCAGGTATTCCTAAGGTTTTGGGAACCTCATGGAAGAGGGGGCGGTGAGATTGTAAGAAGATAAAGATGGGAAGGTTCACTGTTGGACAAGACATTTTATTCAAGGCAGGACTGCTGCTTCAGGAACTCACTGCAGTGAGACTTGTCCTTACCAGACCTGCATAATGACTGACACGCCAACATGCCCCTATAGACTATGGAGGAACTCAAGCGAGACAAGAACATACAGTGGAAACCTTGGGGACTAAAGCTGGATGAGTGAAGGGAAATGTTCCATCAGTGGGGTGGTTTGAAGAGATACAACTTTGTATGCCACAAGAGGCTTAAATCCCCACAACAGTAGACAAACCAGAGGGAACCCTGAGGTCCACAGAAGTAGACAGGCAGGAGGTGAGAGGGGGTGGGATGGATTGATGAAGGTAATGAATGGAAGGGAAGCAGGGATGAGTACTCAATATGCTTATAAAATAAAAAAATAAGTAAATTTTTTTGAACGCTTCATGTCATCCTTGTACAGGGGCCACGCTAATCTTCTCTGTATCGTTTCAATTTTAGTGTATGTGCTGCTGAAGTAAGCATAGATAATTTTTAAAATGAGAAAAAAAAGAATTGACTCTACAAAGTTGTCCCGTGACCTTCACAAGTATGCTATGACTCCTACCCTCCCACAAACATACAAATAAAATAAAAATAAAAATAAAAATAAAAAAAACCAAGGTGATTATTCCTTTAAAAAAAGGACTATTAATCTACAATATGAGGTACTGACACACAAAAGACATAGACTCATATGTCATAGCAGCCGTTTAGCAGTGAGACAGCTCGGATTGACTGGCATACACAGACAGGGTCAGTGAGCTGGAGCTGGGAGCCATCTGGGTAAAGATAACTTTCTAACCTAATATGAAGAAACACTGGCAGCTTTACACTTTAATATTTAAATATTTTAAAACTTATTTATTTTGTGTGTGCGTGCACATGTGTGTGTGTGTCAGAGGGCACTGTGTGTCTCTGTGGAGGTCCAAGAGTGACTGTGGGAATCACCCTGCATTACTCTACCTCTTCTTGCTTCACTCTGGGACTTCCCAGGTTCCACCCTCCAGAGCTGGAAGTGAAGGCTACTGTCATTTCTCCCCAGCATTTTTATGTAGGATCCAGGATCTGATTTCAGGTTCTTTTGCTTGAGAAGCAGAATCTTAAGCCCTGAGCCAACTCTCTGGCTCCACTTTAATGTTTTCTATTACATCAAGAACACTATTCTTTTCAGTTTTGGCACCAACCCAGATACCTACCCCACCCACCCCACCATGAGAATTACACTGTTGGCTGCAGGGACAGAGCCATCCCATCTGGATGTGGCTGGGATTCTATGGAGCTGAGGAAGGTCTAGGGCTCAACACCAGAAAAGCATACCTAGCCTGTCACTTCTGCCTTGAAGGATCCCATCAAGGTGGGAACTACCACCTTCAAGTCCCTAGAACCTGTGTGGACTAGAAGCTGTCTGAGCCCAAAAGAACCAAGCAGGGCATGCACCCCTCAGGACGGCACAGCAAGGGTTCTCAGCACACTGTTCTCAGAGCCGGCCAGCCTCACAGAAATGATGTTTCTGAAAGGCTCTGCAATACAAATGAAAATGCCCAATTGGCACATATCAAAGATTCCATGTTTTATATCGTACTATTCATTGCTACCCGCATTTTTTTGGGGGGGGAGGGGAGTTGCTTTGCTCTTAGGACTTCTCAAGTTCCACCTTCCAGAGTCAGAACTGCAGGCCACCTACATTTCTGGCTAGGCCTTTTTACATGGGCTCTGGGATCTGAACTCAGGTCTTTTTGCTTGGGAAGCAGAGTTTCCAGTCCCCATACATTTGTGGTGTTGTTTCTAAACCATGCCATGAGAGTGCTACTAAGGTGGCCTTCCTCTCTTTCAACTTCCTAGTAAGCTTCTCTTGGCCATGAAAGACGGCTGGCTCCAGTTGGAGCACACTCTGTGTGCTTACTGCCTGCCAGGTGATGAGGTAGGTATGTGGTGGTTCCTCAGCCACGTGCGTCAGGGTGTGCCCACAGCACATTGTTTCACTGCCGTCCACAAGCACTGCATCATGCTCTGCAGTGGCCAGTGGGTGGATGGCAAGTCCACACAGGAGACTGATGTTGGTCTTATGTGCAAGACTTTTCAACTGCCAAAAAGCACAGGGGAAAAATGTTTCATCTCAGCAGCAAAGCAATTTACAAAGAGTGCTTTGTGTATATGTGTGTGTGTGCATGAAAAACACCTATCTTAAGGTATTTTCACACCCCTTCATCGAGTTTCCCTATGTGTGTGTGCTTCTTAGGTTACTTAAGTCACTAATGCATCATTTTATTATTTTTGTATACACATGCTGTGAGAGACGTGAACCTGACATCTCTGTGGAGGTAGTTCACTTCTGCCCTTCCATGGTTTCTGGGGATCCAACGTAAGCCGTTAGGCGTATGCACACGTGCCTCCCCCTGCTAAGCCCGGAAGGGCAGGGCTCACGAGTGGAATAAGGACAGCAGGTGAGACATGACACTCCGAGCCTTACTCACTTACTTATGAAAAGCATATGTAAATAGAAATGTTTGGGGGCTGTTTTGTAGGGAACACCCAAGCTCTAGACCCCCATTTCTAGAAGACAGATGCCAAGGGCATTTCTTGCAGTCACAGTTGCAGTGTGCCTCCTATTGCCAGCAATAGTTGAAGGCTGACTCCTGTTGATTTTCCCACAAGGGGCATGGATGGATCTTGTCCTGTCTCAAGGGCAAAGATGTTTTCTTTCCATGTTTCTTCCTGTTCTTTGGAATCCATCTAGATATTAATTAGCATGTCTAAAGGATGGGCATACAGCCCATTAGGGCATATTAACACGTCTAAGGAGTGCCAGGCTGTATTGTTGGTGATGGTCCCACCTGTTTTTGACTTTGCACATGTAGTTTGTCTGCCAAGGTTGATGTCATCCCTCTGCATAGTGTACAGACATCACCTTCCTGTTTCACGGTATATAAGGAATTAGATTCCATAATAAACTTGATTTAGTTTTCGGCTTTTCCAAGATCCCCTCTTGACCCAGCCTGATTCATTTCCTACTGATCCCACTCTGGTACCTAACAGGATAGTGAGGTAAGTGTGCAGGTCACAGACGCCCGCATGGTCAAATAGTTCTGCATGATAAGGTGCCTGTTTGCAAACCTGGCAACCTCAGTTTAATTCCTAGAAGCCCACAATGGAAGGTCAGAACTAACTTCCAAAAGTTGGCTTCTGCTCTCCTCCACCCATGTGCCATGAAATGCCTGTTTCCCTTTTTGTCTCTGTCCCTCTCTCCTTCTCTCCTTTCCTTTCCTCCCTCCCATTTTTCCGCACCTCAAATCAATCAATCAATCAATCAATCAATCAATCAATCAATCAATTCAGTAACATGTTTGACTATAGCCAGTGCATACCTGTAATTCTATCATACAAGAGGCTGAGATGGAGGATGACTGTGGAAGGTCACCCTGGGCTGCACAGTACTGAACACCAAGCCAGGAAAGCCATAAAGACCTTGTTTTAAAAAAAAGGGGGGGGGGTGTGCCTGGAAAGATGGCTCATTGGTTAAGCCTTTCCCTTGCAAGCATTAGGACCTGAGTTCAACTCCAAGATCCCATATAAAAATTGCCAGGTGGAAATGGCGGCAGCCTGTAATTTCTGCCCTGGAAGACAGAGCATTGGGAAACCAGAGCAAAGTGAAAAAGAGGTAAAGAAATCTAGAATGATTATGGAAGTCACCCTTGGGCTTCACAGGCATACACAGTGCCCTCTGAAACACACACACACCCAAGAAAAAAGAAGGAAGGAAGGAAGAAGGAAGAAGGGAGAAAGGAGGAAGGGGGGAGGGAGGGAAGAAGAAAGGAGGAAGAGAGGAAGGGAGGGAGGGAGGTAGGAAGAAAGGAGGGAGGGAGGGAAAAAGTTTGACTTTGCAAATGTTTAAAATGCTATTTATGGGCTGGAGAGGTGGCTCAGGGGTTAAGCCTCCGCCTTGCAGGCGGAAGGTCCCGAGTTCGGATCCCAGATCCCACGTATAGACACCAGGCGGAAGCGGGGGCGGCCTGCGCTTCTGGTCCTGGTAGGGCGGAGCCTGTGAATCCCGGGGCAGAAGGAGGTGGAGGCGTCCATGGTGGTTCGCGAATTCGTCCGTGGTTCTACACACACATACACACACACACAGACACGCGCGCGCACATACACACAGTTGAATAAATAATAATAAAAAAAAAAAAATTTTAAAATGCTATTTATGGGCTAGAGAGATGGCTCAGGGGTTAAGCCTCTGCCTTGCAAGCAGAAAGTCCTAAGTTCAGATCTCAGATCCCATGTAAAAATGCCAAAAAGAAATGGCAGTGGCCTGTACTTCCAATCTTGGAAGGCAGAACCTTGGAAACTCCAGGGCAAAGCAAAGAGGAGCTAGAACAATCCGGTGATTCCTAAAGTAATCCGTAGGAACCTGGTGATTCCTAAAGTAACTCCTAGACCTCCAAAGGAACACATAGGAACACATAGTGCCCTTTGATACACACACACACACACACAAAATGAAGAAATAAATAAGTGCTATTTGTATCATAAAATGGTACTGAAGGAAGGATGTGTATGTGGTAACCAGGGTGCTCCCACAGGCAAATGCTTCATAAGCAAGTGTTCCCACAGCAGCACAGAAAAGCCATGATGCACAAAGTCTTCAGTGTCTTAAGGAACCAAAATGAGCTCTAAGAGAGGAGACAACCACCCAGTAGAGTCTGTGCTGTGAGTAGGAAAGGAGCTTGCACCTTCATGGCCCAGTGTGTCTTAGTTCAACTCCTGCTACCCAGCAAGCTTGGGCACGCAGACAGCTACGCTGGCTCCTTGTCTCTCTCAAAAGGTGGGAGCCCCAGATGCCTCCTCCCAGGTGATGGCTACAGGGACCCCCTGGCCTCCCATGGTCAGGGGAAGTATGCTGGCGTGAGCATTGGGCTCGGGCGGACAGAGTATGAAGGCAGGAGGGTGAGATGTGGCACTGCGCCAGGAAGCCTAGCTTAGGCGGGAACCTCAGGATGGAGAGCACTCTAAATGCAGGTTTTCCAAGCTATGGTAAACTCAACAGAGGATATAGCCCTGGCATGCGGGTCACTCACCATCCGTACGCGCTTCAACCTCTCCTCGAGTTTCTCCTCAGCTTCCCGTGTACGCTGGACAGCCTCCAGGCGATGGATGAGCTCCTCTGCGAACTTCTGTGGCTCCACCCGGATGTCCTTTGGCATTCGGTAAGTGCGCTGTTGGGGGACAAGCAATCAACACAGGCTGTTGCACATCACAGACCTCTACTGTCTGAGGAGTAGCCCAACAAGAGTACACAGTAGGAGGACAGCATGGGGAGACTTCATCTTGTTTTAAAGCAGGTGTTTGCTTTTCCTGTCACTGGGGCCACAGCATGTTGAACACCAACATGATGAAATTTTCTCTAGCCACTCAAGGCTGCACCACCAGATGTCTGACCCAGCCTTGGAGTGCACAGGGTGTGGTGCCTCTGAGCAAGCACATGCGTACATATGTGCCCAGCCAGATGAAGGCCAGTGCCTCACCCAATGTGCCCTCTACTACTCAGAGACACGTTCTTGACATGTTCTTGACACGACTGATAGGGAGAATGCCCAAGGCTCTGTGGAAATAGTGCTGAGGATGCAGGCAGCAAGCAGAGCCCGGTCACAAGAATCCCTGGGGCGGCCCCAGTCCACAGCATTCCCAGAGCTTCCACCGCTGCAGAAAACCCAAGGTGGTGCTTCATCTTGATGGTGCAACTGAGTGTGAACATGAGGGTTTAGAGCCCCGGCTCCATTACAAGAATGCAAGACATAAACTCTGCAGCATGGCAAAGTCTGGAATTCTGGAGGGCTTTCCTTTTGAAAGTAGTCTTATGCTGTTCTAGGTCTATACCCAGATCACCATTTTTTTCCTTGTTCTCTGTTGAACTCACTTGTTCAACTATACTTTTAATTTTCAGCCATAAACTAACAGCAAAACTGCAACAGAGCCGGGGATACAACTCATGGCTGAGTGACTGCCTACCATGACACTTATGTTAGATTCCCAACACTGAAAGAAATTCTTTCTTGATTGTGCTGCCTGCTGAGACCCCATGTCCCTGGCCCTGTCATCCTTTCTTACCTAAGGGGACCCCCAACCTCAGCAACAGGACGTCCAAAAGCCTTGTCTAGCCTAGACTAAGGGGTGGAGGCTTCTCCCCTGATAGTAAGGGCAGCTTGTAGCAGTCCCTCATTTGTGACTCTGGGCTGTGACTCTGTGACTACTCCAGGCCCTACGTGGCCACAAGAACCCAAATCTACCATGTGCTCAGTGTGCCTGCTCCTACTTGACTGGGCCTTGCCTCTGACTCAGGAGGTCTTCCCTGTTGGGATGCAGTACACTGGGAGGAGCCTTGTAGACACTGCGACCCCTGTTCCTATCACATCGATGCAGACGTAAGATCCCTACTTTAACATGTAGGCTGCTGCTGTGGAGGACATGGGTACCATGCTCTAGACTGTGTCCCTATCACTCCGGTTCCATTTCCTGATATACAGGACGTCAAGGAGTTCGGCTCTTCTTCCATGTCCCCACCACAGCACTGGTCTCAGCTTAGAAGCATAGCTGCACATCTGCATCTGAGGTCCTGATAGCCACAGCATAGAAGTCAAACACAGATCACGGCAAGAGCACGTCCCCTGTCCCGCTGAGGCTCTCCTCATGATAAGCAGGGCAGGTTACAATTCATCTGCATGGCATGCACAGTCAATCACAGAGGCAGATACGTGAGCAAACAAAGACAGACACATGTACATGCATCAGACACACACGACTTGCATATCACCCACGATGTGCGCATGTGGACCAGAAGTCACCGCTGGGTGTCTTCTTTGACTGCTTCCCAGCCTGCTGAGCCAGGAAGCGCACTGACTAGCTAGGCTGGCTGGTCAGTGAGCTCCACTGATCCATCTGTGTCCCCCTTCTCTTCATCCCAACTGCTGGGGTTACAGACACTGTAACTGGTTTTTTGCTCGGGTGCTAGGGATGCAAATTCAGCCCCTTTTGCTTGTGCAGCAAGCACCTGACTGCGCCCCCTCCTCGTTCCCTCTTTGACAGTGAGCACACAAATATCTAGTTTAAACTGAATCTGTGCCACAGAATGATCAGGTGGAGATGCATGCTTGCCAATTCTTTCCCTGGAGATAAGAGTAAATAAATATGTTTCGAATGTAAGCATAACTTCGCCAAGCTGAGAATCGAATGGTCAATCAAACAGTTAAAAGATCCAACCAAGAAACACTGATGAAGGCGAGCCAGATGCATGTGGATAAAGCACTTCCCATTAAGTCTGATGACCAGATTCCAAACCACAGAACCCACACGGTAGAGGAAAGAACTGACTCCTGAAAGTTGTCCTCCTGACCTCCACGTGCACGCTGTACAGGGAGACGGATAGCTGCTGAGTGGTACTTACGGGGATGTGAGGTAGAGGCACCCGTCCATTGACCTGCACACTCTCCTGCATCTCCCTCCGGTGCTGCTTACGCATCCTGTATGGGGGGATTCCATCCCTACATAAACAAAGAGGGTGGTCATTAGATGCAGTGGAACACAAGATCCACAAGAGTACTGGGCAGTCCCAGCTGTTAACTGGTGATGGAGACAGCACCTGCGTGTGCAACGTGCTCCTACAAGCACGGACTTGTTTGCTTATGTGTACACTTGCATGGCACACACACAATTCACACATGACCACAAAGTCCAGGAATTCAGTTATGGAATGTTCTTCAAGCTACTATGTACTTAGCATCTCAACAAGGATCACCTGTGTTTTACTCTATGTACCCTGATCTATAAACTAAAGATCAGCTGTGTTTACTCTACGTACCCTGGACCTATAAACTAAAGGCTTACAAGTCTGATCACTAGGCATGGTTTTAAAGGATAGGGAGTCAAATATGTGACAGACACTATATGTCTGAACACAATGTCTCAAGGACTTACTCCCAACCCTGTATGGGAACTCTGCAAGCCCATCTGTAGCCCTGCTGTGTTGACAGACTGGGGGTGGGGGTTGTTGCTGAGATCAAGTGTGGGATGCCAAGGCAGGGGGAGTCCACGCACACCAAAGATACCCAAAGGCTGCACAATGAGCAGTAAAACGAGCTAGGTCCACCAAAAATCAAATTTCCCAAGTTACTCTATTACTCTGCTTTCCACTAGGTGAACTGGTAGACAATTCTGGAGAAGGTCCTCACCCATCCTCCTATGCATCAGGCTTCAGAAAAGTAAAGCGAGCATACGAGTCAGGCCACGCGTGGCCTCTGGCAGCTAAGACCTCTGAACAGATCACTAAAGGCCAGACTCTGGCTTTTTCCAGTCAGAGGGCACATCCGACACCCTGAATACTACCCAGTCCCATAGCTCTGAAAGCTGCTGTGGGTAGCACGGCAGCAACGGGAACCAGCAATGGGAAAAGACCCAGCACCCCAGAGACTCGGACGGCTGATGAAAGTGCTGGTCTCTTTCACTGCTGCCTTCTGTCACGCAGAGGGTGGGGCGCTTTGCCTTCCAGCTGGGGAGAATGAGTGTGTAAATCATTTTGCTCGCGAAAGAGCTTGGCCTCTTACCTCCATAGGGAAGTTAAGAAAGTGCGTGTGGTTTCCTTCTCCTTCTTGGAGACCTTTAACTAGAAACTCGTATCCATATCACGTTCTGCTAGCATGACAACTACAAAAAATTGACTGTGTGATAACTACCTATTGAAAATAAAAACATTGGTTCTATCAGTTCTCAAAAGAAAGACAAGAAAAAAAAGTATGTGTTGGGTTAGGAAGATGGCTCAGTGGTTAAAGCCTTTGCCTTTAAGCAAAAGCAGCTAGGTTTGAATCCCAGATCCCATGCAAAAAAACAAAACAAAACAAAAACAAAACAAAATACCAGATAGATAAGGCAGTAGCCTGTAATTCTGGTCCTGGAAGGCAGTGCTTGGAAACCTCAGAGCAAAGCAATAAGGTGGAAGAGAATCCAAGATGATTCCTGATGCTATCCTTGGGTCTCCATAGGTACACACACTCAAGGTTCCTCTTGTACACATGCCTCAACACACTACCGACATGCCGCAAGCACACACATCACATGCCCAAAACAAAAAAGTATTCATGAATTCTGACCTTCCTGAAGTGATGGGAAGACATCAATTGAATCCCAACAGCCCTTCCCTGATTCTGGGAAAGGCTGCCCTAGTGGGGGCATCCCCCACTCATCTAGCAGCTGGCATGTGTGGGCAAGGAAGAGTACTTTAAATTTCACACAACGTAGCTTTACTATTTCCAACCTGCTTCTCCTACACTTAGATGAAGCACTTTAAAGTCCCAGCCTCCAGACCCAAGTTCATCTTTAAGATCTTCACTGAGCACAGGGAGCACACGAGAAAGCACCTCCGGAACAGCTGTGGGTGTGGCCCACTCGAGGAGCTCACAAGCTGTCCAGAGACAAAGCATTTGACAACCCACTTTTTGTCTCTCACGCATGTTCAAATATGGGTGGCATTTTTACATTCTAAAATTCTTAAATCTCCCAGTAAAAACAGATAAACAGTGGTTTAAAGAACTAAATGTCTATAGTTTGGGACTGGGGAATATGGCTTGGCTGGCAGAGTGCTAGCGTGCATGAAACCTTAGGTTCTATCTCCACAGAGAATAAGCCAGGAAGGTGATGGCTCGGTGGATAAAGGCGCTGCCATCATGCCTAGCAATACACCTCAATCCCTAGAACCCACAGGGTGAGAAATCACTCCAAAAGTTGTCCTCGCACATAGATGCGTAAACACAAGATAAATAAATGTTTTAAAAGAGAAGTAAAGAAGTTCAAAGTTAGCTTGGGCTACATGGGATCTTATCTTACTTCATATTGAAATAAAAGTTTTTATCATTTAAATTCTCCTTTGGAGAAACAGATGTACTTTTCTTGGAGACTATTAGGGGACTATAGACAAGACGGTGTTGAAGTTATTTTGCACCACAAGTCACATTTCCACAGATAAAGAAAATCAGTACTTGCTGTCCCCTAATGCTGGGCTGCAGCTCTGACAGCTGCTCTGAATATGAGAACTCCAGCAACTTCCAAAATGATGCAGTTTAAAACACCACTTGCTCTGAAAGTCAGGTGCTGAAAGAATGTTTAGTATTTTTTAATTTTTAAAATTTTATTTATTTATTTTCGGCATGTGTCTATGTGAATCAGAGGGCACTGTGTGTGCCTGTGGAGGACCAAGGGTGACTTCAGGAATCACCATGGATTTTCTATCTCCTCTTTACTTTGCCCTGGAGTTTCCCAGGCTCTGCTTTCCAGAGCCAGAAGTGCAGGCTGCTGCCATTTCTGCCTAGCGTTTTATGTAGGATCTATTTGTGAGACAAGAGGCTTAACATTGAGCCATCTCTCCAGTCTCTGGAAGAATGCTTAAGGCAGACAGATTAAAAGACCAAACCAAGAAAACTGTATGTAATAGGGGACCATCCTTCATAAACACATTTGTACCACAGGGCTTAAAACCCTTTGCTTGGGGTTGGGGGCGACACAGCTAGAGATGGCTTAGTTAGCAAAGCACTTACCACAAAAGTATAAGGACCTGAGTTCAGATCCCCAGTCCCCATATAAAAACCCAGGCATGGTAACAGATATCTATAACCCTAACTCTGGGGAAGCAGACACAGAGGGGTCTCTGAACTCGCTGGCTATTGAGTCTTGCTTAACTGGTGAGTTTCATTCAGTGAAAGACATGTCACAGCACACATGTGGCGACCAGAGGACAGCGCTGTAGAGCTCTCTCTCCTCTATCTTTATAGTGGGTCCCAAGTTTCAACTTAGGTCATCGGGTTTGCACTGCAAACACTTTTATCTACTGAGCCATCTCATTGGTCCCTTTCTTTTCTTCCTTATTTAAACCTATCCAGTTCTTTTTACAATCTGTGGAACTAGCTGACTAGTGCTGAGCTGATGAATTAAGTGTCCTGCCCAGAGCCCTGGTGTGGTCTTAAAGAAAGGGACACCTAGTGGCAGCTGATGGACTTGCTCCTGGTCACTGGTAAAGCTCAAAGGCTTGCTCCAATGCTGAACGATTCTAACTCAGCCCCCATCTGACCCAGCCTAATGGTCAGGTGGGAAAAAGTAAACAGATCACAAGTCTGAGATTCATGTGTCACAAGCAGGATCCAAAACGATCACAAGAAGCTAGACAGTCACTGCAACAAAAATATTTCATCATTTAGTTACTAATATGTACTAGGATTCAAAAACCCACTTGTTGAAGTACAGAATATGGGTCACAGAAATAGGCCCATTTCAACAATGGGGTGCCTAAGAATGAGACCACATCAGAACAAGCTCTCAACTGTCACCACAGCAGTAGGAGCATGAAGGCTATAACTTCATGACTTAGGCCTGAGGCCCTCAGGAAACTGGTCTTAGCATAGAACAGCTGCATCAGCCTGTCTTCCAGGCTCCTAGATCCTTACGGACTGCTCATCAACACTAGATTCCACACTGTAACAAGGACCAGAGCAGCACAAGAAAGAAACAGGTCTGAGGCAGTGACTTAAGGACTACACTTCCTGTCCTGTTAACTGGACAGGTGACCATCTTTCTGCCCACTCCCTGTATCTGTCTTCACATAAAACATCAGGATCTAAAGTTAGGAGTGGCTTTAACTTCAAGTCTCCTCTCAAAGGCTTTAGGGATTGACCTTAGGAAGTCAGGTAATGCAAATTTCAGCTCTACCTTGGATTCTGTTCCAGGGTTTTAAAATTTTTTTTCTGTGATGTAGAATATTTTAATACAGGGCTGCCACCGAGCTTCTCCCCTTCCTAGCCCTGGACTGTTGAGCTCTGTGTGTGTGTGTGTGTGTGTGTGTGTGTGTGTGTGTGTGTCTGTGTGTCAAAGAGAGCATTTGAGTGTGTGTGAAAGAGGGCACTTGAGTGCGCATGCCTGCAGAGGTCCTAAGGATGTCACTGGAAATCATCCTAGATTGCTTTTGCTCTAAGTTTTTACAGGCTTTGTCCTCCCAGGCCAGAAGGACAAGCCACCTACATTTCCATCTGGCATTTTAATTGGGATCTGGTATCTAAACTCAGGTCCTTTTGCTTATGAGGCAAAAGCTTTAACTCCTGAGCCACCTCTCCAGCTCTGGACTAGATTTTAAATTTTATTTTTAATAACATGCCATCATGCATGCAAAGGTCAGAGGATGACTTTCTCGAGTTGGTTATCTTCTGAGCATGGGCATCAGGCTTACACAAGTGCTTTACTCTCTCAGTTATTTCAATATTTTAAAAAATATTTTATTTATTTAAGAAAGAGAGAAAATGAGAGAAGGCTCATACATACATGCCATGGCACATGGGTGAAGTCAGAAGACAATTTTCTAAAGTTAGTTTTCTTCTTCTACCATGTGGGCTTATGGGGATTGAACTCAGGTTGCCAGTTTTTGTTTGGTTGTTTTTGCTTATGTGGACCAAAGATGACTTCTGAGATTATCCTGGATTGCTTCTACGTCCTTTGTTGCTTCACTCTGGGATTTCTCACGCTTAGGCCACAAGAGCTGGAAGTGCAGACTGCTGCTATCTCTGCCTGGTGTTTTATTTGGAACCTGAGATCCCAACCCAGAACCTTTGCTTGAGAGGCAGAGTCTGCTGAGTTCTTTCACCGGCTTTTTAACTTTTTAAAAAACATTTCTTTCTTTAATTGTGTGTGTGTATGTGTGTGTGTGTAGGTCAGAGGACAGCTTTCAGAAGTTGGTTCTCTACTTCTAACTTATGGGCTCCAGGAATCAAACTCAGGTCATTAGGTTTGGCAGCAAGTGCCTTTACCTGCTAAGCTTTATCACTGATTCAGGACTGGGCTTTCCTGATATCACCCACAGAGCAATGTGTCTCTTCTCTTCAGGGTTTCGTTTCTTTTGCGATAGCATCTCGTTCTAGACTTGCCTGGAATTCATGCGATCTTCCTGTGTCAGCCTCCACTAACGCTGGGACTACAAATGTGCGCCCCCATTCAATCCTGTCTACTCTTTAGGATGACTCGAGTCGAGGCCTAGTAGAAGCAGGAAACAGGGTACATCAGTGGGTCGGCACAGACACTGCCACGTGCAGCCGGCGAGCAGGAGACTTACACGCTGCTGTCTGTGAGAGACAAGGTGTCGGCATCGCTGGACAGGCTCTGCTGCTCACTGTCGTTGGCACTGGTGGCTGGGGCCAGCGCGTAGCCGGCGTTGACATAGTAGGGGTTGACAGGTTCCCGCCAAGATCCATACCTGTGAGCAAGGAAGGCCCGTGAGTGACACCAGGAAAACCAGAGCAGAGGCCGCATATGCCCACTACCTGGCTTTTTCCCCATCCCATCATTCCCAACTTTTCTTTTTAGGGGAAGGTAGAAGAAGTACTAAACCCCTGAGCATCATTCCAGAGATTTCCTTTGCCTTTGTTTTACTTTGTTTCATCAGGGCAGGATCCTGTGAAGTCCAGGCTGGTCTTGAACTTGCTATATAGCTGAGGATGACCCTGAACATCTGCTCTCCTGCCTCCACTCCCAAGTGCTGGGATGACATAAGCTTTCAGAGAAACACAGCCATCATCTGGGCAACAGACAGCTTCATCTTACTCCTGGAAAGTACTTGGAGAGGATACTTCTGGCCCAGACCTAATTTGCACTTCCAGCAGTCAGCCAGGGCCAGCAGGACTCCAAGTCTGGGTCTTCAGAGTCCCCATCTATTGCTGCTCTGCGGACTGTAGCATGAGGTCGAGATCTGCTGCTGAACAATGGGAAGTGGGTCAAGGTATGAAAGTTCAATGGCTCCCACTATTCCACTTGCTACCATGTGAGCAGTCAGAAAACTATTGATTTGTATCATCTCTAAGGGCACTTCTGGGTACTTATCATTGTCTTCCACTTCATCTATTCACAAGCATTTGGTCATTGACTTTTAAGTGATTTACAGCATGACTTACAGAACTTAAAAATATTTGTTATGCGTATGTATGCTTATACACATATAGATAGGTAGGCAGGTGTGTGTGTGTGTGTGTGTGTGTGTGTGTGTGTGTGTGTTTGTGTGTGTAAGCTAATGTTCCCGGCATCTTCCTCAATCTCAGGGACACTGGGACACTAGCCTGGAGTTCATACTTTCTGGCCAGCAAGCCCCAAGGACCCTCCTTTTTTCATCCCACTTGCCTGGATGACAGGCCCAAAATTGCTATCAAATGTCTTCCTCAGTTGCTCTCCATTTTGTCTACTGAGCAGGGCTGTCTTGCTCCATTCTAGCCAGCCTGCCCCAGAACTCCCCTCTCCCTGCCTGGCTCTCATGCAGACGCTTAAGTGGCAAGTGCTTTACCCACTGAGCCATTTCCCACCCCAAGATATTCTTAATATTAATTTATGATTATATATGTAAAATATTGTCTCCCTGAGAATCATTTTTCTTTTTATTTGATTTGGTCACACTTCTGTTTTTTCCACTTTCCAGAATCGCAAGTATAGGTTGATGCCACTTCTTCCTGATATTGTTACATGGGAGCTGAACTCAGGACCTTCTCTGCTTGCGAGGCAAAGGCTTAACCCCTGAACCATCCCCCCCTTTTTGAGGCAGGGTTATCACAGGGTGACCTAGAGTGGTCTTGAGGCTTTGATCTCTGTGTCACAGACCCCGAGCAGTTGGAATTACAGGTCTGCACCACCATCCCTTTATAACCACTCTGTGTTGTGCATGGGCAAGACCTAGTCTAAATCACAAACATCTTCTTGTGTTGTTCTCCATATACTCTGCTTTTTTTTTTTTTTAACACACTACATGCTTTTAATATAAAACTTCAGAGCATGAGGGAAATTCAGCATCCATAAATACATCTGAAGCCCAGATTTTTTTTTAAACTTTATTTTTTTATTATTATTTATTCAATTGTGCGTATATGCGTGCGTGCGTGCGTGCGTGCGTGCGTGCGTGCGTGCGTGCGTGTGTGTGTGTAGAACCACAGACGAATTCGGGAACCTCCATGGACCGCCTCCACCTCCTTGTTTACCTGCCCCGGGATTCACAGGCTCTGCCCTACCAGGACCA
The DNA here is from genome assembly GCA_023101885.1 of Typhlomys cinereus. Lineage (NCBI taxonomy): Eukaryota > Metazoa > Chordata > Mammalia > Rodentia > Platacanthomyidae > Typhlomys > Typhlomys cinereus. The sequence goes on from JALPQD010000336.1 coordinate 399,686, forward strand.
GAAACACAGGCCACCCCCGTGAAGCCCAGATTTTTGGCAAAAAAAAAAAAGGAAAATAAAATTTCACTAAATTATGATATGACCAAACCATGACCAAAAATGTATATAATAAAGTCAGAAAAAGTTGTAAGATATAATTTAAAATAACTATTCACATTCAAGGCTGTACATCAATACATATAGCAACGTGGCCCTGAACATGAATTCAATCCAAATAATTCATAATAGAATTTAAATAACACAGACTGAACTAGAGGCCAACAATGGCTAGCAAATAACCTCAGTGAAATTGGTCTGAATGAAAATTCAAAAGTGTATATCCTAGTATCATTGCATTATTTGTTTTCTAAGTTTTTAATTTTTGCTTTGCCTGTACATCACAGTTACAGCTACAGACCAGGTAGAGAATATTACACATGCCTGACTGCCACCAACCCACACAACAGCAACACACTATCAGTTTCATCCTGCGGTATGAGGTTATGGAATTGCAGCAGCTCTAAATATGTAACACTGTCAATGTCCAATCAAACTATAAACATAATGGAGGCTTAACTGGCATAATCACCTACAAGGTTATATGACTACAAGGTCATTAAGTTGGAATATTAGACTAGGGTAGCTACATGGGGGGGTTGCCTTTTGTAGTAATTCTCTGGATTCTTCACATAGAAGAAAGGAGTTACGTGAAACCTCAGGTTGGCTAATTCATGGGGTTGCCATTGAAGTGGTACTTACCCATATGAGTCTTAGGCCAAAGACCAGTTCTGGAACTGTTTGGGTTTTTTTTGTTTTGAGACAGGGTCTTATTCTGGAGCTCTGTCCCTCTGTCTCTGAAAGTACTACTATACAACTATACCTCTCTCGCATTCGTTTTTTTGATTGCGTTTTGAGTCAGTCTCAGTATGTTGCTCAGATTGGTCTCAAACTCACAATCATCCTGCCTCAGCCTCCCAAGAGCTCATATTATAATCTGTGTTACTACCTGAGCTTCTAGTAGCTTTTTTTTTTAGAGATAGAGAGAGAGAGAGAGAGAGAGAGAGAGAGAGAGAGAGAGTATGCGTGTGTGTGTGGATACGAGTGTATGAAAGAGACTAATCCTAGGGCTGTTCTGTAGGAGCCATCCACTCTATTTTTCAAGATTTATTTTCAAGGTCTCTCCTCTCATTGGGACCTGGGGCTCGCCAATTTGGCTAGGTTGCTAGTCAATGAATCTTAGGATTTTAGCACCCATCCCTCTCTGGCTCCCCAGTGCTGTGATTATAAGTATGTACTACCATGCCCAGCTTTTTAATAAAAGTGCTAGGGATTGAATTCTGGTCCTCATGTTTACATTGTACGACTCATCAATAATTTCTTTAAAATTTTCATCTTTACTGAACTGTACATGTGTACACATTAAGATCTAGCTGATTCTGTGGCAACACAATGAATGGCCAGCTGTTAGCCATTTAAATATTACTCTTGGTCACATTCTAACCTCAGTCTCATACAGGAATCTGGACTCAGGGAATCTGTATTAAGGGAAAACCCTATAGCTACTATGTGTCTATAGAATCTAGCCAGCTCACCTCTTGAAAGATGACTTTCAACAGCACTATCACCTATCTATAGAAACCCTGGCCAACTCACCTCTTGAAAGACGGCCTTCAACAGCACTACCTGCTACACTCTGAAGTCAGTGAACGAGGAAACAACAGGGCCTACTGGGAGGTTCAGCTGTTTGAACCCGAGCCCCTGGGTCAAAGCCCCTCTGATCTTGCCTGCTCTGCCAGGCGCTGGCACTACACTCTCGGTGTAGAAGGGTAACCAAGAGAGTTTTTAAGGTAACAGGTTGTGGATATCTGTGTGGCAAGTGAACACAACTTTCCAGGAAGTGTTTAATTTACCCAATTTACTAACTTTGCAGGGCTCATCAACAAGACAGGCATCTCACAATCTCATCGCCTAGGATGTGTGGGATGTGAGCTTGGTCAACCGGTATTCAGTCTTATGGGGGGGGGTACTACCAGGTCCTTGGCCTCTGCATCTTGGAAAGCCCAACATCTGAGATTCAAATAGAAAGATTTACAAAAATCACCCAACACCTCCCAGTGACAATGCGAGGATACGCAGGAAGGCGGCAGTGGCAGGGAACAAAGTCCTTTGTCAACCAAGTTGCTATTCAAAAAGGAGGGAAGGGAAAAGGAGGGGAGGGAAGGGGGATAGAGGGGGAGGAGGAACTGGAGAAATAGCTCAGGGCTTAAAGACTTTGCCTTACAAACAAAAGGATCTGAGTTCAAATCTCAGATCCCATGTAAAAATTCCAGGCTGAAATGGTGGTGGCCTATACTTCTGATCCTGGAAAACCCCAGGACAAAGCAATAAAGAGGTGGAACAATCCAGGGTGATTCCCTAAGTCAACCTTGGGCCTCCACAGGCACTCATACTCAAATGTTTTTATAAAAAAAAAAAAAAAAAACCCAAACACTATTTATTTACTATTTATTTTTTGTGTATGTGTCTGTGTGTATATATCAGAAGGCACCATGATACATATAGACACATACAAAAACAAAAAGACACTTTTCTCAAATAAAATGGAAGACAAGGAACAATAACCACATTTGTTTTCTGACCACCTTGTGTGCACATCTTGCACATCCTGGCAAACACAGGCCGGCATTCATACACACACTCACACATACTTGAATGCATGTATGTATGTGCATGACACATATACACTATACATACATACATACATAAAGATTAAAATGGGGCTGGAGAGATGGTTCAGGGATTAAGTCTGTCTCATAAGCAGAAGATCCCGAGTTTGGATCCCAGGTCCCATGTAAAAACACCAGGTGGAAATGGGAGCACCCTACACTTCCAGCCCTGGTGGGCAGAGCCTGGGAAATCCCAGAACAAAGCAAGGAGGTAGAAGCAATCCAGGATGATTCCCGAAGTCACCCTTGATCCTCTACAGGGACACATGTGCCCTCTGATACACACATACACACACACACACACACACACACACACACACACATTTAAAATAAATAATAAAATTTAAAAAGATTAAATTATATATATATAAAACACAGCAATGAAAGACAACACATCCCACCTCTACTCTTCAGACTGCCAACACTGGAGATGCACTTCAGTACATTTATCCACCACTCCCTTTCCTATTCCACAACCTTTTCCAAAGCCAGGCAGGCCTTGTACACACATGGCAACTCTGTGTTCCACATAATCCAGTGTGAAGCAAACTCCAGATGTACGAGACTCCAGGTCCAAAGAGGAGGAAAGAAAATGTAGACAGACAGAGAGGAGGAGGAGCTACCTGAACTAAAGCTCCAAACAGCAGCACTGACTCTGGAGCCTCCCCACGCTCACTCTGGAAACAGACACCCCACTTGGCTTATGTGACACGAAGCTCTACCAATGACAGGGGGGAGGGCCTGTCACACGGAAGAGGGAGAGGGCCTCCCTCCTTCCCTCTTTCCTTTTTCGGTCCATTCATCCAAATTTTCAACTAAGTTTTCTTATTGAAACGCATGCTTTTTTTTTTTTTTATTCAACTGTGTGCATATGCGTGTGTATGTGCGCGCACGTGTGTCTGTGTGTCTGTGTATGTGTAGAACCACGGACGAATTCGCGAACCACCATGGACACCTCCACCTCCTTCTGCCCCGGATTCACAGGCTCCGCCCTACCAGGACCAGAAACACAGGCCGCCCAGCTTCCGCCTGGCGTCTATACGTGGGATCTGGGATCCGAACTCAGGACCTTCCGCCTGCAAGGCGGAGGCTTAACCCCTGAGCCACCTCTCTCCAGCCCCTGAAACACATGCTTTTTACTTATTACTTTTTTTCTTTGAGAGAGAGAGGGAAGGTGCCATGGCGTGCACGTGGAAGTCAGGGGACAACTCGGAGGAGTTCGTTGTCAATTTCCACCATGAGGGTTACCAGGATTAAACTCAGATCACCAGGCTGGCCTCCCCTTTACCTGCTGAGACATCTGGTCAGCCCTGTTCATTTATTTGAGGCAGGCAGGGTCTCACGTAGCTCAGGCTTATCTTAAACTTGAAGACAAGAATGACCTGAACTCCTGATCCTTCTGCCTTTAGCTACAAGTGCCATGATTCTGGGTTTGTGTCATAACTGGTTCTCTGCAGTTTTCAAAGTTCTAGTCCAACTGACTTTTGACTAAAGTTCAATGACCAGTTTTGACCAGTTCAATGGGATGAAAGACATTCTTTTCAACAAATGGCACTAGAGCAATAGGACATGCATAGGCCCAAAGAATGAACCTTGGCCTATATCTCAGACTTTACTCAAAGTCCACTTCTGCAGTCACAGGATATTTCCAGCCTCAAAGGCTAGTGCATGCCCATCACCCTATCCACTTGGCCGCTGCCCACCTCTGCTCAGCAACATACCCAGGTAATTGACCCTGGCATCCTGGGCACCCAGTGTTCCCCTTACACCCTCATGACACTACACAGGTCAGCTAGCACTTTGAGCCATTATGGTCACCCCAGAGACACACAGCTTAGTCATTTCCACATGTGACAAGCTTTGGCATGTCAATCCCTGCTCAGTGCTCACTGGTCTCCCAGCTAGAAGCTGCTTTGTCGACATGCTCATCAGGCTTCCTAGGAAACCTTCGACCATGGGGCTGGGGCGATGGCGTGGCTGGTGAAGCCTCTCAGACACCTCATGTCTGCAGTGCAAGAAAGGACCCAGGTGTGACCCCAACATCCCAGTAAAAGCTGTGGGTGCTGCACTTGTAATCCCAGAGCTGGAGAAATGGGGACAGAGAATGCCTAACTCAGTGTCAGGCCAGCATAGCTCAGTCACCCTGTGAGGGGCACTGTCCCAGCAAACCTAAGGACCCCCACCGGAAGTTGACTTGCCCAGGCATTTATCCTGAGACTAAGAAACAATTCAGTCACTTGCTGTCAGCATGCTGTGAAGTCTCACGGACCTTACTTAATAATTTTAATTAAAGAACTATAAAACAATGGTTGTGGGGTTAGAAAATAACACTAAAAAGGCAATATGGAAGGGGATAAAGTTAAAATTATGAAGTTGTGATTTAAAAAGAATATCAACACATACAAAAACCTATAAAGTAATGCCCAATATAGTGACATAACTTAATCTCCCATCATTTAGGAGGTAGAGAGAGGAGGAGGATCAAGAGCTCTAGGTCGGTCAGTACATAGAGTTCCAGGTCAGCTACCCTATCCCCCTGTCTAAAATAAACAAAAAAATTACAGTTGCAGATTTAGAGTATCCAAATATAAAAAGTTACAACGTTGCTCTGTGATAGCACTTTCCAGAAATCTAGAAACAAGCATCTTCCAACCCTTCAGGCCCATCCCAGTCATGGGTGCGTGTTGTCACTAAGGAGCTGGCCATTCTGTGTGGAATCCATACAATTTGAATCGGGTCTTGGACTTGGATCCTTTCCAGTCCTCCCAGGAACCAACTGAACCCATTGTGCTCCACCTGCCTTCTGGCAGATTCTGCCTTTAGGCACCAGGGTAAGGAGCTGGGACAGTGGGAGTGACTTCCGGGACAGCACATATATCCTGGCTCTTGGCTCCTGTAACTTTGGGGACAGGATCGGCCTGGCAAGAGCCAAAGAGGGAATCATTCATTTGAAACACTGCACACTTTTTTTTTTATTTTTTGAAATGGGGTTTTACTATATCCCAGGCTGGCCTGACACAGTAATCTCCCAGCCTCCCACATGTTGGAGCTAAAGGCATGAGCCACTACTCCTAGCTTGAAACAGTGTTTGTTGCGGTTGTGTTTTCTGCTTTAACCTTTTATTTGTTTGGGGGTATACCATAGCACGTGGTTGGAGGTCAGAGGATGACTCTGAGGAAGTTACATATCTTCTTCTCCCATGTGGACTTATGGGGCTGAACTCAGGTCAGCTTCATGAACAGCCATCTTACCCACTGAGCTATCTCACTGGCCCATTTTTTGTTATTTTTGTTCACTGTCTCTGGTGCTGATGGTGGTCATAACTTCACCCCAGGCTCCTGAAGAAGCTACCTAGGATCCATCGCCAGGGGCATCTCTGCTAGCAGCCTGGGCCTGGACTGTCTCAGACACTGTTACTTTGAATGACAAGCACCTTGTGCTTGGGCTCAACAGACCTGTTCTTCTGACTCCGGAACCTTCGACTCTTGCACATCTGTGCTCACGTATCTGTGATCTGCAGCTTTCCTTACCCTGTCCTCTTCCAGCCAGGGCTCCTAACAGTCAAAGAGAATTTCATGAAACACAATTCACGTTGCCGCCATCAACTGTCACATCTCTTCATCTCCTCCAATGCAAAAACCAGGAACTAGGTCCCTACCTCATGAAGGAACATAAGTCAAACACTGTCCACCAGCATATCAGTCAGTCAGATGCTAGAACCCTCAGGCGTAGGCACAAGTGACTTCAGGAGCTAGAGAGCCAGCCACTTACTGTGGGTCTACCGTGCAGCTTCTGACTGAGATTAGCCATCAGAACACTGAAGTTCTGTGAATTCTATGGGACAGGAGTACACAAAAGGCTGAGAGTGAATCACCAAGTAACAAGAGTGGAAGCTTCCAGTCACTGGTGCCTAGAAGGTTGGACACATGGCTTTATTCTCCTACAGGTGTTCTGGTGTCTGGTATACCCTGTCTACCCACTCTGAATTGCACAACACATCAAAGGCCTCTTATAGGCAAAATCAAGTGGGAGATGATGGGGAGCGATGGAGAAAGACATCGTCTTTCCCAGACTCCACAGTTCTGCAGGAGCAGCAGCTGGCTAGAATCTCCAGGGGCTGACCTCTTCCTTTACTACTGTGTACCAGCTACTACTGACTTTGGGCAAGTTGACATTTCCTTTCTTGCAAACCATAAATGACAACATGCTGAGCGTCTTAACAAATAGCTCTTGCCAAGGACTGAGTATATACTGCAGAAGGCCTTCAGTGTAGACCAGCAGCCACACTTTTCCTGTCCTAAGTATCCCGCACACCGGCTGGAAGAGGACAGGGCGAGGATAGCTGAAGACAGTTAAACGAACACAAAAGTTCTGAAGTCAGAACCGATCTGGGGAGTCCAAGCCCTTGTGATTCTCAGCAGCCCACATAGAGGATGCAAAATAGCCTCTGCTGTGGCTCTTTGGAGGGAACACACCTGACATCACTACTGATCCCTACACACTCCCAATAATTTGTAATACTTTCATACTGGCTAGAGTCAGTCTGATTCAGTGTGACGAGCTAGGTGATCTTTAAGGCACTAAGAGAGGCACTACGTAAGCTAAGGCATGCAAATAAAATGGATGGGTTTCTTCTCAAAGAGCGAAATTTACAGCTAAATTCGAAGGTCATTTCAAATTTTTTCCATCCCTACCCACCCACCCAAATTCGGAGCCACTGATGATTCAGGACCACTACTTAAATCTCCACATTGTTGTCAGATGTTAAGTCTCTACCTCACAAGCAACCTGAGTTCAAATTCCAGATCCCACATTAAAACCCACTGGTGGCAACAGTGGTAGCCTATATTTCCAGCCCTGGAAGGAAGAGCCTAGGAAACCCAGAGCAAAGCGAAAAAGGAGGTAGAGCAATCCAAAACAATTCCTGAAGTCATGCGCGCGTCACACACACACACACACACACACACACACACACACACACACGAGGGTAGGTTTGCAGGCTCACTCTGATATCAGCACAGGATGCAGAGATAGGACAAGGACTGCAAGTTGGAGGCCAATCTGGGCTACAGTGTAAAAGATGATCTCGAAAAACACATATCAACTAATCCTTGATTGGATTGGATTTGAGGCTAAACTGGTATCATAAACGTGATCAAAAACCACTCAAAGGGAGATTGTAGGCTAAAGTGGGGAGCTTACTACTGTCTTTTAACACAACTGATAGAGCATCAAGCTGCCTATTAAATATGTTTGTATTCAAAGACAAAAGTTAATCTCAACCTCAACCAAAGAAGCCTCTTTGCAGTGAACTGAGGTAAATACAGAGACTCAATGCTATTTAAGATGTTGGGATATGTGACAGCTGAAGGGACAATGCAGAAGAGCTTGAAGACAGGGAGAAGAGCTGCAAATGCCAATCCTGTCAGCACGATGGAACTAGTCCAACCATGAATCCACTGGCCTAGTGAACAATCAGTCATGGAGAAACCACTTGGGGGGGGTTCTCCTTACTGCTAAACTACTAGCTACTGATAGACTCTAGGAGAGGGACCATTTTGGCGTCAGTTTTACAATCACCACTGAGCTTACCAGACCGGTTCCAACAGATAGCTTCGAATTCATGGTCACACAGATGGCCTGGTTGAGCTCAGTGGATCACAAAACAAAATAGAACAGACATAAATGTCAGGAAAAGATTTAGAGGGAAGAGAGAGGTAAATAAGGGTAGTAGGTAGAGAATAGAAGGTGTTGGGATAAGAGTGATGAGTATGCATTATGTATATAAAATTGCCCAAGAATCTCACTCACACTCACACACACACACAAGCGAAGGGGCTAGAGGCTAAAGGCACTTTTCATGTTAACCTGGTGATCTAAGTTCAATTCCTGGAACCCACATAAAGGCAGGAGAAAACTGACCCTATGGGCTGTCCTCTGATTGTAGTATACGGGCACAAACGTGCATGCGTGCATGAGTATACACACACACACACACACACACACACACACAGGGAAAAATGTCTTCTATCAGGTGTTACAGTGCAACATTCACGCCACATATATCAGAGCCAAGGCAGAGCATAAGACTTGTGTTGAAAAATAGCCAACAAAATGAAAAGGAGACATTAATTAACTTAAACACACAAAATTGTATAAAATGGAATGTAAGTTACTTGCTTTTCAAGCAAGGGGAATGGCAGTGTTATCCTAGCTCTGGGTCTGACTAGAGACACAGCTTCAAAAAAATAGGGTGAAAAAGAAAAGTCCACTTTTTTTTTCTTAAATGTGTGTGTTTGTGTGTATCAGAGACCACTGTGTGTGCCTGTGGAGGCCCCAGGATGACTTTGGGAATCTCCCTGGATTGCTCTACCTCCTATTTGCTTTGCTCTGCCTTCTAGGCCTTTGGAAGTACAGGCTGTCACCACTTCCAACTGGCATTTTTAGGTAGGATCCGGTATCCAAACTCAGGACCTTCTACTTGTGAGGCTTAATTCCTGAGCCATCTCTTCGGCCCCAGACCACATCTTAATGCATGAACATGTCAGGGCAGGAGACAGAAATAGGAGGCTGGCATAGTGACAACAGATTTGTGATCCCAGCACTGGGGAGATGGGAAGATTCAGAGTTCAAGGTCATCTTCGACAACATAGCAAGTCCAACCTGGGCTACATGAGATCCTGTCTGAAAAAAATATAAACAAGGAGCTAGCTATCTTCTACATATTTAATGTTATAACCACAGATTAAAGGAACACTTAGGGCTGGAGAGGTAGCTCAGGGGTTAAGCCTCCGCCTTGCAGGCGGAAGGTCCTGAGTTCGGATCCCAGATCCCACATATAGACGTCAGGTGGAAGCAGGGGCGGCCTGCGCTTCTGGTCCTGGTAGGGCGGAGCCTGTGAATCCCGGGGCAGAAGGAGGTGGAGGCGTCCGTGGTGGTTCGCAAATTCGTCTGTGGTTCTACACACACACAGACACACACACGTGCGCACAATTGAATAAATAATAATAAGAAGAAATATTAAATAGCCATGGTAATTAAAAAAAAAAAAGGAACGCTTAGCACTCAACATAGATATTTCCTTTTCCAATGGAAGGTGTTTATTACAGAAAATCACAATTGCCCAAAGGGCAGAAAATAAATGACTCCAGACTGTTCAGCCCTAAACAGGGCATCTAACTATCACCATCGCACATTCCAAGGCTCGGGGATCTCGGCAGACGAGGAGGTGGTAAGAATATAATGTAAGAGACTGAAAGAGGGCGGGGAAGGCATAGGTGGAGCCAGACAGGATCTGCTGAATATGACAGGCTGCTGTACCCACAAGCCCACTCTGGCTGTGTGTGCTGCCTTCCCTAAGACCTGCACAGGATTTGGCCAATTAGCATTTCACCATGAAAGAGGAAAGATCTTAAGAAGCTCCACACTTCCCTAAGAAACTGTTGAGGATTAATGTTGGAGGGGGTAAGGAAAGATACTTTTCTCAAAGGTACACCCACTGGTATATGATCCATGCTCCAACAAGTGGTAAGACACCTGTCATCAAAGGCAACCCAGACAAAATACAGGGGCCACACATGTGACAAGACATAAGACAAGTAGGGAAGAAAGGCTGGAATGGGGAAAGACAGGTAGGATTGGGAACTACGGTATGAAGATAATAAATTCATTATATTCATATATAAATTTCTAAAACAATAAAAATACAAATGTGTGCGCGCAAAGGATAGTTCAGTAGTTGAAGTGCTTGGAGAGTCTGAATTCAGTCTTTAGAAACCATACATTAATAAAAAAAATAATAAAATAAAATAAAGGGGCTAGTGAGATGGTTCAGTGGGCAAAGGTACCCGCATATACACCTGGGTACTTGAGTTTGATCCCTATAGCCTATACGGTGAAAGGGAGAGCCCACTTCTGAAAAATCATCCTCTGACTTCCATTACACATACTGTAGCACTCATGCATCTGCGCTCTCTCTCTCTCTCTCTCTCTCTCTCTCTCTCTCAAAAAAAAAAAAAAAAAAGCAGACAGGCATAGTGGCACTTGCTAATGATCTCAGCACTGAAGAAAGAGGTGAAGATTGGAGAACCCTGGGTCTTGCTGGCTGGCCAGCCTAATTAATATTAATAAGTTCCAGGACAATGAGAGAACCTATTTCAAAAAAAGGGAGTGGGACTAGGATGTCACCTGAGGAAGACCACAGACTACAGGATTACCCTCTGGCTTCACCCGCACGTGTGCACGAGACTGCATGCACCACAAATAAACGTCAAAGGCAGCAATGCTAGCGCACGACTCAGAAGCACAGTCACAGATACAGTGAGAGATCACAGCTGGGCTGGATCTCATGCCACACACACACTTGGCAAAGGCCTTGGAGTAGAAGTAACATGGTGGGCATGCTATATGCCACTGGAAAGGCAAGGGAAAGATCTCAGAATGAAACCCACCTTCCAACTCCAACTGCGGCATCAAAGTCTGTGATGGCAGCCCAAACTAATCCCACAGAAACACCAAAGGGGTCTCCTTGGACAGACAAGCAAGGAAGGGGCAACTACATACAGTGTTTGGTCTTTTACTGTATTTGATTTTTTCCCCTTATCTCTTTAACATTAACTTTTAAAGTTGCTTGTGCAGTCTCAGCTGCAGGAGTGACCCACGGTGACTCAACTACAAAGTGGGAGAGTTGGGGGCTGCGCAGGGTTCCTCTCTTAGCCTGAGTGTAGGACAACTTCTGGGTGTATCCATCTGACCTGGAGGAGACTCGAGGGGGGGGTTCAAGCCTCTGCAAAATGACCTCTAAAAACAATGATGGGACTCCCAAATAAACCACCAACTGTTAGGTTTTTATCCAAAATGTGCACATTGCTGGTAACATGTTTAGGTCAGTCTTCAGAATTATATTGTCCAACATACAATTCTATTATAACATCAGCTTCATCAGGAAAACAAATGAGAACCTTAAAGTATCAGCCACTGCTGAACAAAAGGTGGAAGACTCAGAGCTACCCACCTCCCTTCATCTTTTTCATCTCTCTGTTCTGCTGTAGCTTCCCACAAAAAAGGCCAAGCGCCACAGGCTTTAAGAACGCTACAGAGAAGAAAAAATCCAGTTTAGAACCCAAAGAGCTTCTTTAGCTTGATTAGTGTACCCTTATAAACATTAAGTCATTGCTGCATAAACTTACAATGTAACTTATATTTTATTCCAAGAACATAACGTTGGTATAGAGTTTTCATGACAAAATAAACATTTTGTAAAATTGCACTTTTTGAAAACATAGAGTGTCTAATTTTTTAGATTTTTACAAAATTACTTGTGTATATGTTTAATGAGTGTGGAAACATGGGTTTGGGAGTACACAAGCCATGGTGTATGAGTGGAGATGGAAGACAACTTTCAGGAGTCTGTTTACTAGTTCTACCATTTGGATCCTGGGATCAAATTCACATTACCAAGCTTGTACAACAAGCACTTTTACCTGTTGAGCAATTTCTCTGGCCCTCTTTAGGTATTTCAATTGAGGGAAAACACTTCAAGTATTTTAAAACATATTTATTAATTTTTAGAGATCGAAATACAGAGGGGGGAGAGAGAGGGAGAGTAGGCATACCCATGTGAAGGTCAGAAGTCAGCTTTCAGAACTCTCTCCTTTCACCACATAGGTTCTGGCTTTGCCCACTGAACCATGTCACCAGCCCATTTAAAGTATTTTAGTATTTGACAGATAAAAAGTACATGTAAAACTGTTAAAATATGTAATTTTAGGGCAAAATAATATTAAAAGAAAATGCATTCAGCGGCAGCCAGTGCGCAGATTGGACTCTTCTCCTTCACGCGCCTCGCTCTGCTTCCTCAGCAACCATGTCTGACAAACCCGATATGGCTGAGAGTGAGAAATTCGACAAGTTGAAATTGAAGAAGACAGAAACGCAAGAGAAAAATCCTCTGCCTTCAAAAGAAACAATTGAACAGGAGAAGCAGGCAGGCGAATCGTAATGAGGCGAGCGCCACCAATATGCACTGTACATTCCACAGGCATTGCCTTCTTATTTTACTTCTTTTAGCTGTTTAACTTTGTAAGATGCAAAGAGGTTGGATCAGATTGAAATGACTGTGCTGCCCCTTTCACATCAAGGAATCCCGAACTACTGACAACGAAGGCCGCACCTGCCTCTCCCATCTTGCTGGTCTGGCTGGCAGGGAAGGAAAAGAACTTGCATGTTGGTGAAGGAAGCTGGGTGGGAGGTGGTGAAATCTAGAGTAAAAGATGGTCCAAGGAATCCTGCAGGTTGTAACATGCAGTTTAATCAGAGTGCCATTTTTTTGTTCAAATGATTTTAATTATTGGAATGCACAATTTTTTTAATATGCAAATAAAAAGTTTTAAAACCTGAAAAACAAAAAAAAAAGAAAAAAAGAAAATGCGTGTGTGTGTGTGTGTGTGTGTGTGTGTGTATCAGAGGGCATTGTGTATCCCTGTGTAGGACCAAGGGTGACTTTGGGAATAATCCCGAATTGCTTGTTTACCTCCTTTTTGCTCTGCCTGGATTTCCCAGGCTCTCCCCACCAGGGCCACAAGGAAGGCTGCCAGTTCCACCCGGCATTTTTTTTAACACGGAACCTGGGATTCAAACTCAGGACCTTCTGCTTGTGAGGCAGAGTCTTAATGCCTGAGCCATCTCTCCAGCCCTACGTGCATCTTTTTAAAAAGAAAAAGTTTATATTGAGCCAGGCGAGATGGTGGAGCAAGTGAAGACACTTGCCACCAAACTCTCAGGACGTCAGTTCAATCCTCAGAAATCACATGGCAGAAAGAAAGCGCCAACTCTGAGTTGTGAGTCAGACACACTATGGCAGTCCTCCCCTGAGACAAACGCACAAACGTAGAAAAAGAAAGAGAGGAAGGGAGGGAAGGAAATTTGTTTGTATGTATATTTTAAAGGTTGTAGCTTTTTGAGGGTCTTGCTATCCAGCCCAGGTTGTCCTGGAAATCATTTGTAGACCAGGCTGGTCTCAAACCTGTGGTTTTCCTCTGGTCTTGAACTGCTAAAATTAGAGGTATGGCTCGCCACACCTAAGTTTTTTAATTTTTTTGTTTGAATTCCTGAGTTGGAGGGATCTTTTCACCTCAGAACTAAGATTGGACACACACCACACCATGTCAGACTCATAAGTTTTTGAAAAGCTACATAAAATTCAAGCTTTTTTGTATTTTTGCTTTGGTCTTAACACTTTGCATTTATTTACTGTGTGTTTGTGTGTGTATATACATGCACATGTGCGTGCACACTGAGGTCAAAGAACAATCTGTGGGAGTTGGTTTCTTCTTTTACCATGAGGGTTCCTGGTATCAAACTTGGATTGTCAGGTGTCTTTATCTGCCGAGTCATCCGGCTGACCTTGAACTGGTTGTAATCTACCTGCCTCAGTCTCCTGAGGATTGGTATTTCAGTTGTGAGCCATCATACCCAGCTACTCAATATTCTTTCAATAATATAATTTCTAATTATGAACATACACTGCTAGAGAAATTTGGGGAAATTGGAACTGATGTCATCTTCGGCTTTTATTTTGGCTGTGATTTATCAAGAGTGGAGGCACTGATTTTATGAAAATGTCAATTAAGTTGTCTAAACATAAAGTGCATTTAAATGTAATAAAGAAAAAGAAAAGAAATATGGGGAATGCCAAAGAAGAAAAAAGCTGGTGTAGCCAACAGTATAGAAAAAACATCCCTAGGGAGCTAACCCTGCCATGGGACAGCAGAAGCAACTCAGGATTCTATGGAGATGCATAAGTCTGCCCAACAGGCTGGAGAGGAGTTAGAAACAATCAATGCCAAAAAAACTAACTAGAGAAATAAATTTAAATTACTTCAAAAGCACAGAGTCAGGAGAGTAAGTCCAGAATAGACGGAATTGCCCTGGCTGTCAGGGGTCGAGTACAACATGCGCCGGTGAGGATGATGGGAGGCTACGTTTACTTCGAGAAGCTTCCTCCGTGTTTCTGAGCTCACACAGTCGAAACTCACAGGCTGAGGGAGCCTGTGCAGCTCACACAACAGTGGTGTCTTACTGGTGGGACACAGAGAAAAAGGCAAGGCTGGTTTTCTCACACGCACAAGTGCTGAGCCTGAGACTTGACTGACTACAGAAGAACTGCCTGTGTCAGGCTGCCTTGCTTCCCACCACCCCATGACTCCACCACATCCTAGAACTGCCAGGCACACAGGTAAACCAATGCACACAGACTCAACACAATCAAGAGATTGACAGGTCCAGTGAATACAGCCAAACTTGAATCTTCATGTTACTGAATGGCACAGACACAAAGACAGGCTGGTCACCAAGCAGCTCACCAACACGCTAGTTCAATTCCAAATGAGGACACACTGACCCCAAAATGAAATGCCAACATGCCAGCACCCTGTGCCAAACACACCATCTGCCTTCCTAAAACGGCTGCCTTAAACCATTACTATGCTGCCTACAAGCACTTCTCATTCATAAGTGCACCAAAAACGATGGCAGGTACTGGTATCACAAGGCCTGGCTCAGGACTGGCTGATCCAGGCAAAGGGGTTTCCCTGTTTAAGAACCCTTCAGTCTGACAGCCATGCCCAGTCACCATGGAACCTCCCTGGACACTAAAGCTCTGTCAGACAGTTCTGACTCCCTGACAGCCATGCACAGTGAAGATAGCACAAGAGTACCCTGACACACGTGGGAAGTACCCTAGCACCCCAGAAGGGAAAGCATTTGTAAAGGGTGCTGTGATGCTGCAGCACTGGGGAAGCACCTCCTTGCTTGATCCAAAAAGAGGCAGAGGAAATGTGGACCTACCATAGCACCCAGAGCTGGCACCAAAACTTCCGAATTAACAAGGGGGAGGGAGGGATGTTTGGGCTAAATCAGAGATGGCACTGACACTTTTGAGGTAAGAAAGCTGAAAAGAAACAGCTGGATGCTGGGGAGATGACTCAGTGGTTAAAGCACCTGCAACACAAGCAAAGAAGCACAATTCAGAACCCACATCCCAGCTACAATTTTAAGCAGTTGTGGTGCCCAAGGGTAGAGGCCGGGAACTCCCAGAACAGGCTGGCTAGCAAGATGACCTTTATAGAGCTCTCAAGCGCTGCATTTGATAAGAGATCCTGTATCAAAAGCAGCAAGATGGGGGCCGGTGAGCCAACTCACGAGTGAAGGCACCTGTGTATAAACCTGGTGTGCCGAGTTTGATCACCAGATCCCACGTGGTAGACAAGAAAACCAACTTCTGTAAACTGTCCTCTGACTTCTACATGCATGTACATACGCACACAGTTGCTTGCTCTCAAATAATTTTCTTTTTTTTATAACTTTTTTTATTATTATTTCCGCTCATACAAACTTAGTATCAAATAATTTTCTTAAAGAAAAATGTGGAAGAGAAATCAAGGATAATTCCTACAATCATTCACAGGCCTGTGGGTGCATCCATACCCATTACATCACAGGCAAAAGGACCAGAGCTCAAATCGTGGAAGCCAGCCTATAATCTCAGCACTAGAAAGTGGACTATGGGAATTCCTAGCCCTAAAACAGTAAGGTGGAAGAATGAATGATAAAACAGTCCTAACATCACCCCTGGGCCTCCAAACACAACAAACACAAGTACATTCAAGCGAACCCAGCACATGCAAGCACACACACACCATCCACACCTACCAACACAGGTACATTCAAGCGAACCAGCACATGCAAGCACACACACACCATCCACACCTACCAACACAGGTACATTCAAGCGAACCAGCACATGCAAGCACACACACACCATCCACACCTACCAACACAGGTACATTCAAGCGAACCAGCACATGCAAGCACACACACACCATCCACACCTACCAACACAGGTACATTCAAGCGAACCAGCACATGCAAGCACACACACACCATCCACACCTACCAACACAGGTACATTCAAGTGAACCAGCACATGCAAGCACACACACACACACACACACACACACACACACCCCTATAAAAAAAGAGTGAGTTGGAGTGAGTTATGTGCTCACATTAAGGAAGACTAAATGCTCTAGAAAGTCCAACTGTGCAGCCCAGCACACTACCTTGGCGACATGTACAGCCCAAACATGAACTGCAGTATCTAGCAGAGACTTATCCAGGAGGAGCTGGAATGCCCCCCAGAGAAGCTGAAACCTACACGTGTCTGCTTAAAGCAGGTTGGGGGGCATCTCAGCACCTGCATGCATTAACTAGGAATCTCCACCGCCTCCACATTCCACGGGTCTTTATTTCACTGCTGCAGTTTATAGATGTAGCAGTAACAACATCATAGGAAGGAGGCTGATCCCCACAAGCAGACCCCACAAAACACAAGGTTCCCAAATTTACCACAAACCTAACTAGCGTTCTTATATTTACCTTTACTTATTTTGACTTTTTGAGCTAGAGTCTCACTGTGTAAACCTGGCTGACCTGACACTCACATATGGGCCAGCCTGCCCTCCAGGGTCTCTTTCTCTAGTGAATGTAGCCCACTGCTCAGCACAACGTGCCTTTTCCTTGTCCCCATTAGCCACATCTTTCTTTAGAGAACCACCCTCTCCTCCACTGGGGAGCTGTCAGGTTGTCTAGGTGAGAAATTACATTTTCCTTTCAAGATGGCCCTACTTGTTTAAACTCAACAGCACAGCCTCAGATTCTTAGAGAGCTGATATGACCAGTGCACAGTGACATCAATGTTTCCCACAGTGAGCCAATGCAGTCTTTCTTCACTACTATGGGAATTACTTGTAACAAGGGCGCCCAGAGTTCAAGCTCACAGAGGCAGCCACCTCTCTACCACCAAGTGGCCAGCACATCAGGTTGCCAAGAAGATCAGGCCAGAGCATAAAGAAAAGTACTGGAGTCCTGAACAAAAGACATAAAGTACTAACCAATTCCAGTTACTGTTCCAGCCCAGGTAGTTGAATTTTGTTATCCGCAATCTGGTGCCTCTTACCTGCAGCCCTTTACATGGCAAGCGGAATGCTCTACATGAGAATTATGAAATCCGAGCAACCAAGGACAGTGGTAGTGTGGACAAAGCACCAACCCTATGCTCCCCACAGTTCTCTTCACTCTTATTGTCCACTGGTCGCAGTGCTGGCCTGTTCACCTCTCCACCTTCCTCCCCATCCCTTCCAAAAGTTAAATTTGCAGAGAACATGGACATGAAGAGGATTCATCTGGAGCGGCAGCTGGGACCTCCAGCAGCTATTGGAGAACTTATCTTGGGCAATTGCAAATCAAATAATGGAAAAATTGAGGGGCTAACTGCTCAATTTGTGAACTTAAGAGTTCCTCAGTTTGATACGTATAGGCCTGATTTCAGTTTCAAATCTCCCCAAGCTACTACGCAAGTTGAAAAAGTTTGAGCTCAACGACAACAGAATTTTCATATTAGCAGAAGAACTTCCAAATCTCATGCATCTAAACCTAAGTAAAAACAATCTGAAAAGTATCAGCACACTGAGCCTTTGAAAAAATTAGATTGTCTGAAAAACCTGGATTTATTTCACTGTGAGTCCACTAACTTGAAAGAGTGCCAGAGTATCTTCAAGTTCCTGCCCCAGCTGACTACTCGTAAGCCCCCGACTCAGATGCTGAGGTAGATGGTGTGGATGGAGAGAAGGATGAGGAAGAAGACAGTGAGAAGGAAGTTTGATGAAGAAGAGGATGAAGATGTAAAATGAAAAGATGATGAAGTCAGAGGTACGGAGGAATTTGGACATAATGAGAGAAGCTGATGGATGAAGAAAATGAATATGAGGATGAAAGGAAGAAGAAAGTGGGAAAGGTGAAAAGAGAAAGAAAGAGATGATGAAGGAGACAATCAAGACCCCACACAACCTCCAGAAACTGAACTATTCAGTATCAGTTGGACTATTCAAGGATTTGCTGTTTAAAAAAAGGTAGCTGTGGCTGGAGAGAGGGTCAGGGGTTAAGACTCTGCTTTGCAAGCAGAAGATCCTGAGTTAGGATCCCAGGTCCCATGTAAAAAACACCAGGTGGCCTGTATTTCAGGGCAGTCTGGGAAATCCCAGAGCAAAACAAGAAGGAGGTAGAAGCAATCCAGGATGATTCACAAAGTCACCTTGGTCTTCCACAGGGACACATGTGCCCTCTGATACACACACATACACACACACACACACACACACACACACACACACAAAACGAATGAATAAAGTTTAAAAAAATAAATAAGGTAGCTGTTATAAACCCCAGGACGCCCACCCAAAGAACAGTTCCTGTGACATTCCACCTTTTCTCCATTAACCCTTCTTGGTAATCTACCACCAAACCTGGGAACTACTCCTCAACAAAACTGTTAAATGTTTGGGGTTTTCATGTAAGACTCTTGCAACATGGATAGCTATGATTGGTCAGTCAACTGTCTTGGCTACCAGTCACACTGGGATTTTAACGACATTTTTTACTTTCTGTACAACAAGAAAAAACTTGGTAGTAAAATCTTTAACATTTTGAATGAAAAAAAAATCATCACGTGCTAGAAGCGAAGACAGTAATAGCTCAATGGTAAAGCTCTAGCCAACATACACAAGGCCTAGATGAGAACCTTATGCTACAAATAAACAGACCTGGAAACCAGACCTGCTGATACACATCTGCAGTCTCAGCACTTGCGAAGTGGACACAGGTTATCCTAAGCTATAGAGTGAATAGGAGGCCAGTTTGGAGCTATGTGGAACTTTTCTCAAAAACAACAAAAGAGAGATGGAAAGATGCCTGAAGGATTAAGACTCGGCCTTGCAAGAAGGATCTAAGTTCAAGATCCCACAAACATCAGTCAGAAATAGCAGTGGCCTGCATTCTGGCTTCAAAAGGTGGAGTTTGGGAAAGAGCAAAGCAATAAGAAAATAGAGTAATCCAGGATGATTCCCAATGTCACGTTTAGGCCTCTGTAAGCACACACACTCAAGTACCCTATTATATATACATCCACAGCAAATGTGTATGTGTGTGTGTGTGTGTGTGTGTGTGTGTGTGTGTGTGTGCACACGCATGCATATGTGTGTCTGCCATTCTTTCCTTTAAAAACCTTCATTAAGTAAACAGCACTTGATTAATGATGAGTAAGTGGAATTTTAAAAAAATTAGCCATTCTAATTAACCAGTCTATTTTGAACTGTCATTTAAAGTAAAGAAGTTGGGGGCTGGAGAAGTGGCTCGGGGCTTAAGCCTCTGCCTTGCAGGCGGAAGGTCCTGAGTTCGGATCCTAGACCCCCCACGTATAGACGCTGGGCAGAAGCGGGGGTGGCCTGCGTTTCTGGTCCTGGTAGGGCAGAGCCTGTGAATCCCAGGGCAGAGTAAAACAAGGAGGTGGAGGTGGTCCATAGTGGTTCCTGAATTCGTCCGTGGTTCTACACACACATACATACATACACACACGCGTACACACATACATGCACAATTGAATAAATAATAATTAAAAAAAATTTAAAGTAAAGAGGTTTACTCCTCAGAAGTGTTAAACCTGTGACTTTACAAGTGGCCAATTTCTACATGGTATAGTGTAATAACAGTAAGCTTGAAGAATGGTCGAGGTTAACACCAACCATTTCAGTACCTGGGGACAGGTTTTCAGCCTTGGGTCAATGGCAGGCTGAGTCCCCAGTCTCTAGGGAAATGAGCAAGAAATGCAAGGGCTCTGCTTACAAGTATAGCTGATGCCAACTAGAAAGACAGTAAATCTTTTGTAACCACATCGACAGAGTTTAAAGAATATAAAGAGACCTGGCAGGACAACTCAGTGGGTACGGTACCTGCTTGTAAACCTAGCAACCTGAGTTCACTCGAGAAACCCACAGGGCAGAAGAAAAGTTGACCTTTGACCTCCCCACCCGAGCACCATGGCATACATATGTGTGTACTTTCTCACTCTCAAATAATTTTTTTTAAATTTTTTATTATTTATTCAATTGTGCGTGTGGTATGCGCGTATATATGTATATGTGTATGTGTAGAACCATGGACAAATTCGGGAACCACCATGGACGCCTCCACCTCCTTGTTTACTCTGCCCGGGGATTCACAGGCTCCGTCCTACCAGAACCAGAAACGCAGGCCACCCCCGCTTCCGCCCTGGCGTCTATACGTGGGGTCTAGGATCCGAACTCAGGACCTTCTGCCTGCAAGGCAGAGGCTTAATCCCTGAGCCACCTCTCCAGCCCCTCAAATAATTTTTTTTTAAAGGAAGAAATGTGAAGAAACAGGGCTCGAAGCTTCAGCCACTTCCATACACTCTGCTGCTCCTCCTCCCCAAGCTACCTATGCCACACACTTGTGGAACTGGAACATCTGTGGGCTGCTGGGCAACTATACCACAGCATTAACACCTTCTGATCAGGGAAAAGACTCAACCCTAGAGCTTCAAACACAGCCACCAAGAGTTTTCTGAGCCTTTGGACAACCAACCACAAAGGAACTGTGCTCTGTTGCTTGTTTTCTAAGAACAGTCTGAAAAGGCAAATCCCCAGAACTAAGCACCCAGGATAAGCACCCTGTTAAGCCCGAATGTTCCCATCTTGAGTTGTCTATCTTCTATGCAAGAAGACTTGAATGCCGTCCTCCAAGGTCAAATGCAAATATCATTAATGACATCCAAGAATTCTCACAGCCCTAATAAGGCCATATATCTATTCATGCTTTTTTCTGGGGGGGAGGGTGGGAAGGAAAGATATGTACATGCATGCCATGGCACATGAGTGGAAGTCAAAGGACAACTTTCAGAAGTCTGTTCTCCCTTTCCACCAAGTGGGCTTCCAAGGATTAGAACTCAGGTCTCCAGGTTTGTGAATAGGAACCTTTCCCATTGAGCCATCTTACTACATACCTAGCCATCTCTCCCATCTTTTTTTGGTGGTATTAAGAATAAAACTTAGGGGGCTGGAGAGGTGGCTCAGGGGTTAAGCCTCTACCTTGTAGGCAGAAGGTCCTGAGTTCGGATCCTAGACCCCACGTATAGACGCTGGGCGAAACGGGGGGGGGGGACGGGGGGGGGGGTAGCCTGCGTTTCTGGTCCTGGTAGGGCGGAGCCTGTGAATCCCGGGGCAGAGTAAACAAGGAGGAGATGGAGGCGGTCCATGGTGGTTCCCGAATTCGTCCGTGGTTCTACACACACATACACACACACACATACATACATACACACACGCACAATTGAATAAATAATAAATTAAAAAAAAGAATAAAACTTAGGACTTAATACACACTAGGCAAGCACTCTTTCTGAACCGCTCCCCTATCCTTTTATAGTTTTTCATTTTGAGACGAAGTCTTTATAAGTTATTCAGGCTAGCCTCCAACTTGTGATCTTCCTGCCTCAGCCTCCCGAGTAGTAGGATTACAAATGTGTTCCACCACACTAGGCAAGTCTGCTCTGGATAAAAGTATTCTTAACACTCCAAATATAAAAAAAAAAAATCTACTGACAAGTACGACAGCATCTTAGTAGGAAATACGCCATGATTTAAGCACAGCAGCAACACTGTTTTCAACTGGGATTCAAAGACAAAGCCACCCGTTAACACCTTTCCCTCATCATTCGTCAGGTCTCAGAGTTGTATACAGAAAATGGACACCTTGTGCCGAACTCACCTGAGCTCTCTGCCTTCGTTGTACCGTCTACTTGAGGAGGCTCTTGGGGCAGCAGATTCCAAGAGCAGCTTCTGGGTGAGCCTGTTGGGGGGGGCAGAGTCTCTGCCGTCATCCTCATCTGCATCTTGCTCACATTTCCACTCCTCATCTTCATTCAAAGTGGGCAAATATCCAGACATGCCCTTCCCTGTCCCAGACCCTGAGCTCTGGTCACTGCAAACCTTCGGGCTCTCTGAGCCTGTCCTTGTGTATTCCAAATAAATGTCAGACTTAAGGAAGGACGGGTAGGTGTTCTCCTCCATAGTGGACTGGATTTCTGTCTGGGCCTGGTCGAACATGGCGGGATCGATCTGCTGCTTCATGACACAGTCCTTTATGAAGCTCTTAGTGGCCGGCTTGGTTTGCCTGGACACAATACCATTGCTATCTAGGATGTACTTTCGGTAGATGGCTCTAGCCAGCTTCAGCCTCTTCTCCTCATTTGAGTCGCAAGGCTCAAGCTTCCTGAAGCCACTGCAGGCAAACCAGAAGTCCAGGAGGTCAGCACAGCCCTCCTGCTTCAGGAAAGTCCTGAACAGGCTGATTCCATCTTGGTCATCCAGTAAAGAGTGCAGTGATTCAGCCCATCTCAAGTATGGCGGGGTGGGGGAGGCACTGCCCTCAGGTTCGTACCCCAGGTCCAGATCCGAACGCCTTGGGGTAGCTGTGGAGGTCTCACTTTTAGTGCTGGCACCTTTCCCAGTGTAGAAATTGTGGCTGACAGGCCTCGGGTCGGTAGACACGAGTTCTCCCTCCTCACCGGGTACTGGGGGTCGGGGGGCATCTTCAGTAAAACTTGCTCCGAGGTCCAAAGGGAAACCCTGCTCCTGGATATTCATTTTGGGACTCTGTGCGTCAGTGAACAATGAGCGCTGCACCCTAATACCTCAGTACTTACAGCTCCCAAGGGAATCAATCTGTCCTGTTGAAACCATTAAGAGGACAAGGATTAGGAACGATGGTCCACGGAAATATCAGAGGTTCCCTTGAGACAGACGCGCAGAGACACCCTCCCACTCCCACTCGGAGCAGAAATTCAGTGCAGACTTTTAATAGAGATGGACTTTGGTCACAGGGCTTGCTCTATCATTAAGACAACTTCTGGAAACATTAACAAGCATTATCTCTCACACTGAGTGAATGGCTGGAATGTGGCGAAAGAAATTAGTATCCAGGGGGCAGAAAAGCTGAGGAAGGAAGAGTGCTCATGGCCCCAGAAACCAGTTGCAGCATCAAGAATCAGCCCTTCACACAGGAAGACGATTACCTACCACCACAATGACACTCGGACACAACAACGAGGCAGCGTCCCTCACAACATGCACAGCCCCACGGCAAGATGTCCCTCCAGCTCTCAACATCTACCCAAAGGGGGCAGCTGATGGTGGGTCATTTTGCATATCATGAATCAGTGATGGAAGGACACACAGGCATTTTTATAATATTAACACACACCACTTAGAAATGCAGAAAGCTGTACTTGGCTGCTGACCCCTCTCTTACAAGGAGGCTCTCTTCTGATGCAATAGTGACTTTAACAGAGAAGATACAGAAAAAATGAAATCCAAAAATGCTTTTTACCTAAAAAAACCAAACACCCCAAAGTTCAGCTCTGCAAACTGAAAACCAAACCACCGCCCTGGGTTAGAGATTAAGGAACTACAGTTTCTGTTGTTGCATTGGGTTTACAAAGGATCCCACAGAAGTTCAGGCTTGGACAGAACTTTCTACCATAGTCTTTGATCCTTCCTGCTGTACCTTCAAGAGCCTACAGACCCTAACCTCTGGCTCTGCCTCTCAACCTAACCAAGATGACTACAACATACCCTGCCATGCTACGATCTCAGCTACATGTGGCCTGGAGAAAAGGCTTCACACGCATGCCAGGTTGAATACCCAGAGTACTGGAGAAGCCAGAACTGCAAAATAAATCTTCGCAGCCAGAGCCAGGCACGGTAGCTCATGCTTGTAACCCCCAAACTCAGGAGGCTGAGGAAAGTGGATTATCATGAGTTCAAAATTCAAAGCTAGACTAGTCTACAGAATGAGACTCTGCTCCCTCCACACCCAAAAAATGCACTGGTGTAGATCTGTGATGCCATAATTTGAGTAGCCAAGGAGAAAGATCAAATGATCAAGGTCACCCTCAGACAATTAAGCTGGAGATTGACCTGGATTACACGAGACCCTGTCACAAACCAAGGGCCCAGCAAGATAGCTCAAATGGGGTAAAGGCACCTGTACACAAACTGAAGACCTTACTTCCATCCTCAGAAGCAACAAAAGAGAACCAACCTCCAAAAATTGTCCTTTGACCTCTACCTATGAGCCATGGCATGTATGAATGAATCTCGCTCTTAAATAAATACATAAATAATATATGAAATAAACAGCACCACACCAATCAAAACAAAGAAGGACTCTCCTTAGCTACTACTAAACAATGCTGGGCCTTGACCGCCATGAAATCCATTTCTACTCACAATGCACACACTTCACCTGCTAGCAATGTTAATGACTAGAACACTAATGGCTAGAAGAGGAATCGAGTGGGCCACAATAGTGACATTTCTACAGCTAATGACCTCTTAGTGGGCTATAATCTCAACCTCAGCAGGACAGCCTATTTAAGGTCAAGGGCCACATAGGCTATGGCCTCTTGATGCTCACAGACCTCCCCACATTCCCCCTCTTCAATTACAGTCACTTTCTGTGAGCCCTGCCAACGTGCAGAAAGCACACCTTGGGTGTCTTCAGCCCCACACCAGTCCTCATGTCTACCACACTCTTACCCAGGATGCATCACAGGAAAGACGGTCCACAGCCCTAACTACATGAACTACTCTCACAGAGGCAGGCAGTCCACTGGCCTGAGAAAGAATTAGTCACTGGAAATTAAAAACAAAAGGGTGGTCACTGTCGATTTCTTGACTTCAAAGTAAAGCATTGCATTACTGCCCTCAGCACCTAGTGCATGGCCCTCCAAATGACCAGCATGCACACATTTTAAGACACTGACAAAAAAGGAGAAGGGCCTTCATCCCAGATGCCAAATACCAGCTCTCTGCAGCCACTGACCCATCAGATTATCGAAACTGAAGGGAATTCAAGATGCAGACCTTGATTACCAAGTATAGTTACCTTTCAAAATGCATATGTTACTACAAGTGTGAACCAAGTCTTCCTAATCATTTAAAGCTACTTTCCAGAGCCTAAAAGAAATGCATATTATAATTCACATCTATCTTTGGCAGTCAACTAAGAAAGATCTTTACTATCTCTAGAAGCACATGAACACCCCCATAAATTACTGACACTGAAACACTCCGATTTCAAAAAATCTCTGGGTCCCCACAAAAAGATACTAACACTTAGGGCACACACAGACATACCACACATACAACAGCTATGTTATTTCCGTAAGAGTTCAACCAAATCTATACCATAGTTTGCAACTACCATCTATAAAGTAACTCCATAAAGGGAATATGCAAATCTGATACCATATTTAAAATTCCAATGCCAATTTAAAATTGGCATTGTGAAACTACATGGCCTTGGTTATCATCTATATGTGTGAATATACTCATTTTACTCAAATATAACATACAAACTTTTGATTTACATTGAGTATGAAAGTAGATACATAATTGGTATTTTCTCCAACTCTTTTGGTTCTAAGTTCTTGAAGGATCATGGCCATTTATTCATATCGAATCCATTCTCTATCACGTAAATTTTCAATGACCAATGTGACTAAAAAGAAAATCCAGTTGGGGGGCAGAAGAAGTGGGAGACTAGGGTTTAGGGGCAGGGTATGATCAAGATTCATAGTACACATTATGAAACTGCCAAGAGTAAAATTAATTTAAAAAATTCCATTTCTCTGAAATAAATATAAAACAAGTCAACAGCTGCTGAAAGAAATCAAATCCCTGTGCTTCACGTGCTTTCTCACCCTTGTCTGTAGTGGAGGTTCCAAAAACTGAAAGCAGTTGGTGCTGGCTGCATTAACACAGTGGGAGTGCGCTCTCCACAGCAGCCTGCAGGTCCAGGCGTGCATACACCTTCCTAAGTGAATTTGGAGATAGCTGAGAAAGTCTTCGTGAAACTGATGTATTTTTTCTCTACTGTCTTCGTACCTGATTTCATAGGGATGAAGGAGCAAATTTACAGGGCGGGAAGGGTTCAGAAGCTAAGACCTACTTAAACCCGAGACAGAAATGTTTGTAGGCAAGGAAGGCATCAGCCAAACAGTAGCACACGAGGACAACTAGGCTTCTGGCAAACGAACCACAGCACAGTCGCAGTGCTCCTCCTGGGTGCCCGCTTGCCCCTATTTTTAACTTTTTCTTTCCAGGGATGGAGCTTACGGGAAGACCCCCCCCCGCATGGTTTGGCCCCAGCAGCTTCTTTGAGCGCGCCCACGCACGCCCGCAACACGTTCCAGGCCCAAAGACCACGGCTGGCACACAGCCCTCTGCAAACAGCCTCCCGGGCTGCAAGACCCTGCCCAGAATGCAGGGTCCTCCCTCCTACCTTGTCACGTTCCGGGACCCAGGCCTCGTCCTCCCTACCCGCTACCGCCACCCGCTCCCTGGAGGCCGACCTCGCGGCCGCTCCCCGCGCACCCTAGCACACCTCGCCTTCCGCACCCCGGTCGGAGCCTCCCGCTCCGCGTAGCTCCCGCCCCCGCAGCCCCGGGCCCCGCAGCCCGCGCCCCGGCACGCCTCCCGCCCGCAGCCCGCGCGCCTCTCTTCCGGGTCCTCAGCCGCGGGCCTAGCGCGGCCTACACCGCAGCCCGGGCTGGAGGCCGCGGCAGCGCGCGCCGGCCCCACTACTCACCCGCGCGCGGCGGCTGCGGCTGCGGCTGCGGCGGCGGCGGCGGCGGCGGCGGCGGCGCGGCCCCCGGCCCCGCGCACCCCATGCGCTCAGCAGAGGCGCGACGGGCGAGCCGCGGCGGGGGCGCGGCCAGGGGCGGCCCCCATCGCGGCGGCGGCAGCTCGGCGGCCCGAGACCCGGAGGCGGCGCGAAGCAGGCCTCTGGGCGCCGCCGGGATTCGGCCGCCTGTTCTCAGAGGCCCGCTCCGCGGGGACGCGACTTCCACCCGACTCCAACGGGCTCCGGCGGCGGCGGCGGCGGCGGCGGCAGCGACGGCGGCGGCGGCGGCCGCGAGCGCTTCCCTGAGCCCGGAGCGCCGAAGCCCAGGCCCGAGCGCCCCCGCCGGCGCCGCCCGGAAGTGCGGGGGCGGGGCTTCGCGCGGGGGCGGGGCCTCCGAAGTAGGGGCGGGGCCGCGCCCGAAAGAAGAGTGAGGGCCAAGGCCCCCAGCCTGAGGCATCCCGCCTGAGACGTGGGTAGGGCTGGAGTTAAGGGGCGAGGCCGTGCGCACTGGAGTGCAGGCGGGTGTGGGTTGGAGTCACCAACAGGACA
The DNA here is from genome assembly GCA_023101885.1 of Typhlomys cinereus. Taxonomy (NCBI): domain Eukaryota; kingdom Metazoa; phylum Chordata; class Mammalia; order Rodentia; family Platacanthomyidae; genus Typhlomys; species Typhlomys cinereus. Next base: position 427,537 of record JALPQD010000336.1, read on the forward strand.
CCATCCCGGACGACTCCCGGGTGGGCAGCCACTGAATGCCCCCTGAAGGGTGACATGAGACAGTTGCCATTGTCTGCAGGCACCACAGCTTTGGCCCACAACCCTGGACCGGAGTGCAAGGAAGACAGACTCAGGTTATCCCCAGCTCGGTACGCACACTGTCACGTCTTGTTTCTAGGCTCTACACCACAAAAGGCGACCTTATTAGCTCAAGGGTCTTGATATTGCTGTTCCCAGGCCTGACCTGCATCGGTCGAGCCTCCCACTTAGTCTAGGCAGATAAAGGTGTCATAAGGTCTGTAAGCTGAAGATCCCAGCCCGAATGAGCCCAGACTGAAGGCTCCTCTTGGAGATGGTCACTAGTGCCCAGAGGTCCTGGGATCAGCGTGTTGGTGGGCAGGACTGGGCTGATCCCGAACTCAGTTGCTAGTGATACCCAGCCCCTCACTATTCCCTTTCCTCATACTCACTTTCCCCCAGTTGGTCTGAGACGGTGGACAGGACCAGATAACACTGTAAGGCATATGATAATGCAAGCTGTTGCTTGGATAGAAGCCACAGTTTAAGTGTTAGGTGCAAGAACAGGTGCAGGCGTTAGGGGCACTGGGATGTGCAAGCCACTCTGTTTTAATTTTTTCGGGTACTACCTTGGATCCAATCAAAGGCATGCTTCCTCCCACTGCGAGAAGTTCTACCAGACTAGGCCATCATGAGGGTGAGCTTCTCCTGTCTTACCGTTCCACCACATACACATTCTCTGTGGCATTCCCAGAAGAGACTGTAGGTCTGAGCCTACAAACCCACCTGACCAACTCTTGTTGCCACGCCAGAGGCTGAAGGTACTCCAAGGCAGGGGTGCACATCCTACTTGGCAGCCAGCTCTGGGATGACCACCTTTCAGAACCAGATAATGGAAGGCCTTGCAAACCCTCTGTGCTCCATCAACCATCCCCAGGGGGAAGGAGTCAGCAGCGCCAGGGCCACTGGTCCTGGGAGGTCATCTCCCTGCTGCTCATGACTCCGGACCCCTGTTCTCGGCAGTCTAGAGACTCCAGGCCAGCCTTACTTTGTAGACATGAAGTTTCAACTCAAGTTCAGTCTGCCCAAGGCTCACCTTGGCCATTAGCCTCACCTGGTGCCCATACTCTTTCAGACTCTCTCCTGAGTGTATCTCCCCATATCACCCTTTCTCAGGGCATCTTCAGATGCCACCTACATGCCTCCACTGTATCATCATCACGCTTTCTCCTGGACACAGTCGTTCTCAGTGCCCAGTTCCTCACCATTCATAACTCTCAGGCAAGAGCAGAAGTCCTGGCTTGGGCTTCCTGAACCATCAGGCTACCTCCCTCCTAGTTACCCACCAGTGGCAACTTCCTCAAATAATCCTACCCTTATCACCTGCATCCTGGGGGACTCAGCACAATACCTGATGTCCAAGGCTGCTGTGTGCAGGGAACAGCATGGGCAAGGACTACTGGAGTTTTCCAACTTGTCAGTTCTCTTCCTATTCCCATCACTGACAAGATCCGAGTTACAGACTAAGACGACAGGAGCCCCGTGGGTCCTGGCAGCAGGTTGCCTGTTCACATATGTCCAGCTACTATGACTGCTCCAAGTTCAAAGTCCCCTGACTACTGGAGAGTTCCTTGCAGTCTCTACCTAGCCATTCAGTTACAGATGCTCAGAGGAGATACTAGGTGCTTACTAGGTAGGCATGTCTCACAGATGGTGATGAAGTCCCGGATGCGAGATAGAGAAGCAGGACCTCCCAGGCACTGGCTCTGGGCTACCTCCCCACTCCCAAACCCGGGCCCCAGTGCTTGCCTTGATTCTGTAGAGCAGTTGCTGCGGCCAGACCAGGCTCTCAGGGTCAAATTCACGTCCATTCTCCTCCTAGCCCATGATGGTGGGTATCCCCAAGCTTTGGGACCAGAATAGGACCCTCGGACCTCCGGCTCCTCGGGCCCTCTGCCCTGCAGGGACAGGAAGGGAGTCAGGAAGCCTGGAGATGCAACAGACTGCTAAAGCTAGTTGTGGTGCAGCCTTGGGGGGCAGGGGGAGTACCCAAGAGTAGGAGTTCATGGGGTAGAGAGTAGACTAGAGGAGATAGCCAGGGAAGCTTTTGCACAGGGCTAGACTGGAGAGACCTTGAGGAAGGCTCGGAAGAGGGAATGGCAGAGGCAGGCAGTGGGGGACCTTGCTTCTAAGCAGTATATACCCTATTTCCACACACAGGAGCCTTACAATGCAAATAAATGCCCATTGCTCCAGGTGGGGCATTTGACCAGACTTGACATGGTACTATTCAGGTTTGTTTCCAAGACTCAAAGAAAAAACTTAAGATAAGAAATTAAGCTATTTCCTTCAATAGACAAAAGGAATGGTTTGAAATAAAGCAACCTTTGAAGCCTTCACTGAATTCATCCCCATAACAGAAAACCACCTGTGAAAAGTCATCTTGAAGGAAGTCACCAAAGACTGCTTGGGATGTGTGTTGGGGAGGGTCTTGCTTGATGATGCCCCCAGCAGAATGCTAGCTATTAGACAGCTACTGTTTATGTGCCAGTTCAGGAAAGACAAGGAGGGACCATGTTGATCTCCAATTCTAGAGGAAGCAGGGAATCTTGGGCTCCACTGGCTTCAGGCTGTCTCTCTCCTTTTTCCACAACCCACTGCAAAGGTTCAGGACATGGAAGTAAGCAAGTGAGGCTCCTGCAGGGAGAGCACTTGGAGCTCTTGCGTGGCGCTCTTGCGTGGCGCTCTTGTGTGGAGCTATTCTGTAGAGCTCTTGCGCAGCTTACCAGAGTGCAGCTCCCTCCAAACCCAAACAACTCAGAAAGCTCAGATGGGGACTTGGCTGGCTCAGTGCTTAAAGGAGAGGACCAAGCAGTCCACTCAGTCAACTAGTCACCTTCCTGCCATAATCCTAGCTCCAGTGTTCTCTAGTCTTCCTTTTCCATCATCTCTGAGCTCAGGGCCCCTTGTGCCTAACAGGACAAAGTGGTGAGAAGAAAAGCCACAAGACCACACAGAGGTGCCAGAGAATATGTACCCGTGAAGGCAGGAGGAATGAGAACCTATCCAAAAGAGCTCACATAGGCTCTTGGGAGAGAGAAGTACTAGTGGGCTTCATTTCTCCCACTTTCCTGTGTATTTGTATGGGATATATACATGTGTGCATGTATGTTTGCATATGGGTGAGCAGGTACCTATGTACATGAGTGTACATGCATGTGGAGACTCAAGGATAACATCAGGAATCATGGATTGTTTTGAGGCTATTTCTAAATCCAAAGCTTGTTGATAGAGCTAGTCATGCTAGCCAGCTTGCCCTGAGAATTCCCAGTCTCCACCTTCTGGGGCTGGAATTACAGGCAAACTGCTTCACCTGCCACCACTTTACATGGGACATAGAGATCTGAACTTTGGTCCTTTGACGTACACTTTAACAACTGAACCACTTTGCTGCTCTCATTCTATACTTCCTCCTCTTTCAAAACAGGGTCTCACTATGTAGCCTGTGCTGACTTCGAGCTCATCTTCCTGCCCTATCCTTCTGAGTGCTGGGGTCATAGTTGTGTCTCACCAAGCCCAGCATAAGTTCTATTTCCCTCTGCATTCTTCAGGAATGTTCTGCAGTGACATGACTGTTTTGATCTGGTGGAAGCCCTAACAACTTGAGGCAGCTGCCATCTTCCAGTTGATGTCAGTGTATAACTACTCCTGAGAGCAATGTGACAGCAGAGACAAGCACCCAAGGGAAATGGCCACAGAGAGTCTCGACCACTTCGCCCCATGCTCATCCAGGGCAGGGCCACGCTGGATCCAGCTCCGCACTGGTAGCTCCTTCACGACAAGCCCCTTGAGGCAGTCTTCCTCTTGCCTCAACCCGCTGCGTGTGCTTGGCGCTCTCATGTTGTATCCTTCTTGGCACTTGTGGATTTCCCAACGGGAACATGATTTTGCCCGAAATGCTGTGTTTCACGTGACTCCAGGGTCAGCCACTGTTAACACTCCTGACAATCACCACTGAATGGAGGATTCTGATGGCTCCTGCCTGCAACATGTCATTTCAGCTACATATCTGCCCTCTCTCTCCAGATAGGAAGCCCCTGCCTACAGAAAGGGTAGAGAACGAGTCACTCAGCCTTGCCGGCCTGGGGTCTTGGAAATGACCGTGACCATCACTGCTTGCTCCTTTGGCTCAGGGTCTGGGGTTACTACTGCCCCAGACTCAATTGACTAGGACCACTCTCATTCTCTGGGGCAAGCTCCAAAGTTGCCCATACCCATTTCTCCAATGTTCAGTAGACCTGACCCAGCATACTGTCCCTGCCACACCCCAGGAGTCAAGAGCCATCCTTCGAGGCAAAAAAGTGCTGCCAATTTTTTCCTAAGGGTGGGGCTGGAGCCCCTCGCACTTGGGTGAGCCCTAAGCAGCGAGTCCTCCCAGGCGCAGGCCTTCTAACAGCACAGGATCTGACCTCAACTGTACTAGGAAGATTCTTCCACACATTGTCTCTCTAAAGGGTGTGAGCCCCAGGAACGTGTCTGGGGGGTTGAGGAGCAGGGGCAGGTGCCAGGAGGTGTCAGAATCAGCATGTAGAACGGAAGGTGTGAGGCCCTAGTCGCTCGTTCTGTGATCCTGTCCTGGAAAGTAGGACAGGGCATCCTACCACCAGGCCCAGCACCTCCCCAACTAGGAAGTCTTGGGTACGTGAGGGAATGGTACCATCTCCATGGAGACTTGGCGCTTGCTGTGTATGGGTAAGGCTGAATGAGGCAAAAGGAGGCTCTTTCAGAGACTCACGTGTGACCCTGCATGAACAGGTTTAAATGACAAGTGCTTATTGCTGGCTGTGACCAACTGGGCTTCTCACACATGTATTACGATGAAAGGCCTGTCAGCCACCTCAGTCTGCAGCATCAACTCCCCAAGGGCCTGAAGGAACCCAGCTGGTGGTCACACTGCTCTGCCCAGCCTCGAGCCACTTCTTGCTGCCATCCTGGGTATACCTGCCCTCCTGCAGCCCACTGTTACCTTTATCCTCTGCCCCTCCCTAGGCACCCTTCCCTTTCCTACCTCTGCCCACAGACCTCTCTACATGCAGGAACTCTTGCATCCCTATGAAAGTTATACCTGACTGAGCTCAGTTTCACCTGACAAACCTTAATAACCCTTCACCACCTCAAGAACCAACAGCCACCTCCCCTTCAGCAGGTGTCCAGAAGACATCCTGACAGAGATGAAGAGATGCTCCCCAGGCAAGCCGGCGGTCGCACCCTTGGCCCACCTGGCCCCTCTTCCTGCTTCTGTCTCCCACTGACACCTGCATACTCCACTGCTGTGTGGAGATGTCTCTTTCGGCTTCCTAGGAGCCCTGCAGCCGCTGCGGCCAAGTTCTAAGTATGTGATTATGTATGCTGGGGTCCCTCCAGTCCCTTTGTTACTGCAGAATCTGTCATGGCAAACAAAAGTTCACTGGATTAGCCACAGTGGATTAAAAGATTTGCTTCTCAGAATTTACCTAACAACCTAACAATCACATCGACAGCAGCTTTCAAGCCCCAGGATGCATTTGCCAGGCCAGCTGAGAGCTCTGTAGGCGGGACCTGATTGTGGTGGCTGTACATAAAGCCATGACCCATCCTCACACGCAGCACTTTTTGATTCCTGTAGCTGTCTCTGGACAGACCTTGGAGAAGGGACAGGATGACAGGATGCGAGTAGAAGATGAAGGCCCAGGTGAGGGCACTAGGCCTGGCCAGGACTACCTTCCAGGGCGCATCTTGGATTCAGCCTGCATTTGGCCTGGCCCCTGTGACGTAGCCACGCAAGTCACACACGGCAGCAAAGACAGGGACAACATGGAGGGTAGTCACGGCATTCGGACTCTGCTATGTTGTGGCGCATGGTCCCTCCACTGTCACCCCACTGTATGTTCTCCTGCCCACATGTGCACACACACACATGTCCACACCCCCATGTGCACCCCCCCACATACACAGAGTATCCCCCTTTTTGATCTCCAAGGGGACTCCATTGACAAGCCCTTAATCACAGCTGCTGGCGCAGGGCTGTGCTCTGAAGTCCCGAGTAATGGGATTTGGTGCTTCGGATGCATCTGCGCCGGCCGCTCCCGTTATACGTGGACATTTTTTTCCTATCGCTTCTTTTTCTTTTATCTTTCTTTTTTTTTTTCTTCTTTAAAAGAAAATGCTCCTTAAACCGTGCCGACTTGAAGCGGCTTGTCGCTCAGCCCAGGCATGGTGGCCAGGACACTGAAGGCCCAGGCCGGTTGGGGGTCTTTGATTCCGCTTCTGTGTAGAATATGCCGTAGGAGACCTACCAAGGCGGCTTTCCGGCCATGTGGTAGGTTCCATTCTACTCATGGACTTTCTTTTGTCTCCACCCCGACCCTTCTTGGGCCACAGGGGAGAGAAGATCCAGGGCAAGACTGTGGTGGGTGGGTGGGTGGGTATGCATGTGCCTGACAGTGGGATGGGCTGAAGGCAGGCCCACAGCCACAAGAACAATGGGCTTCAAGGACCACCTGCATCCACCTGTCTGCCCGTGCTTCCGTCCATCTGTCCACCCGCCCGGCTTACCTCACCTGCCTGGCTCCAAGCGCCTGATCTCGCCCCTCTGTCCCGCTGTCGGCCATGATGGGCTTGGCTGTCGGTCCGAGCACTTTCAGCCACTCCAGGAAGCCGGTCCCTGCTCTTGGCCACTGTGTGGCTGGGAGGCAGAAGCGTGACTCTAGGCTGCAGCTTGGGCTCCTGCCTCCGATTGGCTGAGGCAGGGACCAGATGACGGGCCTCAGAACCCTATGGTAGCCATGGCAACCAGCCCCTTTAGACACCGCCACCCCCCCCAGCCACTCTGTCTGCTGAGGGAGCAGACAGTGCTGCCAGTGGGCTTGTGCTGGGGTCCCTCAGAGGGGTGAGTGGGTGTGGCCACATGGTAGTTCTTAGAAAGCTGCTAAAGCATTTTCCTGTGTTTCACACATATCCTGTGTAAGGGACCTCTGTCTAATGCATGGCCTGTTCTGGGTCATTCCATGCCCTGCCCTGTCTGATTACCCCCCTTCCCAGCTAAGGTGGAAAGGAAAGAGTGACCTTTGAAGCCTCTATCCAGAGAAGGACTTCAGGTCAGGCTTGCCCCAGGGGCTGAAGGCCAGACCTAGTCTGGAGAAAACAGTGAGTGGCAGAAAGTAGAAGAAAAAGGAGCAGATTCCCCCCAACCACAGGTGGTGACAGCCTACCTCAGATGATAAAAAGCTTGCCAATATTCTCTGCCCACGACTCCCCCTGCACTCTTATCCTGGCTCCCTTGATCATCGGACATAAGAACCTGCTACCAACAGCACATCAAGGGCCTTCCAAGGCCCTGGGTGTGGCCTCCGTCCTTGGATCTTGAATCCCACCTGGAAGAGCTCTAGAACCTGATCCATACTCAACAGACAGGTTGTCCACCAAATACACACTCTTCTCTGAGTACAGAACCCACTGGAGAACGCTGCATCCTCAGGACAAGACAGCACAGCACCCCAGGGTGTTCTAGGACACCTCAAGAGATCAAGGATTCTCAGCATGGGTATAATGTCATCCTTCCAGGACTGGCCAGATGTTGCTGGCCTGTGAGTAACCTTAGAGTCCCAAACACTTCTTTCTGCCCTATGATACCCAGAAACAGCCCAGTCTGTCTAAATACTCTTGGAAGCAGCACTGTACAGTTAGGAGCCCTGTGAAGCCCCTAAGGGCCATGCAGGCCTCAACCCACGGCCCAGACCAGACCTGCTGAGTGTATACTGGTGAACTTTCAGGACTGTAAGAAGCAGGCATGACCCTCCGGTTCCTGAAAAATGGCTAGAGTGCTGGAAGCTAAGTAGCCAGTGAGGTGAGTCCTGTAAAAGCCAGAGAACTAAGGTGCCAAAGGTTCTCATATTCAAAGAAGCAGGGTCAGGACCAGCAGAGCTGGTCTTGGGGACCCAGGCTTTAATAAGGGCCTGCCTGTGGCAACTCAGACTGTCTTAACCAGCTCTAACATGACTCAGCTGCTTCATACTGGCTGTGCCTAGTGCCTCCTGAGCTGCTGTCACAAGAAAGCACCTTGAGGAAACTCTCCATCATTTGGAGGTCACTGGCACCAAGTCTCACCTAGGGGAGAGTGGAAGGCGGGATGGCAGGCTGTGGTGCAGGGGCTCATTCTTAGAGAAGCTGAAGTAGGTTGCAGCTGAGGAACCTGCTGCTGGCAGAACTCACAGGGAGCAGCAGGGATCCAGGTCAGGTAGCTGAGAAGAGGCAGGAGGCCTCATGGAGACCACACGACCTGACCTATATCCAAAGCTCACAAAGGGTCAAGCTGTTAGGAGGCACAGATCAGATGGTGGAGGCTACCATGCACAGGCAAGGCAGAAAGAGACTGGGTTTCTGGCAGCTCCTTGAGCTCCTAAAATGCGGGCAGGGTGCAAGGCAGGGCATGACAGGGCCTGCCCACTGTCCCCTACCATCCTGAACATCTGAGCAGGGCTTAGCATGCAGGTGAGGCCCTCAGAAATAGATCAGATACATGGGCTAGAGAGATGGCTCAGGGTTAAGACTCTGTCTTGCAATCATAAGATCCTAAGTTCTGATCCCAGGTCCCATGTAAAAACATCAGGTAGAAATGGCAAAGGACTGAACTTCTATCCCTGGTGGGCGGAGCCTGGGAATTCCCAGCACAAAGCAAGGAGGTAGAAGCAATCCAGGATGATTCCCGGAAGTCACCCTTAATCCTCCACGGGAACACACAGTGCCCTCTGATACACACACACACACACACACACACACACAAATAAATATTTAAAAACAAAAACAAAAAACAGGACAGATACAGAGCTCCAGATTGGGCCCACTACCTCCTGTCTCCTGTACCCATGGTTGGCAGAGACCCTAACCTTCCTGGCCTTGCTTGCTTCCATTTCAGGTCTCTCCTGCCTGGCTCTAAGGCAGCTCCCTTGCTCCTCACAGGCAGACACTGGCATTTTGACACTGGCTGACCTCGGGCCCTGCTGTTGTGAAAACATGAGGGTATATCTGTCAGTCAGGAACCCCCCTTATAGGAAACACAGGTAGAGTCATTTCCCAGACAGGTTCACACAGCTGGCAGCTCAGCTTGTGGATCATGGGTGACAGCATTAACACTCTACGTACCCCCAATCTGGGACTACGTACCCCAGAAGATACAGGTCACTGTGCATACAGAACCTGCTGGCTTCTGTTGCTTTATCTTGGGGAGGGGTTGAGTGTAGATGTGACCATCAGTTTTCCAAGCAAGGACAGTTGTGAAGTTGGGCGTGGATCACATCTGGAATACCAGCAATGAGAAAGCTCAGGCAGGAAGAAGACTCAGGTTCAAGACCGGCCTGGGCTACAACAGCCAGGCCAACTTGGAACGTGGGCTAGAGTGAGATCCTGTCTAAAAACAAAGTGAGAATGTGGTAAAAGCAACGCCACAATCCATCAGAAGGAGCTGTTCCAAGAGTCAAGGTCAGGACCCTCCCAAGTTCTGCTTCAATCCTGCCAGGCCTTCCACAGACAGAAACAACCCCAGGATTCAGGGAAGTGACTAGCAGTGACCTGCCTGACAGTGGCAGCCAAACAATGGCCAGTCTGAGCCAACCCCACCTCATCCCCTGGCCCAGAAAACACAACTGCAAGAATCAATGCTACCAACATGTATACAGTTGCTCAGGTCACCACCTCCCGTCAGGAAGACCAAAGTGGGAGTTTATAACCCACGGTCCAAAGTCTAGCCTTCCACCTGCTTTCACCACATCTCCCTCCAAACCAGCCCCGGGCCTCCTGAGGTCACAGTCAAACCTAGGGGTACATGCCTGTAATTCCAGCACTCAAAGGACAATAGCGAAAGGATCTGGAATTCAAGGACAGCCTGGTTTACACAAAAAAATTGTCTCCCCCCCTCCAAAAAAAAACGATAGGTCCTGCCAGAGCAGGGCCTTGGTAATGAAAAAAGGATAAGCAGACAGAAGGGCAAGTCAAGACAAATAGTGGAAACATCCTCTCTCACAGCAGGAATCCAGTCCTGGTTGGAAGAGATTGGTTTAAACTGGAGCTGAAGACGGGAACTCCCAGCACAGTGACCACCACACTGGTGATTTAAACTGTGCGGTGTAGCCTTGCAGGCCAGCACTGCTTGTTCTGAATAAGACTCCAATAATTTTTCAGAGTTGGGGTGTCCGATGGCATGTAGGGACTGAAGGGCTGCAGTAGACAGACTAAAACACTGCAGCATGCCCACAGGCTCTGACCAACCCCCAGATCTCACCATGGGCTGAGTCCTCGTACACCCACAAGTCTGCATGGCTTCTGCAGACACATCTGTCATCATGAGCACTCCCCCTGCAGATCCCTGTATTGGTTAGCCAGTGAAAAGGCCCAAGACAGACCGTGCCTGACTTTCCCTTTTGCACTAGCTGTGGCCAGTTCTAGGCTGTAGGGACTCGGGTCTCACCACCATCTCCTTCCCCTTCTACAGAGTTTACCGGACCCTCTCCCTGTCTTCCCCAGAAAAGGAAATAGACCTCCATACTCAGGCATCTAAGCCCCCAAGCCTCAAGGTAAAAAAGCTTCCAGACCTGACTCTTCCCTCAAGCCATAGCCCTGTCCACAGAGAAGATAGAGACATCGAGGGGCAGGAGGTCATGGCTCCCAAGCCACTGTGGTGCCGCCGACACCATTTCAGGGTAAGGTGCTGACAGATCCTCCTGATTCTAGAGGGCATCCCACAGAGACCTCTCAGTCCTGAACTACTCCTCGACCTCCCTCGTCTCTGGGCAACATTTCAGAACAGGCAGAGGAAGAGGAGCAGTGCCCTACAGAACAGTGGGAGAGGAGCTCTACCCAGCAGCATCCTAGATGACCCAACTATGAGGAAGCCTTTCCCAGAACGAAGGTACACACCAAAGAAGACCTGTCTCTACAACTCAGGAGGACCAGCAGCTGCAGTCCAGACAGCCCACCTATGTCTCCGGGACAGGGGAATGGCCAGGCCGGGACCACGCGCAAGGACTCCAGTCTTTCGAGAAAAACAGCACACACAGCTTGGCTCAGACTTTACTGGCTCCCAGCTCCATGGGCACCATACATGCTGCAAGCACGTGAGCGCACGGTTCCACACCTCCAAAGGGTATTGGGGCAGAAGGCTTCTTTGAAAAGCCCAACAGGAGCTGCATGGCTATCGGCTGCCAACTGGATTCACCCATTGCACACAAGTCGTCCTTGTGGCTACCCTGGCTGTGTCCACAGTACTAAAAGCCCACAGGTAAGGCTGGTGGTCAGTTGTGGTCACTGGTTCTCTTCTGCACCACCGTGGGCTCCGACAGCGCCTGCTGCTTAAGCTGCTTGACCAGCTCCTCTACGTAGACCTTGAACAGGGGCACAGGGTCCTAAAGGGGAGAGGTCGTGGTGAGGCTCAGCGTAGACCAGAGTTGTCGTTCTGGGACAACGGGAACCAGCTGCTACTGGTCAACATGCAGAGGACGGGCAGTAGAGCAGGACCAGGAAGGGGCAGGTGCAGCACCAGATCACCAGGTGCATGCCACCTTCATGGAAGAGCCTGCCCACGAGACCATGACTGTTCTCTCAGGCACCCGCGTCACATGCCTGCCTCTGACTTCCTGTCCTGGCAGCCACCGTAGGCTGCAGGTAATTCTGGGAAAAAAGACACAAAAGGAAGCGAATGCCTTGTGCCAAGAGTCTCTTCCCTGAGTGTCCGAGGCACAGAAGGAAGGAACTCAACGGGAAGATGCACACATGCTGCAGATTGGCAGGGACTAAATGGCATTGAATGGTGCACAGCCTCTCACCCACCCAGCCTCTCTCCGAAGCAGCAGCCATCCCCAGGAGCTGGCACATTCCTACTCACCTTCTCCTCCAGGAGCCTTTGCTTCTCCATGGCCTCTTCCAGCGTCAGGCCAACCCATTCAGCCTCTGCTTCCGGGATGACGAAATCCTGGGCAGGCAAAGGGAAGGTTCGCTGAAGCTCAGGGACAGCCCAGCAGCTTCAAGACGAGGCAGGATGGGAAATTCCTCACCTTATACTTGTTATAGATGGCTGCCCTCCGCTCAGGGTCCTCGGGGTGTAGCTGGGGGTCCTGACGGGAAAGCCTCAGCAGCATCCCCCGCTTCAGATCCATGCCAAACTTGGAGCACAGGTCCTCCTTTGGGGTCTAGCAGAAGGCCCACATGGAGCCAGGTGTAGACCAGGGCCCACTCATGCCACCAGGCTCCTCCTAGCTGCTGACAGCTCCAGACCAACCAGACATTGGGGGCTGTAGCACCAGAGCCCAGGCATAGCATGTGTCAGGCCCAAGACAAGCCCAAGAGGTGGCCGTGCTCACGCATGCTCCTTGGGCGAGGGAGCTGTCCACAGCAAGAGTCACGTTCTGTTGTCGGTGTCTGCCGTGGCTACCCTAGGTGCCCCGCTCTCCAGCACTGCACTGCTCTATACCTCCCTAGATTCCCTTGAGTCTGACAAGACCCCACAGTGCACTGACCTCCACTTACCTTGAGTATATAGAAGTCAAACCCGTAGGCCTTGTCGATGAGGTCCAGGGTCCGCATGGTCACCGTCATGGTGAACTTCTTGTCTAGGATTTCACTGTACAACTCACGCTCGAAGAGCTGAGGCTTCCACACTTTCTTTACCCTCTTGGAGAGCTGCAAGTGCAAGAGGGACCCCATTGACTCTAGCGGTGTCTCCCTACAGATCAAGTGGGGCCAAAGCACCTGGACTTAGACCACTGACTACTGTTGAAAGACACCACCCTTGGTGCTGGCCCTTGAGGCGCACCTGGAGACATGATGCTCACAGGCTTGGCCAAGATTGCTGATGTGTTCCAGATACTGCGCAGATGGAAAGGCCAGCAGACTGTGAGACCTTACAGGAGTTGGCCAGGAGCAGAATCCCGCCGCCACAGCACATTGCAGTCTCTGTCTCTTGCAAGGTGCCCGGCTCTGAGCTTCTTAATTTTGTTAGGAAGAGCAAAGCTAACCTCCTGTACCAGAATTCGGATGTCCAGAAAATGATACCAACCTCCCGTACAAGAACTAGAAAATAGAGAGAGGGGAGAGGGGAGGTGGGAAGACACCGACCTGGCACTTCTTTCTTCTCCTCATGCAGAACTCACACCAATCTTTCTTCCCGCTGTGGACGTGGCGAACTCACGTGCCGCGCCGCCAGCCCTCGCCTGTCCTCCCTGGTCTAGACCACCCCACCTCAGGTGTTGCTGCAGGCTGCCGATCCACTTGTAAGCATGCCCCGCCATTCGAGGCGTCCAGGACTGAGCCTACCCAGGAAACCCGCGCGTCCCGGACGCCCGAACACACCTTGTCGTTGTTGGCGTATCTGTAGCCTAAGATCACGCCTTCTCCGCCCCACAGCCCCTGCTGAGACTCCGGAGGGAAGAAAAGTGGGATGGGCACATCCTGCACGCGTTCCCGCTGCCCGTTCCGGGGGTTCCTCTTGAACTTGGCCCCGTGGGGCCGGTAGTGCACGGCTGCGGGCGTGCGCTCCTCCTCCAGCGAGCGCAGGAAGTGCGCGGGCAGCCGCGAGCACAGCCCCTGCCGCAGCCGCAGCCGCGGCCACAGGTGCACCGGGTACCTGTGCAGGGGCATCGCGCGACCCTCCGCTGCCTCGGGAGCTGCGCGCCGGCCCCGGAACAGGAACGACGTCACGAAGCCACACCTCCGCCCGCCGCCCATCGGCTCGGGCGCCTGTCCGTCCGAGTGCGTCCCGCCTATCCTTCCGTCTTCAGAGACCTCCGAAAATGTCCCGGGACAGTGGCCGCGACTCAAGGCACCGTTAGCCGCCAACTTAGCGGTTGTGAGTCGTGGCTATTCTGGCCTCGCCCCCCCCATATACCCTTTAGAAACGCAAGGGAGGAAAAAAAGGTAAACCAGTCGTTTGCCTTGAAAAATCACTGTAGAATATTAAAGTCATTAATCACATAAAAATATCCCTTCATAGAATTATTTCATCCCCGAAACAGTATATACATATTTCCCCTTGAAGAGGCCAGAGTGTGCTTTGGTGGCCGAGTAAAGGGCCGAGCAGTAGGGGAGGTTCTAGCAAAGCCGTAGCCTAGACAAGACCAAGAAGCCCAGTCCAGAGAGGCGCATCCCCGGCCTGGTCATCTCCGACAGCCTCACAGGGGCCACTAAAGGTAGGAAGGACACTACCAGGCCAGTCAGCCCGGAATACCCACGAAGGCCAAGCTGAGGCTCCAGAGCGTCCTCAAGTCTCAGCCAACCTCGAAGGGATCCAGGCTCGTAGCTCACCCAACAAGGGCCTGGAACGGGTGGGAGTGTAGGGGGTGTCGTGTGCCTTGTTGGGCCACACCTTACACGGCTGAGCAGCACCCTACTGCTCCCCAGGCTCATTTCAGAATCTGTGGTCCACAGCAAAGGACAGGGTGATGCACGTCGGGGTCCCATCAGCTCTCTGGTGATCTCAGTCTCTCCCCCAGCTAGCATCAGGGCAGCCCATGCCAAAGGAGGCTGGTACTCAAGGGTGGTTACTGTCAAAGATGCCAGTCTCTGGGATTTAAGATGCTCTTACCCCATGGGAGGGGCACCCCAGCTGCACAAAGGAACAGGGTAGCGGGGAGCCTTTCCCCACACTGTCAGTCACAGCACCAACCCTGTCCCTACATGGTGCCCATGTTTTCCCAAGGGCCACTGCAGAGCTGCTGAGACCTGCACGGGTCAGCCACCACCACAAGCGTGTTGAAGGGGAGCATCGTCTCCTTTGGAGGAGGCAGCCGAGGGTCTCGGGGCAATTTTATTCAGATGGAAACCAATCTCCTCTCCTTGTTCCCGTTCTAGCTAAGAGGTCATCAGAGCTACTGGTGTTCTCAAACTGGCCCTATCATGTCACAGTGTACAATTCATCTCCATCATTCCTGCAGATCTGGTAGTAACAGGGAAACTTCTGTGAACAAGCCCAGGGCTCAGCCTGCTCCTCCCGTGGTGGCAGAAGGAAAGCTGCACTCCCAGCCAGCAGGACGTGCCAGATGCTATGGGTGTAGTAATAGTTGTCACTGGTCATCATGGAGGTGTAGATAGCAATTCCCACAAAGGCCATAGAAATGCCAGGCAGGAGGTAGAAGACCCAACGCTGCCATGAGGTGGGGTAGCACTGGTGCCTGCGCCCACAGCGATACACCTAGAATAAACAGCCCAAGCAAGGTTGTCAGTCCAGACCAGCTGCGCCTGCAGTTCCCAGGCCCAGGGCAGGGTTCTCGAGAGCCTGTCTGGGCCCAGCGGCAGAGCTGAGGGTGGGTGCACGGCTGTTGGTTCTCTAGCACTCCTTACCCACATGGAAGCCATGATCACAAAGGCAAAAAGGCAGGGCCCCATCATGTTCCAGATGCCCCTGCGGTCCAGCTGCAAGGACATGGCGATGACCAGTGTGCCCAGGACAAACAGAACCTGATAAGACACAGATATGGCTTGTGGGATGGTGGGCATCTTAGGCTGGGCATGCTAGTCATCCTACAGTTCCCTACTACCACTGGTACCCTTCTTGTTCTCTTTGGAGTTGATGTTAGACCCTACCCTGCTCAGCCAACTGGAAGAGAAGTGTCCCTCTCCAGCCCCTGTAGTAGGGTCAAAGGGGAACACAGCATGCCCTTCTGGGAGCCAGGAGGTGGCACAGACACAGGTATAACAGACACAGCAGCAGCTCTCTGCCCAAGCACTCGCCTGCTCCTGCATCCCTGAAGGTGGCCTCAGATGTTCCCTAGGGAGGACTAACACTTCTAAGTCTCCCTTAGCAACTCTGCCGCCAGCTTGAAAGTTCATGTTCACCTTTACTCGGTTCACTAAATCCCAACATTTCAGAACCTTCGTTCTCCACTTTATGCTTTGAACATGGGGCTCCCCAGGGTGCCCCCTGGGGCAGTACTCGGCCTGTAGTTTAGAATAGACCCAGCATAAACATGAGGCAGTCCACGAGCACCACAGGGCTGTCTCCACTGGCCCAGTCCACTTGCCCCATGTCCCTGTACTGTCCTGGGACAGGGAACCCAGAAACATGACTAGGCTTCTCAGGAGACCTAGCTTTGGGTGGCTCTTCGGAATTGGGGGTCCTGAAGATCCCTGCCCCTACCTTCCTTCCTCAAGTCCCCCGCTGGCCACAACCTTCCTTCAAAGCTGTGAATTTTTCCCAGGGAATCTGGTCTTCCAAGGGCAACATCTGATGCCCAGTGCCCTAGCTTCTCTCTCACTCCCGGTTGACCGTGTGCTGCATGCAAGGGCTTCTGCTTCCCCGGAGGCCTCTCACCTGCTTTAGGACTGCCTTCAGGCGAGCCATGCAGAGAATGGTCACCCAAATGGATGTCCCGGAGCCCAGGAAATCGCAGTACTGTAGCGTGTCATAACTGAGGATGCACAACACTGCCTCCCCCGGCTGGTCGCAGGCATGGTAGAACTGCAAGGCAGGGCAGTGAGTGGTGCCCCAGACCTCTCCACCCACAGGTCCCCAAGAAGTGGACCAGGCCTACCGTGGAGAAGAACATGGTGTAGAAGTAGACCGAGGCCTCCACCAGGAAGCCACGGTGTGCGGACACAGTGATGGGAGCCAGGAACATGAGGTTGCTGAGTGTGAGCAGGAGTGCGGCCGACCTCTGCTGGGCCACTGTCTGGGCTGTGCTGTTGTCCATGCAGCTCCACCCACGCCAGCCTGGAGACCACACAACACCCAAGCATGTGTCAGGGAGGTGGCCGGCACTGGGCTCCAGGAGAGACTTCTGAACTTCAGAGCTCCTTCCTCACCCAGAAGCAGGCTGGATAGGCAGGCCATGTTGTGGCTGGTTAGGGGTGTGTCACAAGTGGAGGCAAAACAAGCATAGACAGGGATAGGCAGACATAGGGGTAAGTTAATGGGGTAGCAGATGTACAGACAGAGGGGGCTAGGCAGGTACATGCAGGCGTGGACAAGTGTGAATGGGTGTAAACATGTACATGTATGGCAGGTAGCTGGAGACAGTTGTGAAGAGGAAAATTGTGGGGCAGGTGTGTGAAGACACAGGCAGGTATAGACAGGTGTGAGGTGTGTTGAGGCACCACCACAGGTGGAAAAATCTGTAAGGGGAGGATATGTGTGGCAGGTGTGGGCATATATGTGTAAGCATGGGCAAGTGTGGACAGGTTTAGGCAGGTAGGGACAGGTATGGACAGCTATGAGCAAGTAGGGTCAAGTGTGGCAGGTATGTGCACATGGGAACAAGTATAGACAGATAGAAACAAGTGTGGACAGGTATGGACAAGTTTGGGCAAGGGAAACAGGTGTGGGCAGATGTGTAGACACAGGTACGGGCAGACAGGCACAAGTGTAGTCAGAAGGAAACAGAAACTGACAGGTAGGAACAGATATGAGCAGGGGAGACAGTATAGGCAAATATGAACGCACAGGCAGGCACAGGGCACGCAAGGCAGGCACAGGGCAGGCAAGGCCAAGATCAGGAGGCACCACCACCCCATACACAGCTCTGCATCTCTGTGACTGTGCAGTGTGGGCAGCACAGGACGACTGGGAAGGGCCTTGTGTCCCCGCTGTGCTCCAAGAGCCGCTCACCTGCCTTGCAGCTGCAACCTGCATACAAGTAGCCATATCTGCGAAGCAGGAGACACTGGCCATATGGTCCACAGTCTTTCAAACAGGGCGCCAGGTACAAAGTGGTCTCCACACGGACCACAGCTCGCTCACAGTCCCTGCAAAGGAGGGTCCACAAGAAAGCCAGCTGTAGTTCTCTATTGGCCCCTCTGCCAGGCTCCCGTGCCTGGCGCTGAGATTCCTGGGTTCCCACAGCCCAGAGGGAATGTCTCCTCCCCCTGCTAGTACTACTGTGGGAAAGCCCCTCCTAACATATGGAAGCCCCGCCCTTCATTGCCAACAGCCCTTGTTTGTTGGCCAGGCCCAGATTCACATACTCAGGCCTGTGGGGGCACACCAGCTGCAGAGAGAGGTACCAGCTGTCTGTCTCCGGGTAGGGGATGACGAGGGTGGCCATGTGAGCCGAGGTGCTCAGAGACATGGAGTAACCCTGAAAGAAGGCTGCGTGGGTGGGAAAGTCTATCAGAGGTGACTAGAGGGCCAGACAGTCTCCTCGCCAAAACTGCCTGCCCGGCATACCTGTGGTGCAATTGAGTGAAGTGTTGAAACCAAGGAAAGGCGAGGCAGCATTCACACAGGCCGCTACCGAGGTGCCATTGGTGATGCCTGTCTTGAGGGGAAGCAGTGCAGGTCAGCCCTGCCATGTCTAAAGGGGGAGTTCGGCTGTGTGTCCCGCACTGCAGCACAATCGTGCTCGACTCTGAGGCCCTTCCATCCAGGGCCTGGGTACCCACTCTAGATGTCTCTGGTTGTACCTAGGCACAGCCATGGTATAAGTGACAGGGACAGGGCTGCCCCTAGGCAAGTTCTCTATCTTCAGATGGACCCCCTTCGAGACCATGCCTGCTGGCGCCACCCCATCCCAGTCTCCCTGCATCCTGAGCGCCCCTGCATTCTGAGCCACGCTAAAGTCATGAGCCACAGTAGACAGCCCCAGTGCTCTGCCCGAACGGTACCTGGTTGGCCCTCAGGATGATGGTAAGGGAGCCTCCGCTGTCCATGCCCGTGTCTAGGCGGAGTCGCATTACAGAGGGTGTTTCCGGGAACACCAGCACGAAGACCCCGTCCAGGGGCTGGAAGCGTACAGACACCACATCCATGTCCTCCCTCATGACTGGGTAGTTCAAGAGACAGAAGGGGTCACTGCCTACCCCGCCACTCCTGCCCAAGTCCTGATGGGCGGGTCCCTGGGACAGCCGGCCTGCAGACATGGCATGACTCTGGTTTGGACTACTCTGAACAAGGTGCTGGACGATCACACTCCGTGGCCTACACGCTGTCAAGAGGACACGGGACTCAGACAGAGTAAAGCCTGGAGTTTCAGGGGAAGGAGGGCAGAGCCAATGCACCCCTCCCTCCCACGCAGCCCACCTGTGAGGGCCGCTTCCGCCATGAACACCACTGATACATGAGGTCCTGCCAGGCTTTCGGCTGTCACTTGCAGCCACCGGCCCCAAGGTGGTGAAGGCAGCAGCAGATAGCAGGACGGGCCGAGGCCGGTGCAAGTTAGCACCTTTTGGAAGTTTCTAGGTAGAGTGGCCGCACCCACCGTGAGACGCACAGGACAGTCGGGACTCTCGCTGGACACACAGCCCTGCAGCTCCAGGCGAAGCTCCTGGGTATACTCAGGGACAAAGATCCTACGGCAAGGTGGTAACTCAGACTAGCTCCGGCTCTGCGTTCACTTCCTCCAACCCTCTCAGGGAGGGCATCTGGCCCCTTTCAAGACACTAAGCTTTCTCATCTGCAGAGCAGGACAGTGACAGTGCACCAAACCTGAAGACCGGGACCGGCGTACATCCCTTGCCTCCCCCAAACCTCTACTCACTTGAGGTAGCTGGGAAGGGAGAGCAGGGTCTGCGGAAGGGGAACACTGGGCTCCAGGATGGAAACCTCGACCACCCGCATGGCCAGCATATCAGGATGGAAGATGTAGGCACAGGTAGGAACAAAACCCTAAGAGAGAGCCGGACAGGAAGGGTGAGGATCGAGGAAGAGACCTGGGGAGGAGGGGACCCCGGGGATGCAGAGTCGGGCAGCCAAGCACAGAGTAACTGTGCTCCAGCTGTAAGAATTTGGCCATCCATGCACCAAGGACGTCAACTCCCTCACCTTCACCTCAATCTTCTGAGATGAGGGGGGCAGGTGAGCAACCACAAACCAGTCCCCAGGGGCTGGGTGGGAGACGTTGACGGAGGTGTTGCCCAGTAGCATGGTGCTCAACAGCACCCTGATGTGGAAAGAGGCCTGTCCTGAGGTGTTGGCAGGGAAGTTGGTTCCCAGCGGGTTGATGACTGGAGGGGCACCGTAGCGGAAGTGCCTGGAGGACAGCAGACCAAAAGTCAGGTCCAGGGCCTCAGCCAGACATGGGCCTTAGGGACATGAGGCCGGACACCTACACAGAGATCTCTACGTCGGTGCACTTGGGGCCACCCTGGGACACATGCAGGAGCCAGCGCAGCAGTACAGTGTCCGGGGGCACTCTGAAGTGGAAGAGTCGGGTGCTGCCATACCAGCTGTAGAAGGACAGCTTTTGCGGAGCCTGTGAGAAGTGCTCAGACACCAGGCCAGGCTCTGTGGGGAGAAAGCAACTGTCAGCTGAGAGGAAAGCCTCCCGGGGTGCAGACAGAGAGAAACGAGGCCCCAGACGACAGAAAGGACTCAGATGTCAACTGAGGTTTGTCATGCACACTTTGACCTTCCGGCCAGAAGGTTTCTCTAGTGATCAGACACTTCCTGCAGGGCCAGGCGCTGTTCTGCCTCCTCCTGAAGACCTCCTCTCACCAGGATCCTGGCTTTCTCACCCCACAGCAGCTTCCAAACAATGAGCCTTGTGGCCCCCAATATCCACCACCCTCTGAGAGGTCTAGCTAGAGCCAACCAGCCTCTTACCCTCTGTCCTGCCACCTTCCTATAGCCTGGCACATCTAGACCAAGAGATGGGGACAGAAGGACATCAGGAGGTGGTAAGGCAAGAGATCCTGCCTGCTGATGTCTGCCTGCTCACTGGCCCGCAAGACCTCTTCTTGTCTCACCTCCTCTGAGCAACATGGTTGCATTTTATAGGACGGTAGTGAGGCTCAGGTCCAGAGGCTGGCTGCCTCTTTAGTCTGTGATGATTTGGGGTACACTTAGACTTTCCAGAAACAGATCCTGACGGGAGTCCAGAAGTCTGGCTATAGGGACCAGAGAACTACTAGCCTCTGTGCTCCAAACAGGTTAGGCCTTCAACTGCATGGCCCACACCCATGTGGAGCGGGGCAGAAACAAAGCAAGAGCCAAGGTCGACAAACTATCCAAAACTCCCAGACAAGGGTACCACACGGCCCCAGGTCCTTCAGTCCTCAAAACTCCTACTGTGTTGCCAGGGCCTTCTCAGCCCCATATGACCTTGCGTGTCCCTTCCCTCTCTGTAGATCCCCATCAGCAGACTTAGGCAGACAGCTCGTCTAGGGTTAATGAATGGTGAGGTGCTTGAGGAGAAACAGTGCTTGGCACCCTTCCCTGAGCTGAGTACTCCCTACCCAGGAACCCTTCTTATGTCCCCTGAGAAGGTGGCACCTGGTCCCCACAGGAGAAGTGGGAGGGAGTCAGGTGAGCAGCTGACTCTTGCCAGCCTCATGGCTCCTCCCAACAGAAGCACCTGGAGAAAAGACAGCAGCCTGCTGGCAAGGCCAGAGGAGCTGTAGAGGAGCCGTGCCATGGGGGCAGGGAAGAGTAAGGCTCAACCACAATGAATTCCAGGCTCTCGAGTGTCTGTTGCTCAGGTCCCACTCCCCAGGCAGAGGAATGAATGCCAGGCCAGAAGCTACTACAGGCCCACAGAATGGGGCAGAAAAAAATTGTAGGAAAAAAAATATTGCTTTGGGAGCTGGAGAGATGGATCTGGGGTTAAGACTCTACCTCTCAAGTAGAATGTCCTGTTCAGATCTCAGATGCCATGTAAAAACACCAGGTGGAAAATGGCAGCTACCTGTACTTCCAGCCGTGGGAAATCCCAGAGCAAACCAAAGGGAGGTAGAAGCAATGCAGAATGATTCCCTAAGTCACCCTTGGTTCTCCACAGGGACACAGTGTCCTCTGATACACAAACACACACACACACACACACACACACACACACACACACACGCACACAAAATAAAGTTTAAAAAAATGCTGCTCTGGAAGCTGAGGGAACGAAGAGCCCCTCACCCCCCACTACCCATACACAAATACAGTGCTAGGACTATAAGATTTTGGAGAACAGCTAGACAGATATCCAGCCTCTGAGACCAGGCAGCAGAGGCCACTCTATAGTGTGTAGCATCCTTGATCCACTAGAGGAAAAGAAAGTCCCAGAGTCCCAGAAAGCTAGTATGAGGACCCCCCAGAACCCAGCTGGGGACTATGATGCTCAAACAGGTACAAAAATAAGTCTGCCTAAGACTGGGTACCGATGTTTCAAGCCAGTCCAGACTCCTTGTCTGAGACTAGCATAGTTATCTTTGGTGATCATACAGGAGTAGGAGTTGGGGTGAGCCCCCAAACAACATCAGAAAAGTTGTGGGGGACCACCTGTATAATCCCTGATGGGTTGCCACATTTTTCTATTGGCAGAGGATTGGGTAGGGCCTGAGAAAAGAAAGCCCTAAACCTACCCTGGGAACCAAGGTGGAGGGCACTGCATCCCTTGTGGACCTGCACACACCATCTCAGGGGCCACAGAGAGACACCTGCTTGGCAGTAGGCCTGAAACAGGACCCCCCAGCCCACCCCTCACCCATCAGATCAGGTGTGCTATCACACCACCTACCAGCGACCACCTAGGCTAGATCACAGGAACGAAGGAAAACAGGGTGTGGTATCCAACGGGGCAATTTAATCGGGAGCTCCTTGGGGAGAGCTGCCTTTCATTTCAAGCTGTGCCAAGCTCACAAACGCAAGGGCCCAGCCTTCAAATGAAACAAGAGCTAGAAGGAACAATATTTGGAGAAAGGATAGGGCTGGCTGCAGGAAGTGGGGAGAGCCAGCCCCAGGAACTGACTAAGGGACATCAGGTGACAGAGGGGTACACGCCCCCCCCCCAAAGGAGCTCCATGCCACAGCCAAACAAGGGAAGCCACTCATCATTCCAGACGGCCAGGGCCTGACTGTCTACATCCTTCCTTTCTCAAACAAAACCCAGAGGGGTACAGGTAGTACCCGCCTATTCAAGCCGCAGTTCCTTGTGCCCCCATCCTGGAAGGGGGACAGATTCCCCTACAGCGGTGTTGTGTACCCTTTTCTTACATCTCTCCTGGTCCGCCGGCTTTTACAGGGCCAGTTCAAGACTACGGCTTCTGAGAAGTAAAGCCAGTAACTGAGAGACACGGTCCTGGGGCTGGGGAGAGACTTGGTGTCCGCGGGACAACTTTCCCCCAGCTCCACTCCTCCCCCGGACAGGTGGAAGCCCCTCATCCCTACAGCCCCGACATTCTCCCGGCTCTCGTGCGCCACAGTGGCGCCTGACCTGCACCCTGGCGAGGAGGGCGCGGGGATCACACTGTCCCCAAGTGAAGACCCAGCGTGCCCGGGGACAGTGAAAGGAGCCCGGGGGACGTTCCCGCCCCGCAATACCCCCAGGGAGCGCATCCCACGGTGGGGCCTTGGCGCGCGCCGCGCAGGTGAGCGCACAGGTGCCCCCGCGGGTCACAATCCGGCCCCGCCCCCGGCGCCCCCCGGCACCCCCCGGCGCCCTCCTGGCTGTGGGCGCGCGGGCTCACGGTTTTTCCTGCTGTCGCCGGTGGTGGCAGACGGGGACCGAGCGAGGAGCAGCAGCAGCAGCGGCAGCAGCAGCGGCTCCGCCGCCGCCCGTGCCGCGCCCCCGGTCCCGGCCCGGCTCATGGCTCCCCGCTCGGCCCGCGCGAACCCGCCTGCGCCCCGCGCCGCTCGCCCCGGCCGCCGCCTGGGCAGCCGCCGCCGCGAGTGCGGCCGCCGCCGCCGCCGCCGCCCCGGGCTCCCATGGTCCGGCCGCGCTCACGCCGGCGCCCCGGGCACTTCCGCCCGCCAGGCCCCGCCCCGCCCCGCGGGGAGCCGCTCGCGTCCGGGTCCCGGGGGGGGGGGCGTGTGGCTCGCGCTGCGGGAGCGAGGCGCGGGCGCCGGGGGGACTTGGGAGGGCGCCCAGGAAGGGACTCGGGTCTGCGGGGCGGAGCGCGCGGCCCACGGGCGGAGGGAGGGAGCGGGAGGAGAGAGGGAGGAGGCGCCGACGGGTGCCCGACCCCGGGGGGCGCTCGGGACGCTCGGGGCGCCGGGATCCGAGGGCTCTGGTGGGAGGCCCCAGGGAATGCTGGGTAAAAGGGTCCCTGGAAACTTGGGCGGGAGATGCGAAGAAGAACCGCCACGCAGACCACCCGAGGGGCTTCGAGGCAAAGGGGACTTAGGGAGATGCGGGGCAGAGGGCTCACGGGGGATTCAGGCAGGGATGTGGGACGGGGGCAGTGGGAAGGTATCACAGTGCGTGAAGCCAGGGGACCCCGGGCAGAACAGCCCCTGGAGACGCATTGCCAGACACGGACAGGGGCGCTCAGGAGGGACGCGCGCGTGAACTGGACCCCGCAGGTTGTTGGAGCCAGTGAACACTGGTGTACAGTCCACTGGTACAATTCTTCCTGGAGGCCAGAAACCAGTTGAGCCCCGAGTCAGGCAGCGGAACTCTGCAGGTGGTAAGGGCTACTTCCGTGGGTAGCTGGGCTGACGCCCGGTGCCTTGGCCGGCAGAACTTTGTCCACCTGCAGGCCACTCACACCATAACCACACATTGCTGACTGTGGGAAAAGGAAGCTACTACTTACACACATGGAAATTGAACCTGGGAGGAAATTGGTTCTTATCCATGTGAGATTAGCTCCTCGCTCTTCAGAAAGGGATGGATTCCAAACACGTCGAAGATGTGCTGTGGGAGAGTAAGGTGTCTGAGGAAAGCGGACACCGATATCTCATGAAGTGAAGTTTGACTGGCTAGAACTAAGGGAGACTCTGGTCCAAAGTACAGAGTACCCTGAGCATAACCCTTCCATTGCAAGGTGGATTACAGGGCGTTTCCACAATGTTTGATCACGGGGGTAAGAGATAAGGGCCTGAATAGGACTGAACTGCGGCAAGTAATTAACCGGATAAGTGGAACTACATAGTCATAATTAATGGCTGTCAGCCCCTTTCACAATGGCTGCTAATCGAGATTAAGTAGTGTTAGGGTCCTTTTATTTTTTTAACTTGACTTTTAAACCGAAGGGAAATTGCTATTTACCTTTGAGAGGCTATAAGTTCATAGATAGACACAGGTACAAAAGGAATCCTGAAAGCCTTAGAAGAGGCTTAGGGATGTGGTGCAGTCCTCACGGTGGTTGCCTGTTGTGCAAGAAGCCCTGGGCTCAACCCTAAGCACCTCTAAGACCCTGTGTGGTGGCACAAGCATATAATCCTGCACTTGGTTGAGGCGGGTCTGAGGAATTGGTCTGAATTTGAGGCCAACTTGGTCAATTAGTAAAGAGCCCTCTACAAATCCATACTAGCAACCCTTGTACAGAAAGTAGTAAAAGTCACAGTCTTCAGGATTCCTAACAAGGTTATGTAAAGGACACCCTCCCCTGTTAGGGAAAAACAAATTAAGGAGTAGGGAGGGAAGTTCATTCTTTTGCAGAACAAGCCAGCAAAGATCAAAAAGCTCAGTCATTGAGACAAGACCAGTCGCACAGACAGTAGAGTTCAGGATCCTTCCTTCAGCCAGCCTTGAGCGCTCCAAAAATAGCCAGAGCCTGAAGCCTGACCCTAAAATACCTCTTTGTCTGCCTATCTATGTTCACCCAAGTATGCGACTGCATGCACCCACAGCTGAAGCATGAGACTGAGTGCCACTGTTTTTTGGGTAGATGTGCCCAGATATTGGTCATGAGTGAGGAGCATCAAATCATGAAGTATTCACACACCATGGTACAGCAGTGTACCACCTCAGGACGAACTGTGGTTCAGGAGAAATGGGAAAAACCATGTGCAGACAGGGACTGGCTTACCATATATAGCAACTTCAAGTGATCAAAGAGAGAGACAGAACAGGGCTGGGGAGATGGCTCAGGGATTAAGCCTCTGCCTCCTGAACAGAAGATGTCACGTAAAAATACTGGGCAGAAATGGAAGAGTCCTGCGCGCACACAGATATGCTTGCGGGGTGTAGGGGGGATTGGGAAAGGAGGTGCCCATATCTGTTTGTACCTTTTACTTAGTAGGGGAGGAGAGTTGAGTCTGAAAGGTACAGGCAGAAAAGGGCCAGTGGAGGGTGTTGGCTGCAGAGGAAGGAAGTTTCTGGAGACCCTCAGTTGCCTAAGAGTCTGGAACAAGCCCTCTTCACCCCAGCTGTGTGTGTGGGGGGGGCTCCCAGGCAGTTCTGCATGTAAAGAGATAGAGTCAAATCCAAGACTCCCTGAGCCACGGTTGTATCTACATCCACTGAAGTAACCTAGAGTCGTTCTGGGCCGCAGGCAAGGTCATTGCTGGGGCTGCCCCAGGGGGCGAAGAGTTGCTCAACACCTCACTGTCCTCCTGAGGCCCTGGTGAGAAAAGAGGCACAACCCCCTCCAGTGCCAGTGGGGGGGCTATCAAGTTTGTGGGAGGAGATGTGGTGCCGCCCTGCCGTCCAGAGGTGCTAGTGACTCTGCTAGTAACAGGGGAGCACTGGAAGGGACCCTGCCCAGCAACGCCGGCTCTGTTTGGTACACTTTGGTTAGAGAACCACAGATTAAAAAGACACCTAATCATGCTGCCCCATCCACAGACATTGAGATTTGCTGCAGGACCTCGAACCGTCTTGCAGTCAGTGTTAGGGCAAAAGCCCAAGGGCAGCAGCTTCATCAGGTCATCTGTCTCAATGTGCCAATTAAAAAAATGAGCAGAAGTTAAAAACAGGGCAGATTTAATTGACTTGTATGGAAGAGGAACAAAAGGGGTCCGGTGCCACCTTCTGGAGCTTTAATGACTTGGGAAGACCCAGTCTATGGTAAGCCCTGGGGTCCAGGGCATGTGTTCTCTTTCTGTCTCAAATATATAAAAAATAGATGCATATTTAAAAAGAGAGAGAAGATGTGCACATACACATGCCTGTGGTTCACAGTTGATCAGAGGACAGCTTTCAAAAGTCAGTTTTCTCCTTCCACCATGTCTGTTTCCAGGGATTGAACGATCTCAGATCTGTGAGCAAGCACCCTGTCCACTGAGCTGTCTTGCTGACCCTTCCCTTCATGGCATGTAAACAAAACCACAGAGTAGCCCAATGTAATTCAACTTTAAAGATTGGCCTGCTTACACTGTGAGGCACCTGTGACGGCAGACGGACTAGACAGTAAGCCCAGTTCTCATCCTTTTTTTTTAGTGACGCTTTATAGTTGGCTTTCCAGGGTTCCTGCCTGCCACATCATTCAGCCCTCAGCAACTTTGAGTCTTTCTTTTGCAATTTTGTTTTCTCAGTGTAACAAAATGGAATTTGTATCCCCCAACCTAAAGGGGATATTATGTAACAATTTGAAACTTTCTTCCCTTGTTTTTTTTTTTTTTTGGTCTTTTTTGTAATTTTATCTTTTTTTTTTTTTCGGTGCTGGGGACCGAACCCAGGGCCTCGCGCTTGCTAGGCAAGCGCTCTACCACTGAGCTAAATCCCCAATCCCATAATTTGAAACTTTCTATGGTAGAGGAAGCCTCAAAATACTAGTCTCAGGAAGTTTCTAAGACTAAAGGTTAGAGAAGAGAGAAGAGAGGAGGGGAGGGGAGGGAAAGGAGGAGAGGGAAGGGGAGAAGAAAGGAGGGCAGGGGAGGAAAAGCAAAGAAAAAGCTGGAAAGATGGCTCAGGGGTTAAGACTGCCTCACAAACAAAAAGTCCTGAGTTTAGATCCCAAATCTCATGTGAAAAAGCCAGGCTTGCATTTCCAGCCCTGGTGGGTGGAGTCTGGGAAATCTCAGAGCTAAACAAAAAAGAGGTAGAAGCAATCCAGGATAATTCCGGAAGTCACCCTTGGCCCCAAGGACACACAATGCCCTCTCACACACACACACACACACACACACACACACACACACACACACACACTTCAAACACATATAAATAGTTGTGGGTTTTTTTGTTTTTGTTTTTTGTTTTTAATTAAAAGCAGTACTTTGGTCTGTGGGAATCCCTGTCTGGGAATAGGTATCTGCATGGTATCTCCCCAGGAAGGATTCTACACAAATGTGAACTTTTGGTCGGTCCTGCTCTCATCTGCATGTTTTTGTTGGTTGCTGTCGCTGCAGCACAGTCCTTCCCAGTGACAAAACACCCCTGTGTATGTGTCGCGCGTGTCGCGCGCCTTCTTGTTTCCTTTTGTACAATAGAAAGAAGTTGATAAAGGATTGTAATAAACGTTAGGTTGTTTATTAGGGGCTCAGCATGGGGTAGTTCTTCCTTTCTTCAATGCTAAAGACCAATCCCAGAGTGTCATGGAGGCTAGGCAAGCACTATACCAATGAACCATACCCTGGCCCTTATGATTTCTATTTATTACCATTTCGAGTGGGTGTATTATAGTATGAAAGGATGTGTAGCAATTTGAACCCACAGATCAACTCACAGAATCTAAGAGCAAGCAAAAGGGGGGCAGTGAGGGGAGAGAGACTGTGTGTCTAGTTGCAAGTGATAGGATCAGGACAATGAAGCAATTCCATCTGCAGGCCAGAAAGATTGATAAAATAGCTGTTGCATTCACAAAGCTCAGTGCCTCAGTGGTCCCAGTGTGATGTCAGCAAAGAATGGCAAATGAGGCAGATATAGTCACCTCAGGATTAGAGGTAAACAGCAGACAATGCTGCCTTTATATTTGGGTTCACCTCCTCCCCATTCAAAAAACCTCTGGGAAGAGGTTTTTCCTTTTCCCCTCAGTTAATCTTCTGGGAAATGATATCACAGAACAGCTCAAAGGTTTGCATCTCTTTGTTGTTTTCAGATCCCATCAGGCTGATAAGATTAATCACCAAGTGGCAAGTGAACTTTTCTAATCCTAGACAGTCGGTGGAATGTTAGGGAAAGATCAAAGGTCCAGTAATAGCCTTCAGCAAGCTTCCTGGTCTGTGGTGACTCCCCAAGGCCCAGCCCCAACCAGGGGCCAGGCAGGCGCCCTTGTTCCCAGCCACGATGAGAGGCAGAGGGCGGCAGGGCAGGAGGGCCGAGCACTGTGCTTTTGTCGATGGCTGCCTTGGAGTATACCAAATCACCTGGTCTAGCAGATGAGTAACCCTGGACTCTCCTCATAGAAGAGTGCTCTCTTCCTCTGAGCCCTTGCTGTGACCTTAGCAGGGATGCAAAGAGGGCGAAAGAGAGATTGGAGTTGCAAGAGAATAGGAACAAAGATGAGGTAGAAAGAAATATGTGATGAAATAGCCTAAATTCTCAAATTTGAAGAAATGCATTAATTCATTAATTCAAACAGTTCAGCGAACCTTAAGACCAGAATCCCAGTTCTCAGACATGAGGAGCAGAAGGATTCTGAGTTCAATAGCTAGGTACATACAACATTAGCCTGACCTACATGTTGAGACTCTGTCATAAAAAAAAAAAAAAAAAAAAGAATTGGTACAAAGAAAGCCATACCAAATTATACTACAGTCAAATTGAAAAAGATAAAATACTGAAAGCAGAGAAATGACACATTAAGATCAAGGCATCACCCAATGATAGAAGACCTCCCCTAGGAAGCTAGAGCCAGCCTGACCTGGTGACACTTGCCTCTTCCGGAGGGCAAGGCAGGAGGACTGGCCAAGAAGCACCTGCTGATACGCTGGCAACCTGAGGTCCATGTGGCACAAGGAGAGACATTTCCCAAAGTTTCTCTGATCTGCACACACAGGCCTTGGTACCCTCGTGAGTCCACTCCTCTTCCTCCTCTTCTTCCTCTCTCTTTCTTATAAATAAAATATTAAAAAAAGAAAAAAGAATGAAAACAAAGTAAAAGTGCTTTCAGATACATGACGGTGCTGCCAGCAAATCTGTGTGGGGAGAAGGCTGATGCAAGGTCTTCAAGTGGAGGGAAGGTAACCAGAGGAATGTGTGGCTGTCAGCAAAGAATAAGAACATAGGAATTATAGCAGCTTTTAGCTGGGATGAAACAACCAGAGTGCAGAAGGACAAACACAGCTTAGCAGAGGAGGGAGGGAGAAGACGGATCATGTGCTGGCATTTCACATGGAGTGGAACATTGCTAATGCTAAGGCATCTACAAGGCCTGGGCGTGGCACAGACCTATGATGCTAGTTCACCTCTCAGAGACCAAGGAAGGAGGATCAGTGACCCCAGGCCAGCCTGGGCTGCATGAGACTCCATTTCAAAGTGAATAAATAGAAATAAGAATGTAGATCAATTGTTTGAGTGCTCATCCAGTATAGTCCTCCAACACAAGGTCCTGGTTTCACCTGCCAGCAGCAAATAAAACAGCTATGGTGGTACATGACTGTAATTTTACTACTTGCGAAGCGAAGACAGGAGGGTCAGAGGTTCAAGGACATCCTTGGTTGAATAATGGGTTTGATAATCAGTCTGGGCTACATGTGACAGCACATGTAGCTACAAGCACATGTAGCTACAAGAAACTAAACACACACACACACACACACAAAACACCCTAAATCCAATAATAACAATAACATTTAAATATTAATGAATTAATTACTCAAAAGCCAGAGACAGGCAGCCTAAGGAGGCTGAAGCTTTGACACAACTGGAGTCCAGGAGCAGGGGCAGCCTGGACATCATAGTGAGTCCTTGTCCCCACATTCTTGTGCCCCACTAGAGAGTGAATTCAGGTTTTACAAGCATAGTGAGTAATTATCCCTGTCCACCTCCTCCTCTTTCCTCCTCCCTTCATCAATCCATCTCACTCCCTCCTTCCCCAGGATTCCCTCTGGATCATCTGCTCTAGAGGGGGTTCAAGCCTCAGGGGCATGAATTCAGGATACCCCAACAAATGGATTTCATTCCCAGCCTTTATTATTTAAAAAAAAAATTAACATCCATGCCATATTGGAGGCACCTTTCAGAAGTTGGTTGTCTCCTCAAACTGGAGAATTAAACCCAAATCCTCTGGCTTGTGCAGCAAAGTACCTTTGATGGCTGAACCACTTGCTGGCCCTGCCTGAAATGCTGTGCTTACAAGTCTGTTCACTCTGCCTGGCTATAATAGAGTATTTTTTCACATCTGTACTGTTTTTTGAGACACTGTAAAAATTAAATTAAGCTTTATCTTGAATCCGGCCTGGTGGAGTCCTCTCTGCACTTGAAGATGGATGTAGAAAGATCTGGAGTTCAAGAACAGCCTCAGCTACAGAGCAGATTCAAGTTCAGCTTGAGTTTCAAAATCTGTCTCAAAACAAACAATCCAGACTGGTGAGATGCCTCAGTGGGGGAAGAGCGCCTGCTCCTGGGCAACCTAAACCCCAGGAGCCCACACGGTGGAAAGAGACGTCAACTTCAGAAAGTTGCTCTGATCTCCACGCATGTAGCGCTCTCTCTCTCTCTCTCTCTCTCTCTCTCTCACACACACACACACACACACACACACACACACCATGCAGACTAATAGACTGAAAAGTTAAGTGTAGCAACAAAATAGTCAAATTGCCAAAACCCAGAGAAAACTGAATTGACTGGAACTTGTGGGAGTTCTTCCTCCATGATACATGAAAGTACGTAAACTATTTAGAGGTCGCTTTGGTAAAAGATAAACGCGATCAAGGTGGAGGTTACATTTTTTTTTTCTTTTCCCGCGGTACTGGAGACGGAGCCAGAGTCCTACGCATGCTCGGAAAACGCCTTCCGCCTGAGCGGCACCTCAGGCTTTCCCGTCTGTTTTAACGCGGGTGACATCTGCACCATCTGCCCAACGCCGTGCGCCCCCACGCGCTCGGCGAGCGGGGGGTCTCGGCCCCGGCGGAGGCGGAGCGGGCGAAGCGCGCAGTCATCTGCGCACCGGCCGGTTGCTTCCCGCGCCCGCCCGCGCCGCGCCATGGGTCGCCTCTTCGTGTCCGCCGCGCTGCGGGCGCTGTTGTGCGCGCCGAGCCCCGGCGCCCCGCTCCTGCTCGTGCGCCCCAGCTCGGGTGAGTCGGGCCCGGGCTGGGAGGAGGGTGGAGAGCGGCCGCGAGGCCTTTGTTCGCGCACGTGCGTCCGCCAAAGTGGCCGGGCTCAGTGGACCGGGAAGGCTCAGATTTGGCCCTGAAGACCTGTCGGGGATGCATGGGGGGGGTGCGAGGGATACGTGCGTGTGTGTGTGTGTGTGTGTGTGTGTGTGTGTGTGTGTGTGTGTGGTCTATAAGTCCGCTGTGATCCGGGGCCCAAGGCCACACGGCCATCCGTGATGGGGATCCTGGCGGGACCGTGGCGCCGAGGATGGGAGGCGCGTTCTCACCCCTGAGCCGCCAAGGAATAGGTGGGAAGCCAAGCCTGGGTCGGAACCAGATCTAAGCCAGCTCGACCTTCCTGGGGGCTCTGAACCTCACTGGTCGCTCTTGGTGCTCTCTGAGAGCCAGATGTTGATATCCCTTTTCTCCCATCCTTGGAAAAGCAAACTGCGTCTCAAGGGTTTCATTCAGCTGGGGAGGATGTGACGACTCTCCCCTTGCCCCATCCTTTTGGCCTGGACTCTAACTTGGTGTTCTCCTAACTTTGGTCCACTTTCTGTGTGACCGTGGAGGAGATGCTCATGGTCCTGGCGGTGGCCTGGGCTGCAGGACATGAAGACAATTGGAGACTCCCTGACAGTGTTCGTTTGAGGGTAGACCCGAACCTCATGGCCTCCGAGTTCCCCCACCTTCCTTCCCAAGCCCCAATTGCTCCTCCCCACCACTACCCCACTTGGAAGGGGGGTACTTGCTCTTCCGAGTTTCCTATTACTCCTGCACACCTATGGGATGTCTGTCTGTATCGACCAGTGTGGCAGATCTGGAGGTCACACATGTCTGCAACCTCGGAGTAGTCGAGTGAGGCCAGAGTTGAGCTTTCTTTCGGTGGGACAGTTCCAGGTCGCCGAGGTGCTGCAGGCCTGTGGGCTCTATAAATGACTTCTCAAGTGAGGTCAGCTCCCCTTGGGCTGCCATCTCCTGTTCTGTTTTTCCAGATCTGTCCTGCGTACACTCAGCTTCCCTGAAGTTCTGTGATGTTTGGGCTCTGTCAGGGGACCCAGGGTTGGGGGTACCTGCAAGTACCAGGTGTAGAAGCCTTGACCCCTCCTCTCTTAAAGGAGGGCCCTCTTGGTCCCAGGAGCGGACCCTGGTTGCAGTGAAGCCAGATGGAGTGCAGCGGAGGCTGGTGGGGACCGTCATCCAGCGCTTTGAGAGGAAGGGCTTCAAGCTGGTGGGGATGAAGATGCTGCAGGTATCAAGGCCCCTGGCCTGTGCTGTCCCGGGAAGGGGGTGTCTCCTAGCACTGGAAGTTCCAGGGGTTAAGGAACCATTCTGGAAGCCATCTAAGTGGGTGTTGTCGGCAAAGTTAGAATACAGGTTGGGAGGCTCACTCTGCGAGACTTCCTTCCAGCTCTCCCTCCAATGACACATAGGCGCCACAGAGCATCCTGACTGAGCACTACCAGGACCTACAGAAGCAGCCCTTTTATCCAGCCCTTATCAGCTATATGAGCTCTGGACCCGTGGTTGCCATGGTACAGTGGGGCATGAGCAACGGAAGGGTGGTGAGAAAGGGAAGAGCATGGATTGAGTCTGGGGCCCCTTGGCCTCCCTACATCCTCCCGACCTTCAGCTCTATGCTGCAGGTCTGGGAAGGGTACAATGTGGTCCGCGTCTCAAGGGTCATGATAGGACACACTGACTCAACCGAAGCGGCCCCAGGAACCATCAGAGGAGACTTCAGTGTTCACATCAGCAGGTATGGGGGCCCTGACACCTTTGGTCTCCCAATGTGGGGTGAAGAAGGCTAGTATTCAGGGTAGCAGTTGCACTTAGAGCAGATCCTAGAGACCTGGTGTCTTGCTGGACTGAAGGTAAACCCTACAGAAAAGTAAAGTCTACAGAGAAAGTAAAGCAGGATTTTGGCTGAAACAGCTTGTTGTTGAGACTGAATCTCATGTAGCCCAGGCTGACCTTGAACTATGTGTAGTTCAAGCTGGTGTTGAACCCCTAATCCTCCTGCCTCCATCTCTGGTGTGCTGGAGTTATAGCCACTGTATGCCTGACTAGAATTTTCCCCCCATAGTCTTTTTTTGTTATTATTATTTATTCAATTGTGCATGTGTGTGTATGTATGTGTGTGTGTGCGCGCGTGTGTAGGTATGTATGTGTGTGTAGAACCACGGACGAATTCGGGAACCACCATGGACCGCCTCCACCTCCTCCTTGTTTACTCTGTCCCAGGATTCACAGGCTCCTCCCTACCAGGACCAGAAACGCAGGCCGCCCCGCTTCTACCCAGCATCTGTACGTAGGGTCTAGGATCCAAACTCAGAACCTTCTGCCTGCAAGGCAGAGGCTTAACCCCTGAGCCACCTCTCCAGCCCCCACCCCCCATAGTCCCTTTTTTTTTTAATTTATTCAATTGTGCATGTATGCATGTGTGCGTGTGTGTGTATGTATGTGTGTGTGTGTGTGTGTGTGTGTAGAACCACAGACGAATTCGGGAACCTCCATGGACCACCTCCACCTCCTCGTTTACTCTGCCCCGGGATTCACAGGCTCCATCCTACCAGGACTGAAACGCGGGCCACCCCCACTTCCGCCCGGCGTCTATACTAGGGTCTAGGATCCAAACTCAGGACCTTCTGAATGCAAGGCAGAGGCTTAACCCCTGAGCCACCTCTCCAGCCCCCGCCCCCATAGTCCTTTAATGTTCATAATAGACTATCTTGCTAACACCCCTGCCAGACACCTGAGGGAGGTTGGCTCTAATAACTGGGGTTTGGGCTGATAGTAATGTTATGAGTAAGAAGCGAGATGAGACAGGATGCAAATTCCCAGCCCAGTTACATTTCCTTTTTTTTCTCTCTCGAAGCAAGATATCACATAGTCTAGACTGACCTTGAGCTCATTACGTGGCTAAGGAGGATGATCTTGAACTTCTGCTCCTCCTGCCTCCGTCTCCCAAGTTCTGGGATGACACGTGTGCACCACACCACCCTGCATGGTTTATGCGGCGCAGCGGCCGGATCCCAGGACTTTGTGCATGCTAGCCAAGTGCTCTACCCCCTGAACTGCATCCCCAGACCCCATCTTCCTTCCTTTTTTTTCGAGACAGGGTTTCCTGTCTGGCTTGAACTCAAGGCAGCCTCCCTGTCTCCTCTGCCTCTGCCAGCTGGGCCTGCAGCACCAAACCTAGTTCAAAGCTCCTCCCACAGACGGGGCGGCAGTCCAGAAGTTTTTCACACTGAGGTCTTGGCTTTACCTTTCTACCTGTCACAGGAACATCATCCATGCTAGTGACTCGGTGGAGGGGGCACAGCGGGAGATCCAGCTGTGGTTCCAGGGCAGTGAGCTGGTGAACTGGGCAGATGGAGGCCACCAGAGCAGCTGCTACCCAGGCTGAGGGGTCGAACTGTCCACCCAAAGCTGACTACCTCTGTCAACAAGAACTGAAGCCCACCCCGTTCCTGTCTCTCCGAACACTTCCTTACTTTACCTTTTGTTCCGTCCCAGACCATAGGACTTTGAGCCCCAACTTTATGTGCCTTTTTGCATCCTAATCCAGCACAAGACTGGACCATGTTCTTCTGTACCAAAGTACTAGCTAACTTTCGGAGTGTTCAAAGGTGATCTTTGTCCAAAGGAGGGACATTAAAATCTTCTACCTCATGATGTGCTTGCTCATGGTGACTTCTGTGGTCTCTGTTGTTATCTCTGTTGGGAAGCTGTGAACAAATGCCTGTTTACTCTAGATAGAGGACCAATGACAGATCAGAGCAATTCCATCCCATCTCATCTTGGTGAACCAAAGATTATTAGGCTATACAGAAGCATGGGAGAGGGGTTACTTGCGGAAGTGTGGGTGATTCCCAAGCAGCTGCATCACTGACAAGCCCCAAGGGAAGGTGATGGCCCTTGAAGCTGCATGATGGAATCTGCTTTCAGGTAACCTCCGCGTCCTTTGTACTGTAGCCATAGCCCCAAAGCCATAGGCAGCCCTGGACAGGAGAGAGTGCTGGCTGGGTAATCCCAGGTAAGTGTCCCATGACTGGCCCCTCTCACTAGGGGGCGTTAGGAGTCCTTCCATCACATTAGACCCAGCTGTCACAGTTATTTTATTGCCAGGATTATAGGGTCAAACGTTCTGCAGGTCACCATAGCAAATTCTGCTCCATGAAGGCCACTGGCCATGTCCTAGTGGAAGGCAGCTGCTTAATCCAACATTCTGATGCTACTTTTAAGCACGGTGTGAACAGAAGAATTGAAGCTTACAGCTCTGGTACTCCAGGAGAGGAATCCCCTGACTGACAAATGCATGAACTAACAGTCCATGGTCAAGCCTGAATCAGAAGTCCAAGCCCCCATGCTGGCTGCCCCAGATTGTAATCTTGCTCAGAGGGTGGTAGGAAGAAACAGTTGAGGTTTGAGGCTTCTCCAGGGCAAGTGTGCCTGGGGGTGAGGTGCTGCCTACAAAGACAGATGTCTGCCAGGCCTGCTAAGGTTGGAACAGAGGAAGCCTGGCTCCTATATCCAGGGCTTTTCACCCTTCTCCCAATGACAACCAGGTGTCCTAGCATTCTTCTTTACACCCGACTTGAATGGTCCAGGATGGCTACACTGATAGGCTACCACTTGCTTTCACATTGACCCAGGACACATTTTATCCCCTGTCCTGATAAATCATGATGCTGTTGAGGCTAAATTGGCAGTCACCCCGCACTTCGATATCTTAATATGACCCACTCCTGAGTTTTCAGCATCAGCCTCTGCCTGAGTGGCTTCCGAAGGGCGCAAATGAAGTGCCGTGACCCTTCCTTGGCGCTCTGGGACCAACGAGGGGCCATCTCGGCTTGCCGCTCCTAGGTCTCCGTGGGCGTGTCTGGAAAGCAAGGTCGTGATTACCCAGTACTCAGCACCCACAGCTGGGACCAGGCTGTCCTGGGACCCCGGCCTTAACATTAACTAGGAGTATATGCCGCAGGGTCGGCGTTGTCGTGGAAAGACTCCGGGCCGATGAGACAGCGCAGCAGGTAAAGGCACCTGCGTGCAAACCTAGCAACCTGTGTTCCATCCCCATCGCCCACACGGAGGAAGACCAACTTCTGAAAGTTCTTCCTCAGATTTCCACATGCATAAGTAAATAAAATATTAAAAAGAACAAGAATCGGGGCCTATTGGGCGCGAGGTCGTACCACACCACCTACCAGTCGCTGAGTCCATGCGGGTCCCCACCCATTCACAGTCCCAGCAGCCCACGCGCTACGGTGGGCGGGGCGTTTTGAGAGCCTAGGGAGGAGCCTCGGGGGCGTGGCTAAGAGGCGCGGCTGGTCCGGGCCCCCGGGTGAGAGGCACTTCCTGGAGGGCGTGTCTAGTGGGGCGGGGCTTCCTCGGCGACTTCTAGGAGGAGCGCGAGCCGGTGGCGGGGGCGTCGGAAAGGCCGCCTGGTGCTCTACCCTTCTGGCGTCTGCCTGTCCTTGCTACCCCGGCCCGCAAATAGCGTCATGGCCCAGCCGCCACCGGACGTTGAGGACGACGACTGTCTTCCTGAGTACCGCCACCTCTTCTGCCCCGACCTTCTCCAGTGAGCTCCAGCAGACCCCGGACACTGGCAGACGGACAGGTGGTAGACGACTGTGACTGCAGGATGTGACGGCCGGAGGGCTAGCTCCGCGCCCTACTCCTGGCCCAACCTGGGCTAGATGTTCCTTCGGGTCCTGGGAAGTGGGATGAAAATATGTCTCATTTAATCATTTTCAGCTCTTCCCCCAAGTTCCGGGAAGCCTAAGAATCGGCGTCTAAGATTGCAGCCGTGTGGCTGGGGATTAGGTCAGTCGCGGAGGGGGTTTGCCTAGCATGCTCAAACGGTTCCACCTTTTGCACGGGTGTATTTTTTTCCAGAGTCATGCTGATCAGGAGACCAGAATCAATCTGGGTGGAAGTTCATGAGGTTAGAGTCCGCACCGATCTAACCCTTCCTCCAATTAACAGTGATTTGTTTCTAAACAACTTTCTCTATTCATTTATTTATTTTGTGCACACATATGTTACAGCGCCATATATGAAGGTCAGAGGACAACTTGTCTGATTCAGTTTTTTCTGCTACCATGTAGATTCCAGGAATGGAACTCAGGGTATCAGACTCGGTGATAAGCACCTTTATCCCCTGAGAGGATCTTATGTAGCCTAGACTGTGCCCTTGAATTCCTGATCCTCCTGTAGCCTCTGTACCTCCCAAAGTTGGTGTGCACAAGGGAACCTCTTTTAATACAATCTCCATTCTTATCCGCCCCACCCCAAGGGACAAAGTGGCCTTCATCACAGGTGGTGGTTCTGGGATTGGCTTCCGGATTGCTGAGATTTTCATGAGGTACATGCTGTTCCGGGACACCCTCTGCCTATAGCTCTCCTTTTTTCTGCACCCTTCTGGATCTTGTGCTGCCCTGGGGGGAGGTGGGACCTAAAGGGTTTCCTAAAGGTCATCGAGACTTCATGGCTTTGTCCACAGAGCATGTGTGTGAGAGAGAGAGAGAGAGAGAGAGCTAGAGAAGGAGAGAGAGAGAGCACTGTGTGTCCCTGTTGAGGCCTAAGGGTGACTTAGGGAATCATCCTGGATTGTTTCTACCTCCTTTGGCTCTGCCCACCGGGGTGGGAAGTGGAGGACACTGATGTGGGACCTGGGATCTGAACTCAGGACCTTCTGCTTTTGAGGCAGAATCCTAACCCCTGAGCCATCTCTCCAACCCCAGTCATCAACTTTCTGCCAAGTTTGGAAGAGGCAGAAGAGCCGTTCTCCAGTACTCCCCAGCACTCCCATTTTTCAGACCAGGAGGCGAGTACCACAGGACTCATGGCCCCAGGTGGACTCCTCTTCAGAGCCATCTGTGCTCAGGGTCCTTCTGAAGATTAGGTGGGATACCGTAGTTTTCATGGAGCCTGTTTAGCTGGTGATATAGCCCATTGTGGTCACCGAGGGGCTGAGTTTGTGGAGAGGTGAGGCAAGATTGTCGTTCACTCCAGCGGCCCAGGGAAGAGCTAGCTAGAAGGACCTGCAGATCCTGTGCCGACGGGCATATCAACAGTAGCCCATCACAGCTTTTCTGCCATGTACATGGTATCTAGGGCAAAATACCCCACGCCAGAGAGGCCAACCTAGAAATACTGGAATGGGGAAACATGACATCCCGGGGTTATTCCGCAGCTACACACCCTTGTTTGAGTGCCTGTGCCCCCTGGCACCCATACTTTATCTTTAATTCCTGCCTCACAGTAAGGAGCTCCTTGAGGAATACCTGAGTGAGGGGCGTCCACCTGCCACTCACACCTGCCAACTCAGGCTGCCATCTGGTTTTGCAGGCATGGCTGCCACACTGTCATCGCCAGCAGAAGCCTGCCAAGAGTGTCCATGGTGAGAGGGAGGCTATAGGGGTCCTCGGCCTGGGTGGGGAGGATCCCAGGGAGTGGAAAAACCATAACCTGCTGAATACAGGGGCTTAATGGAAATGCACTCCCAGGGACACCACTGGCTTTTAAAAAGTCTGGTTATTGGATGACATTGGGCAACGATGTTGTCCAGAAGAGCTCACTGGGCTCACCAGCAGGATGAAGGTCATCTCCTCCCACCTGGATCCAGAGATGATGATGAGGATGATGCACAGGGAGGGATCTTAGAAGGGGCCCAAGCCTTGCCAGCCAGTATCCATCAGGTCGGAGTCCTGTCTTTTAGGCCAAGTCATCCCCAGAGGGGCGCAACAACATACTTGGGTTCTAGTGGACTGTGGATGTAGTGATCGCATCAGGGTCTGAAGATGGCTTCTCCTTCTCTGTTGTCTAGGCTGCTGAAAAACTGGTTGCTGCCACGGGCCAGCGGTGCCTCCCTTTATGTATGGACGTGCGTGCTCCCCCGGCTGTCATGGCTGCCGTGGACCACGCACTGAAGGAGTTTGGCAAAATCGACATTCTTATTAACTGTGAGTAGGCATTGAGTGAACCCAGAGTCTTCTGACAGTTAGGCACTGTTTCTTGGACAACACTGCTCCTGGGCAGGGATGTGCCGGAGAGCCTAGGCGTCTGGCCCAGCCTGGCTTTAACTTTTCACTTACCTGAGGCAAGACCCAGACTACAAGCTCCGTCCTGCTCTGTTGGCTTTTTCCAGGTGCTAGGTCAGAAAAGCCTTAACTAAATAGGGGCCCTGTGAACATAACCGAGTAACAAATCAGGGCTATCCTGTGTCCTGAAATTTCCTCTTAAAAAACATGGGACTGAGGAGGGACTTCACTTGGCAGAGTACTTTTCTAGCATGCATGAAGTCCCAGGTTCAATCCACACTACTTCATAAACTAGGAATGGGGGTGCATAACTGTATTCTTAGCACTTTGGAGGAGAAAGCAAGATCAGAAGTGTAAGGTCATCCTAGGCTACATAGTGAGGTCAGCCTGAGCTACAGGAGACCCTGCCTCAAAAGAAGGGGGAAGGGGGCGTGTTGCGATATCTCAGACAGTAAGGTACCTTCTGAAAAACCTGGTGAGCTGAGTTCAATCCCTGGAAGCCCACGTGGTAGAAGGAAAAAACTGACTTCTGAAAGTTTTCCTTTAACTTCCACTCGTACCATTGGCATCTCTCTCTCTCTCTCATAAATAAAATATTAAAAACACAGCTGGAGAGATGACTCAGGGATTATGACTTTGCCTCACAAGCAGAAGATCTTAAATTTAAACCCCAGGTCCTACTTAAAAACACCAGGCAGAAATGGCGGCAGCCTACATTTCCAGTCCTGATAGTCAGAGCCTGGGAAATCCTAGAGTGAAGCAAGAAGGAAGTAGAAGCAATCCAGATGATTCCCAAAATCACCCTTGGTCCTTCACAGGAACACACGTGTCCTTTTGATACACACACATATACACACTAAAATGAGTGAATAAATAAATAAAGTTTAAAAAATGTTAAAAAATATTAAAAACAAAGAAGCTGATTGTGGTATTCACCTGTAATTCCAGAGGTTGATACAAGGATTGGGTTTGAGGTCAGCGTGGATTACATAGAGAGATTTTGTCTTCAAAAAACAAATAAAAGTAGGGGCTGGAAGAAGGATTCTCCAGGGATTGGGGGGGAGGCACTGGGGGATGAAAAGGGAGGGGGGAGGGGAGGGAGAGCAGGGGGGTGAGGGGGAGGAGGAGGGAGGGAGGGAACCGGTGTACCTATTAAGTTTGTATGAGCGGAAATAATAATGAAAAATGTTGGGGGGAGGGAGGGAACTGGTAAAAAATTTTAAAATGTATAATTAAATTTTAATAAAAAAAAAAAAAAAAAGTTGACATCCTTGTGTACACTTGGCCAGACATGCTGATCTGGCAAGTAAGGATTGTCCCTCTCTCAGCCATTATGTAGAGATGGTGTGGCCAGTTCCCTCAGTCCTGGTGTTGGTGTGTGCTCTCCTATCAGGTTGGACTGAGAACTGTAACTGGACAATTATAAGAGAAAATAAACCCCTTATTTCCTTAAAAAAAAAAATGTTATAAAAAAAAGTAGGGGCTGGAGAGGTGGCTCAGGGGTTAAGCCTCTGCCTTTCAGGCGGAAGGTCCTGAGTTCGGATCCTAGACCCCACATATAGACGCCAGGCGGAAGCGGGGGAGGCCTGCGTTTCCGGTCCTGGTAGGGCGGAGCCTGTGAATGGGGGGGGGGAGTAAACAAGGAGGAGGTGGAGGTGGTCCATGGTGGTTCCCGAGTTCGCCCATGGTTCTACACACATACACACACACACACACACACACACACACACACACACACACACATACATACACACACACACAATTGAATAAATAAATTAAAATAAATAAATAAATAAAAAAGAAAAAACAAATAAAAGTAATAAGACTGGGAGTGGAGCTCAACGTGCTGAAAGCCCAGAAAAGTTAACAGACTTCATAGATTTACAGAATTAGGCAGATAGTACATAGAATTCTGTGTAATCATAAGTTTTGGTATTTGTTGATGAATCGATAACCAATATTGTTTTTAAAAACTATTTATTTATTGTGTGTGTATATGTGTATCCGAGAGCACTGTGTGTTCCTGTGGAAGCCCAAGGATGACTTTGGGGATTATCCTGGATTGCTTCTACCTCCTTTTTGGTTTGCTTTGGGACTTCCCAGCTCTACTTTCCAGAGTTGCAAGTTCAGGCCACCATCATTTCTGCCTGGTGATTTTACACATGATCTGGGATCCAAACTCAGGTCCTTTTGCTTGTGAGGCAGAATCTTAATCCCTGAATCACTCCAGCCAGATAATTAATATTTTTATCAAGTATGGTCATACATCAAAGTTCAGTCCTTACTGATTGAATCCACAGCCATACATATGCTAAGCACATGTTCTACCCCTGAGCTTCATCCCTAGTTCTTCCTCCCACATAACCTAACTGTAACTAACCAGTCATGGGATTTCAGGAGATTATTCTAGTTCAGCACAAGCTCAACTTGATCACATTCACACATTCACACTAAAGTGTATGTGTGTGTATAAAGAGAGAGAGAGTCAGTCTAGGCTGACCTTAAACTTGCTATGTAACTGAGAATGACTTTAAGCTCCTGATTCCTAACCCCCAAGAGCTAGGATAACAGATGTACCTCCACACTTGGGTTTAGGCCTTCAACTTCCTTTAGGGTGGCCTAACATCTGTCTTCTTTCATGACCGAGGACGTTCTCTGATACTTGACCTCCTACTCTGTCCAATCGCACTCTGACTGCCACAGGGCATCCAGCTTCCTAAGCCCCTCCTGTCAGCGCCTGAGCCATCTGTGTCTTTGCAGGGCTCAGCACCATCTGTGCTCTCTTTCAACCCCCTCCCTGGGCAGCACCAGAGGCTGAACGCAGGGTCTCTTAGGTGCTAGGTGGGCACTTGACCACTGAGCTGTAGCCCCTGCCTTGTCCCTTTCCATGCTGT
Organism: Typhlomys cinereus; assembly: GCA_023101885.1. Lineage (NCBI taxonomy): Eukaryota > Metazoa > Chordata > Mammalia > Rodentia > Platacanthomyidae > Typhlomys > Typhlomys cinereus. The sequence goes on from JALPQD010000336.1 coordinate 470,310, forward strand.
AGGTGCAGCTGGGAATTTCCTGTGCCCTGCTGGTGCACTGTCCTTCAACGCCTTCAAGACTGTGATTGACATCGACACCTTGGGCACCTTCAACGTGTCTCGTGTTGCCTATGAGAAGTTCTTCCGGGTAGGTGTCCTTCAACAGGGATTCCCTTGCCTCTGTGGCTGCATGCTTACCACAATCCTTTGTATGTTCCAGGACCATGGAGGGGTGATTGTGAATATTACTGCCACCCTGAATGTCCGGGGGCAGGTGCTGCAGATACATGCGGGCGCTGCCAAGGCAGCTGTGGGTATGAGTCCTCCCTCTGGCCTGACCTCTCTCGACACAGCTTTGGACAGCACCAGGTCCCGCTGGTATCTGGGGCCGCCCAACAGGTGGGACATCCTTGCAATGTCCCTTCCTACCCACTTTTCTCCCACATAGATGCTATGACACGACACTTGGCTGTGGAGTGGGGTCCCAAGAACATCCGTGTCAACAGCCTGGCCCCTGGCCCCATCAGTGGCACGGAGGGGTTCCGGCGACTAGGTGAGGCTCTTAGGGAGTCTCGGGGACATCCGTCACAGGGTTTTGGCTTGAAAAGCCCTGTATTGCTCTGTCACTCAGAATTTCCTCAAATGCTTGATCCCCTCCGAGGGTCCCCACCCTCTCCCTGCTCAGGATGTGGCGCTCCCTTCAGCTGGTTTTGTGTCACCGTGTCCTGTTCCCGCTCTGCTAGGCCTGGTCAGCATTAATGATGCTGCCACCGCTCGAGAGGTCTTCAGGAACAGTTAGTGGGGAGGCTGGAGGGGTCCGTGGTCTGGGGACTTATGGTAACTGCCCTCCTGCTGTCCTCCAGGGGGTACCCAGGCCGCCTGGCGCACAAAGGCTCTTGTAAGCCCCCTGCAGAGACCGGGGAACAAAACCGAGATCGCCCACAGTGTCCTGTACCTGGCCAGTCCTCTGGCTTCCTATGTGTCCGGGACAGTGCTGGTGGTTGATGGCGGGAGCTGGATGACATCACCAAATGACCCCCAGAGACTGGTGGATTTTGAGTCCTCTCCTAAGCTCTAGGTGAGATGCTGCTCCCACTTCCTAAGGTCCCTGTCTCGGTGGATGCCCCTTTGCACCCTACTGGACAGGCTGTGAATTTCAGGTCAGGTCTCTGAGGGAGGGTTCCTGTCCTAGCACACAGGTAGCACCCCCTAGTGGTCAGACACAGCCCTATAGGCTGTGAAGGAGGTGGACCTTGGCTGCTGGCCTGTGAGAGGGAAACAGCCTCAAATTCATAATCTTCCTGTCTTGGTCTCCTGAGTGCTGGAACTATAGGTGTGTTCTGTGACATTGTGGGAATATATTTTTTGGGGGAGAAGGGGACAGAGAGCAAGGTCTCATGCAATCTAGACTGTCTTTGAATTCCATTTGTAGCCAGGAAAACCTTGAACTTCTGGCTCTATATCCCAAGTGGTCAGATTACATATGAGAACTGAGCACCACCACACCCATTTTATGCAGTGCTGGGGTCCCACCCAGGCTTAATGCGTACTAGGCAAGCAGCAGCTGACTCCCCAACCCCCCCCCCCATGGAAGTGTTCTTCATGAGAACAGCTTCCTGCCACCTGTGTCTCCAGTGGCCCATAGTCAAGTCAAGAAACCAAATACAAATTTGGCAGCCCAAGCTGTCTGGCCTTCCTCTGGGAACCAAGCTGTTTCCATGTTCTGCCTCCCACAGCCAAGCAGGAGTGACCAGGCCATGACCCAACCTGACAAGCCCATGGAGATACCTGAACAGTTCCTAGGATTTTGCCAGAAAATTCATTTTCTTAAAAAAATATCATTTTACTATAAAAATACACGTGAATTGGAATTTGTAGACGATTTTAGAAAGAAAAAAATGATTAAAGTGATTTCCTATGATCCTCTTATTGAATGGAGCGTGCTTCTTCCTGTCTTTCTCTGTCCATCGCAGCTTGACTGCGTCTCCTGCCTCTTTCCCACCAATATGGCCCCTTTGCCCATAGCAGGTATGAGCAGCACAGCCTTCCGGAAATTCCACAGTTGAGGGTGATGTGGCTCTGTAGCTACAACAATGGGAGGCAGGGTCTTTACTGCTCAGGCTGCTCAGGGCCATGGTCCTCTCTTCCTTGCACCCTCAGATCAATGGTGCTGTACCCCTCGGATATCAGTGGCTGAGGAGACAGCTCTGAAGTTGTCACAGTTACTCTTCCCGCTGCTGTGGGATGCAGACTCAAGCGACTTAAAGGGAGGAAAGGAGATTCATTTGGCTTATGGTTCCCAGAGAGAGAGGTCCATATGGCAGAAAAGGCCTGGCTGGCTGACTGCTGGAGACGGCTCAGGTCGCTGCAGACATCATGGAGACTAAGAGAGCGCAGCTGCAGACTACTAGTGCTGCAGACTAGCTGAAGCAGGGCACTGCTAACCAACCTCAAGGCCCATCCAGTGACATGCCTTTTTTCAGCAATGCTCCACCTCCCCGAGATGCCATGACCTTTGAAAGCACCATCAGCTGAGGTGGCAAACGCATGAGCCTGTGGGGACACACACTCAGCCCAGGACAGACGCTGATGTAGTTTTCACTCCTGCCCCGTTTGGCAAGCAGTGTTGAGCTCAGAGCCGTTGCGCTGGCTTCAGAGAGCGTCCTTCCCACACCAGCTCCACATACAAGCAGAGCGGCCTGGTCTTCCCGAAAGGAAGCGCCAGAAGCGTCAGGCTGTAACCGTCTGCTGCAGCAGCTTAGCCGCCACGCGGCGGTCAGTCTTGTAGCTAAGGCTCTTTCCAGCACCACCCCAGCCGTGAGCACAGGACACCTGGTCTCGGTCCCTGTCCGGCCTCCCTGGACGGATCTGAGGAGGCCTCCCTGGGTCCTGAGCACAAGGGGCTGCCCCTGCGGCCTGCGCTGGCAGCCAGTGTTGCAGGGCTGCCGGCACTGGCCCCAGTGTGCACTGGTGGAAGCCCACGTCGCCCACCCCTTGCTCAGCAGTCTCTGCCCCTGTACTCTGCCTGTCTCACTCCTGAGCCTCACTGCCACTTCACTGGGACATTTCCTCTCAGCTTCTTTCGGTGTCCAGGACGGAGGCACGTGGTTCCCAGCATGGAGAGTGGGTGCTAGGGTCTGTTCTGGTTCCTCCAGAGGATGGTCCCGAATAACACAGCAAGACCCTGGATGGCCCTGAGCAGTACTTCCCCGGAGTGAGAAATAACCAAATATGGTTTGTGCAACACGCCTGCTTCTTTTTAAGTCACTCAGACATGAGCCAGCAGCCTGGTCCCTCATCCTGGTGAAAATGGTGGAGAACCTAGTCCCCTGGGCAGGAGAACAAGACTCACCTCTGCATCCTGGACAGCTCAGTCCTCGAGTTTCTGCCTCTCACCTGGGGAACTGTTTGCCCCTTCAGTTCCCTTTGCCAGCAGACTGTTTGCTGGAAGCGCGTTGGCTGCAGGCCTCACTGCCTTGTGCACAGCCCTCATTCCCTGCCTTTGGCCTTTGCAGTGTAGGGCAATGGTAGCAAGGGTCAGGACCAGGCTAGGGAAGCCACCAACCAGAGGGGACACCTCATCCATGCTTGGCTCGACCTGATATCTAAAGCCATGGAAGGCCAGAGTGGTGCTGGAAGCTCACCGGCAAGGCAACAAGATATGGAGTCATGGCAGCTCCTTCCGTGATCAGCGTCTGGGGAGCTGAGGCGGGAGGATTGTAGGGAAGCCAAGGAGATGGCTCTGGCTGCAGCTGGGGCTGCTGAGGGTCTCTGGGGGGTCAGCGGGAGGATGATGGTGGACCATGACTGGCAAGTTTGTTGCCTTTGAACATTGAGATACAGAGATGAGAAGGAGATATCACTCAGCAGGATGTCTGCCTTTCCCGGCCAGCCCCGAGGAGTGTAGTCCAACTCCTTTTCTCCCCATGTCTTCTCACAGACTCAGAATCTAGAGATTACCAGCCAAGAAACAAAAGCAAAATCATCCCAGTCTCCAATAAATTCAGGTGAAAATTGGCACAACTCCCAAGAGAAGAGGAGACCCAAGCTGGGTCTGAGGATACCAACGGTGCCAACTGTAGATGCTGAATTAAGTCAAGGATCATTTCTGCCAGACAGCTCAAAGTTTCCACCTCTGGAGATTTGGGAGTGTTTAACCGAGAATATGATTTCCTTTTTAACTGCAATTTCCGAGACACTTTGTTCAGTAATAAATATGTAGAATAGTTTGAGGAATAAAAAGGTCTTAGATGGGGGAGATCGCTCAGTGGGTTACAATGCTCATTGTATAGGCATGAGAATCTGAATTCTAATCCTCCAAACCCATAAAAAGCCAGATAAGACCACATGTGCCCTTAGCCCCATGCCGGGGGCAGAGAGGGTGTTTCCTGGGAACTTGCTGATCCAGCAGCCCACCAGCCAAAGGACATACCCTTTGTCAAGGGAATGAGGTGCAGAGCGATCTCACAGGACACCTGTCATCCTCCCTACCACGTGCACATACGGATGTTACAGTCTCCAGCACCGCAGAGACCCTGGGGGCGGGGTAAGGAGGTGCGGAGTCATTGACGCAGACTCCGGGAGTCAGGCAAGTGGCAAAGCGGCTCATTTACTGCGGATTTTGGGCTTGCCTATATACCCCTCACCCAACATCCCATAAGTCCTAGCGGGAGCTTTTGCTGCATTGTCCCGTCTGGGTTGGTCCTCTCAGTCAGGTGGTTTGACATCAGCACCAGGTGCAGCGGCAGGTTCTAGTTTGAGGAAGTTGAATTTGCACATGCGCGGCCCTTTTCAGACAATACAGGCCTGCCTGGTCGTGTTCTTCCTACATATGGACACACTCCCAAATTTAAAAAAGGAAAGTAAGTTATAGTTACTTATTTTTATGGTACTGGGGATCAAATATAAGGCCTTGCGCATAATCAGCAAGTGCTGCTGTACCCCAGTCTTACCTGTACCTGGGAAGAAGAATCTTTTTTTTGAACGGTGTTAGTTTTCTTAAACTGGCTGGGGAAGTGGATTTATATACTTTAAGAGTGATCAGTTTTCTCCTTTGGTGGATGAAGATGTTTAACTTTGATTCTTTGGGTTTGGGGTGTGGGTTAGTGGTACAATACCTGCCCAGTGTGTGCCAGGCCCTACATTCACTTTCCTGATACCACACACATACATATACACACAAATCAGGAAAGCTTTCATCCTTTGAAAACTATGCATACGCATAGCATTCAATACAAAGGGCTGCAAATCACCACACCTTCACCAATATCTCAGGGAATGGATGCAAATTTGGGGTTGTTGAAACGCTCCTGCCAGCCACGCTTGGTAACAAAGACCTGTAATCCTAGCTGAGGCAGAGGTAAGAGGATTGCAAAATCAAGGGTAGCCTAGGCAACATGATAAGACTGTCTCAAAATACAAAGGAAAAAAGTGAGTCGAGGATGTAGCTCAGTGCTATCATGTGCAAGACCCTGGAGTTTCCCAGGCTCCACCCGCCAGGGCCAGAAGTGCAGGCCTGGCCCTTTTACATGGAATTTGAACTCAGGACCTTCTGCTTGTGAGGCAGAGGCTTAACTCCTGAGCCATCTTGTCTGTCCCTGGCTCTGTGGCTGAGCGTGGTGCAGGTGGGCAGCAATGTCCTTAAAACATCGGGCAGGTGAGTCTAGGCTTCCTAGACCGGCTTCGGCTTCCAGCTGGGCCTATTGATCCTTGCGGCATGGCTGTTAGGAAGCACCAGACTGTCCTCTTGGATGCAGGCTGCCAAGTCACTCTGACTCTTTAGCTTAAAGAAGAGAACCTGATCTTCACTACCAGCTCCTAGGAGGAGCCCTCCTTGGGCTGCTCAGGAAAGAAGCCAGGAGACAGATCTCAGGCCTGGGAGGAAACAGCCGAAGTCTGCCTCCGCTTTCCTGGGACCTGGATGAACTGTGCCCTCACTGCAGTCACACACGCTGCTCCTCCTGCAGCTCACGTGCAGGCTTTGGGGGAGATACAGATCCAGTGTGATCTTAGTGCTCTCACCCTGTGTGGGGAGCAGCTCCCATATGGCCCAGTGTCTTAAGGACATTGCTGGCCACCTGCAGCATGATCAGCCACAGAGCCAGGGACAGACAAGATGGCTCAGGACAAGATGACTCAAACCAGACTCCAATCACCACAGCCTGTGTGTAGCCAGGCATGGCGGGAAATTGTATGTGCACATGTAGCAGAGGAGCTGGGAAATCTAAAGATGCAGTCTAATCTAAAGATGGCAGTCAAAGAAGGGATGAAGAGGGTTGGAGAGGTGGCTCAGGGGTTAAGCCTCCGCCTTGCAGGCGGAAGTTCCTGAGTTCGGATCCCAGATCCCAGATCCCACGTATAGACGCCAGGCAGAAGCGGGGGGCGGCCTGCACTTCTGGTCCTGGTAGGGCGGAGCCTGTGAATCCCGGGGCAGAAGGAGGTGGAGGCGTCCATGATGGTTCGCGAATTCGTCCGTGGTTCTACACATACACAGACACACACACACACACACACACACACACACACACACCACACACGCGCGCGCGCGCGCGCGCGCGCACGCACATATGCACGCATATGCACACAGTTGAATAAATAAAAAAAAATTAAAAAAAAAAAGAAGGGATGAAGAGCATTTGTTAGAAACACAAAAAGAACTTCTGGGCATGATAGCTCATGGCTGCAACCCCAGGGGTCAGGAGGCTGAGGCCAGTTAGGGTTTCAGAGTGAGAGACTGAAAAACAAACAGAAGAAGAAATACACGTGGCTGAACCCTCAGCACTAGGGAGGCTCAGGAGTTCAAAGTCAGAGTTGGAAAGATGGCTCAGGGGTTAAGTCTTTGCCTCAAAGCAGAAGGATTCGATTTGGATTGTGATCCCACAAAAAAAGTCCATCTCTGGAAGGCAGAGTTTGGGAAATCCCAGAGCAAAAGCCAAATAATGATTGCTGAAGTCACCCTTGGGTCTCTACAGAGTACTGTTTGTCAGTATCCTCTGATTCTCTCTCTCTCTCTCTCTCACACACACACACACACACACACATAGAATTCAAGCTTATTCTCGATTACATATGGAATTGGAGACTAATCTGGGCTAAATGACACTAGCCTTAAAAAAGAATACACAGATTAAATTAGGAGCTAGGTGTGGTAGTGCATGACTATTCCCAACACTTGAGAGGCTGAGAAAGGATTGCTATGATTTTGAGGACGGTCTAACTACACATGCAGTACTTGACTGTTAAGGCTACATAGTAAAACCCTGCCTCAAAAAACAACAAAATAATTAATTTTTAATTCTTCCATTGTGATTGCACGTGGCTTGGACAAGGAGAATGGAAACGTTCCCCAGCTAAGACAGGAACCAATGGTGTCAGGAAAAGGGAGATCTGCGCCCGGCATGTACTTCTGTAGGCACCTGAGCCTTGCTCAGGCTGCCTGGAGAAAGGGGTGTGCCCAGAAGGGGTGGGGGAGGTGCGTGGAGTGCAGAATGTGTAGCTGGAGATGCTTTGTCATCCTAGAATTATAGGAAGCAGGTGCAAGAGCAAATTCAGCATGAGACGTTAAAGTAAGAAAATCATCAAAATCTCAGGCTGAGTCAGGAGGAATTCGGCTTTGCCTTATAAGTTCACGTTCTACTTTTACTCAAAGAAATGCACTTTACCAAATTTGAAGGTGAGAAAAAAGATTCTTCCCACTGAATAAAATATCAGTAAACATGAAGAGATCTGTGCCCTCCACTGCTGGACCTCCCCCCACCCTGGGGGTGTGATCTGGACCTGAAACTGATTTCTCTCTGTTTGCTTGTGAAATATAAAAGACTAATTTAGCTTTCAAAATTAAAATTGAAAGTATTTGGCAAATACTCCTAATTTATAGCCAATAGTACTGACCTGTAAAAACCTGTACAGATGTGGAATTGTAAGTCAGCCCCTGAATCATGTGTCAGGCATACAGACAAAGCTGCCATCGGAGAAGTCTCTCCTTACCTGGAGGTCCCACCCTCATCCCCGAGTCACTTCTGCTTTGCTTGCTGTCCTTGTATTTTTTTTTTTTTTTTGAGACACAATCTGCTATGTAGTACAGACTTATTGTAAACTTTCAATTCTCCTGCCTTGGCTTTTTAAATGCTGGAGTTACAGATATGTGAAGTCACACATGCCTCAAAATATATATTTCACATTTATTTATCATGGTGCTGGTGACTGAACCCAAGGTCTTTCTTATGCTAGACAAGAACTCTAAACTGAGCTATACTCCCAGTTTATATTTTCCACAATGAATAGAACTAGAATCACACATTGCTACGACAAAATACTTTTGACACAAGTAACTTAAGGGAAAAAGGGTTTAATCTGACTCACAGTTCACAAGTACAATCAGTCATGGGGGAAGTCAGGGCAAGAGAGCATGAAATAGCTGGTCACGTGACACCCATAGTCTGGAAACCGCGATGGATGCTTAAATCAGGTAACTTTTTCCTTTTTATTTAGTCTAGAATCTCATTCTAGGAAATGGTTCTGCCCAACTAACCCACTCCAGAAAAGTCCTCACAGGTGTGCTGGAGCCTGACACTTATATTACAGACATGTGCCACCAAGTTCAGCAAGGCGACTGGTCACCCTGTGTCCTAAGCAGTTCAAGAAATGCTCTCTCGGTTTGGGCATTCAACATCTTTGTTTTGCAAGCTTGCCTTCTAGTAATTCCTCTTTCTCCATTTTTTTTTTATATGCCCCTGCTGTTCATTCTTCCCACAGCATTCAGAATCCAGTGAATTATCTCTCCAGCGCAAATGTGGCAATGAACCCCTCTTTTAAAACCTACTCCTAAGGCCCTCCCAAACAATACAGGCAATGGTCATGCAACTAACTGATTGCCCACCAGAAGGAAGTGGCAAGACTCTACTGCTGCAGACATCCCATACTCTGGTCATCAGACAGATAAAAAAATCAAGGTGGAAGTTCCCTCCATGCTGCTAGACCTTGTGGTGCCAGAAGGGGCTATGCAGCAGCTGGGGGAGAATGCTATCAAGTCTTACTCAGCTGTGGACCCTGTGAATGCCAGACAAGATGTGTCCACCGGTGCAGCTGTGACGATCTGCTAAGAGGGTAGCCAGCCATGTTCTGAATAGAAGGAGGCCCACTCCAGAAGAGGAAACTCAGACCTGATATCATAATGTAAACAAAAGCCTTTGTCTGGGGAGGTCACAGGACCTAATAGGGAAACTCATAGATGTTGTTTTGCTAAAAGACATGGTATGCCTGACAAACTGCTCTCTATATAATTATGTTCATCTCCGTAGATTAGTGCTGCTGTCACTACTGGTCAGAGACATTTCTTTTTTTGCAATGCAGAGACTCATAATTGGTCAAAGTGCTGAGAACAAGTGACTGTTGAATGTTCAGCCAAAGGCCCCTCTAAACTTCAAAGAACATTGAGGAAAAGAAGGCAAAAGAACGTAAGATCCAGAAGATGTGGGGAAGAGTTGTAGAACACTATCTTTTAGGATAGTGTTGGCACTCCTGGATTCACAGCAGCCGTGGTAACCAGCACCACAGTAATCCTGGCTAGGGGAGGGAAAGACATTTTCTTCAGTGGTGTAGCCACTGCTAAGGTGAGCATGCTCTGTAATGACTGCATCCATGCTTCATCATGCAACCCTAACAAAACTCATTGGGTCACACCCCCCAAAAAAGGCATGAAAATAGATGGGGGAACTAACTGGGAAGAAGAAGGATATTAAGAGGAGGGGGAATGAGACATGGTGATAGGGGCGTTATTTAGTTAGTTTGCGTGTGTGTGTGTGTGTGTGTGTGTGTGTGTGTGTGTGTGTGGTGTATCAAAGGGCACTATGTGTGCCTGTGGAGACTCAAGGTGACTTTGGAAATCATTCTGGATTGCTCTACTTCCATTTTGTTTTATGAGGCAGATTTCCCTGGCTTCACCTTTCAGGGCCAAATGTGCTGGCCACCAACATTTCTGCCTAGAGATTTTGTGTGGGATCTGGGATGTGAACTCAGGTCTTTCTGCCTTTGAGGCAGTCTAAACCTCTGAGCCGCCATCTCTAGCCCTGGTAACAGAAACATTATGATCAAAATACATTACAGGGCTGGAGAGATGGCTTAGGGGTTAAGCCTCTGCCTCAAAAACAGAAGGTCCTAAATTTGGAGTTCAGATCCCATGTAAAAATGCCAGGCAGAAATGGCAGCAGCCTGTACTTCCAGCTCTGGAAGGTGGAGCTTGAGAACTCCAGAGCAAAGCAAAGAGGAGATAGTGCACTCTAAGGTGATTTCTGAAGTCGCCCTTGGGCTGCCACAGACACACTAGTATCTTCTGATTCACACGGTTACATACAGACACACAGAGACACACACACACAGAGATTCACACAAAAATAAAAATAAAGGGGCTGGAGAGCTGGCTGAGGGGTTAAGCCTCTGCCTTGCAGACGGAAGGTCCTGAGTTCGGATCCCAGATCCCACGTATAGACGCCAGGCGGAAGCGGGGGCGGCCTGTGTTTCTGGTCCTGGTAGGGCGGAGCCTGTGAATCCCGGGGCAGAGTAAACAAGAAGGAGGAGGCGGTCCATGGTGGTTCCCGAATTCGTCCGTGGTTCTACACACACGCATGCACACGCACATACATACACACACATGCACAATTGAATAAATAATAATAAAAATTAAAAAAAATAAAATAAAATAAATTTAAAAAATAAAATATATTATACAGTGTCATAGTAAAAGCCATAATAAAAACATAAATCAGGGCCACTGAGACAGCTCAGCAGGTAAGGTGCCTGCTCACAAATCTGGCAACCTGAGTTCAATTCCCAGTAGGTCACATGGTATGTGTGTGTCTCCCTCTCATGCGCCTCTCTCTGATGTGCGTCTCTCATGCATCTCTCATGCATCTCTCATGCGCCTCTCTCATGCATCTCTCATGCATCTCTCATGCATCTCTCATGCATCTCTCATGCGCCTCTTGTGCATCTCTCTCTCACACGCCTGTCTCATGAGCCTCTCATTCACCTCTCATGTGCCCCTCTCATGCGCGTCTCTCTCATTGTCTCTCTCATGTGCTTCTCTCTCATAAGCAACTCTCCTGAACCTTTCCCTCACATGCCTCTCTCTCATGCACTGCTCTCACATGCTTTGCTTTCGTGTGCCTCTCTCATGCACTTGTCTCTCTCATTAACGCATCTCTGCCTCATGCACCTCTCATGTCTCTCGTGAGCCCCTCTCATGCACTCCTCTCTCTCGTGTCTCTCATGCACTCCTCTCTCTCTCTTGTGTCTCTCATGTACTCCTCTCTCTCTCATGCACTCCTCTCTCTTTCTTGTCTCTCTCATGCACTCCCCTCTCTCTCATGTCCCTCTCATGCACTCCTCTCTCTTGTGTCTCTCTCACGCACTCCTCTCTCATGCACTCCTCTCATGCACTCCTCTCTCTCATGCACTCCTCTCTCTCTCATGTCTCTCTCATGCACTCCTCTCTCGTGTCTCTCTCATGCACTCCTCTCATGTCTCTCTCATGCACTCCTCTCATGCATTCCTCTCTCGTGTCTCTCTCATGCACTCCTCTCTCTCATGCACTCTTCTCTCTTGTGTCTCTCATGCACTCCTCTCTCTCTCATGCACTCCTCTCTCTCATGCACTCCTCTCTCGTGTCTCTCATGCACTCCTTTCTCGTCTCTCTCATGCACTCCTCTCTCATGTCTCTCTCATGCACTCCTCTCTCATGTCTCTCTCATGCACTCCTCTCTCTTGTGTCTCTCTCATGCACTCCTCTCTCTATCTCGTGTCTCTCTCATGCACTCCTTTCTCATGCACTCCTCTCTCTCGTGTCTCTCATGCACTCCTCGCTCTCTCGTGTCTCTCTCATGCACTCCTCTCTCTCATGTCTCTCTCATGCACTCCTCGCTCTCTCGTGTCTCTCATGCACTCCTCTCTCTCATGTCTCTCTCATGCACTCCTCTCTCTCATGTTTCTCTCATGCATCTCTCTCTGATGCACCTCTTTCTCATACACTTCTCTCATGTTCTTTTTTTCACATGCATCCTCCTCTCTCTCATGTACCCCTCTTTCTCATGTCTTTTGCCTCTCTCTTGTTTCCCTCTTTCAGGAGTCTCTCTCTTTCTCATGCACCCCCTCAAATAAATTAAATATTTAAAAAACAAACATGAAGCAAACAAACCACAATAAAGCATAAGCATCTAGGAGTCAGGGATGTGGCTCAGTTTGTAGAGTGCTTGCCTGGTGTCCTTTATCGAACAGCAGATAACTGTCCCCACCTATGGGGAACCTGTGTTGGTCCTGGCAGGCTTAACTGCTTCTGGAATCCAAGGTGACTGCTGGGTAGGCAGGCACTTATCTTTCCGCCTTCAGTCTCGTGGATGCAAGTGAAGAGTAAACAGAATCATTGTTCTTCTTTTTTAGCAAGAATTATTTTCTGTCTCTCTGGTTTTGTCTTAAGGCAGAGTCTAGACTCAAATTATATATATATACATACAGAGAGAGAGACAGAGAGAGAGAGGAGAGAGAGAGAGAGAGAGAGAGAGAGAGAGAGTCCATGCTGGCAATTCTGCTTCAATCTCCTAAATACTGGGATTATTTATGTCTGTCGCCATTCCTGGTGTGCTGCTTTGTCTGTGTGTTTGTTTGCTAATGTGTGTATGGTACATGTGCATATGTTCACTGTGGAAGCCACAGGTGGACACTGGATGTCTTCTTCAATTACTCTCTTTTTTAAAAGTTTTTTTTTTTCAGTTGAGGGAGAGAGGCAGGTAAGTACAAAATACATGCTTGCTATGTACTTTTGAAGGTTGGATTCCTCTTTCTACTATGTGGGCTCTAGGGATCAAATTCCGGTTCCAGCTTTGTATGTAACCTTTACCTACAAAGCTACCTCACCATCCCTGTCCACATTATGTTTTGAGACCAGGTCTTTCACTGAACATGGACATTTATTCATTTAGACTGGCTGTCTATCCCTCATCAGTGTTGGGATTGCAGGTACACACTACTGTGCCTGTTTTTTTGTTTTGTTTTGTTTACACATGTGGTAGGGGTCCAAACTCAGTTCCTCATTTTTGCACATGAGCCCCCACTTGCTGTTTTTAAACTTTAGTAACTAGTCCCTTTAGTTGGTCCAAGCAGGAAGATGTCTATCCCCCATGCAATGTTTCTATTTAGGCGCAGGAGCCAGGCAAACAATAACTATTTTTAGTGTTGGTACCCAGCAGGAGTGTCTGCTACTCAGAAGATAGCCTTTAGCCTCAGAACACCAATGGAAGAAGGAGCCTTACCACACTGACATCCCAAGCAGAGACTTGACACTTTGTAACTGGCTTTAAGGATGTTACCTAGTCAAAGTCATCAGCTTAATTTCCAGTACTTGTCAAAAATGAGAGTGACTTTCTAAATGAAGCATCTTCCTCACAGAAGTGTAAGGGTCTTACAAGAAAACAAGAGTGTATTTGGGAAGGAGACCGTTTCACTCTCCTAAAGCCAGCTGCGCAAATGCTGGAGTCATGTGCCAGGAATTTTGCCCTGAGAGATGACTCAGTTGACTAGCAGGCTGTACACCTGGAAGGAGAGTTCTGTTCCTTTGCTTTTTGCCAAAGCTGCTTATGAAACCACACCTGTCTTGGATGCTCATGAATGTAAAAATATACTTCACACTTTCCCTAAGAGCTAAATTTAGCTCTTGCCGATACAGCTGACTCCCAACTGGCCTGGATCGGGCCAGCCACTGGCCACCCGGACCTTAACCCTCTAATAACAGAGACATCGGTGGGCCACGGTCTGATGATTAGCTCTGGGTTTCCACTGCAAAGCCTGTGCAGAAGCAGAGCATGGCGAGCTGTCTGTGATCCCAGGAAGGACGAATTCACCGCCAGCGGTGAGCTACTCAAGTGTCTGTCCCAAAAAGTCAGGAAACAAGCCAAGCAAACGACAACAAACCCCTCTATCTGCGCCTTCTGCAGCAGCACGTTCGGGGACCCTCGCACTCTGGCAGGACACTTGTTACAGGGCCCTGCCCTCTGGCGTCGTTTTGGGGGTAACTGCTCGCTCTTGGAGCCACCGGCGCTCTCTCCCGTGAGGTCACGCAGGAGGAACTAGCAAGCCGCTTCGGTGGAATATGGCCACGTTTGGCCTCCCACTCAGCCACGCTGCGCTTTACGCGTCCACGCCGCTCGCGGGCTGCTGACGCGTCCACTTCCAGCGCCGTAATGGGCAGTAGCCTGTCCTCGCGCGTCCCTCCTCGCGACACCACGCGCACCGGCCTGCCCGCGCGCCCCCCGCACGACCGCGCGCGCCCGGGAAGCGGCGCAACAACTCGCCCGGAGCGGCCCGCGCCGGCACGCGCTTTGAAACCGGCTCGGGGGGCGGAGCCTTCCGCGCCACGACGGGCTGACGTCATGCGCGACGGAGGTCGGCCGGGCGCCGGCGTCGCTCGCCTGGTCCCTCACCACTGGTGCTTCGCCCCATCCTCCGGCGCCCGCCCGCCCGCGCCCGGCGCCCACCGCCCGCCACCCACCGCCCGCCGCCGGCCTTCGCACCTCCTGGGCCGCGTCGTTGTCGCCATGGGCCCGCGCCAGCGGCGCCGCCGGGCCGGGAGTCGCTGAGCGTGGCGCGAAGATGGGCAAGAGCAGAGCAGGGCCCGAGCCCCAGCCCCAGCAGCCCGGGCGCCCCGCGCGCGCCCGCCCGCGCCGCCGCGGGGATGCCCGCGCCCGCCGCCGCGCCCTGAGCGCCTTTGTCTGCCTCCCGCCTCTCCCCTAACTCAGCGGCGCCGGAGCATGGAGTCGGGCCGCGCCGAGCCGACGTTTGGGTCCCAGAGCGGGGTCCGCGGTCCGGTGGGGCCCGACGCCCTGGGCCGCCGGCCTGAGGAGCCAGGCGAGCCCGGCGCCCCTGGCTGCTGGCCCGGGGAACCCGAGGGGCCGAGCGCCCCTCACCGCGGGTCCAAAGAGTCCGAAGCCCCTCACTGCAGGCTAGAGGAACCAAACGCGCCGCACCGCGGACCCGAGGAGCTGAACGCATCTCTCTGTTCGCCCGAGGAGCCGAGCGCCCCCCACCGCAGGCCCGAGGAGCCCGGAGCACCGCACTGCCGGCTTGAGCTGGAGGAGCCCGAGGAGCCGAGCGCATCTTGCTGCCCGTCCGAGGAGCCGAGCGCATCTTGCTGCCCGTCCGAGGAGCCGAGCGCATCTTGCTGCCCGTCCGAGGAGCCGAGCGCATCTTGCTGCCGTCCGAGGAGCCGAGCGCATCTTGCTGCCCGTCCGAGGAACCGAGCGCATCTTGCTGCTCGTCCGAGGAGCGGAGCGCGCCTTGCTGCCGGTCCGAGGAGCCGAGCGCATCTTGCTGCCCGTCCGAGGGGCCGAGCGCATCTTGCTGCCCGTCCGAGGAGCCCAGTGCATCTTGCTGTCCGTCCGAGGAGCGGAGTGCGCATTGCTGCCCGTCCGAGGAGCCCAGTTCATCTTGCTGCCCGTCCGAGGAGCCCAGTTCATCTTGCTGCCCGTCCGAGGAGCCCAGTGCATCTTGCTGTCCGTCCGAGGAGCCCAGTTCATCTTGCTGCCCGTCCGAGGAGCCCAATGCATCTTGCTGCCCGTCCGAGGAGCCCAGCGTCTCCCACCGCTGGCCCAAGGAGCTGGAGGAGCTGGAGGGGCCGAGTGCTCCTCACCGCCCGCCAGAGGAGCCGAATGCATCTTGCTGCGGGTCGGAGGAGCCGAGTGCATCTTGCTGCGGGTCGGAGGAGTCCTCCGTGCCTGGCCTCGGGCTGGAGGAGCCCAGTGCACCTTGTCGCTGGCCTGAGGACTCCGAAGGCCCATGCTGTTGGCTGCAGGGGCCAGAAGACTGCGACTCCATGCGGGACTTGCCCCTAGGGCCCTCGCCTGGGGCGGACCACCTGCCACAGGTGTGTCCCGGGTCACCCTCGGACCCAAGCCCCGCGCTGTCGCTGACCAGCGAGCCTGGGACAGGCCAGGAGGAGAGCGCGCGCCTCCGGGCTGTATTCGATGCCCTGGACGGCGATGGGGACGGCTTCGTCCGCATCGAGGACTTCATCCAATTCGCCACGGTCTATGGGGCGGAGCAGGTAATGGCTGGCAGCAGTGGGAAAGTCGCGGGTGAGGAAGATGTGGTTCAAGGGAACCCCCCTTTCCTCTCGGAGGAGGGTATGTCCACTGTCAGCTATCCCCGTTGCTGTTTCTTTCTTTAGATCCACGTGGGAACACCCTGGCCGTGCAGGTTCTGCCCCGTGGGTTAGGGTGGCAGACGCCAGTTTGTAGTCCTCTCTTTCGAGTTCTTACTGAGTATGCTTCTTATTGTCCTAGCGCTCTAGAAAGTCCCGCAAGTTAAAAATGTTCACTTCTGCCTGGAGCTGCAGGTAGAGTACTTGCTTCACACGCCCAGCCCCTTGAAATTGGTTCTCCCGCATCGCCAAAAAGAAAGGAAAACTGTTGCTGCTTTACCATGAAGTCAAATGGCAGAATCGGCTGGCACAGATGAATCTTAAGCCAGGCATGGCAGTGCATGCCTGTTTTCTTGGCATGTAGGAGGCTGACACAAGAGGGTGAATGAGGCCTGATTACTCCAGGTAGTGAGTTCGAGGCCCACCTGAACTACAGAGTGAGATCCTGTCAGAGAAAAGGGAGGGAAGGGGGGAGAGAGAGAGATCTGAATTTTGCATTTTGCAAGGGAAAGGAGTTGAGAGCCTGGACGCCGGCAATGCACATGTCCGCTCCAGCAGAGCTGGGCTGGATCTCTGCTCCCACAGATGGGGCAAGTGCAGAGCAGTGACGGGGTGCTTCTGTGCAGGTCCCACAAATCCACCACCAGCTTCTGAGAAGTGGCCCTTGGCATCCATTAGTCTGGGTGAAGATGACAGCAGGGTTGTGTGCTCTGCCAGTAACACGCGAAATGTCAAGTTGGTTACATGGAAATTACTGAATTTTTAAAAAATTTTACTCTGTGTGTATGTGTGTGTGTGTGTGTGTGTGTGTGTGTGTGTGTGTGTGTGTGTGTCTCAGAGGGCACTTTGTGTACCTCTGATTGCTCTGTGATTGCCCAGGTTCCGCCTTCCAGAGCTGGAAGTGCAGGCTGTCGATGTTTCTGCCTGGTGTTTTTATGTAGGATCCATGATCCAAACTCAGGTTCTTCTGCTTTCAAGTCAGAGTCTTAACCCTGGAGCCATTCATTCAGGTGAATTTTGATTTGCTAATTGTCATATGTTACTAGTTTTTTCACATGTGTAAATATTTGTTAAGTGGGTATTCAACTGTATTTGCATGTTTAGGCTAAGGATTTTTGAGAAATAAAAATAATATGGATACACACACACACACCCTGTAATCATAGCACCCAACACTCAGATCCAAGGGGCTGAGGCAGGAGAGTGGCAAAGTGGAGGCCAATTTGAGCTACACAGTGAAACCCTGTCTGAAAAAACCAAGAGGGAGAAAAAGAGGTAAAACTGGCATATTACTAGTTAGAGGGTCACTTCTCTGAGGGACTGGTGGGAGTTCATTCTCAGCACCCATATAAAAGCTGGGTGCAGCCACATGCCTGTAATTCTAGCACGGGGATTAGCTTGTTAGCCAAGTTAATTAAATTCATGAGAGACCCTGTCTCAAAAAACTAAGATGGGGGGCTGGAGAGGTGACTCAGGGGTTAAGCCTCTGCCTTGCAGGCGGAAGGTCCTGAGTTCGGATCCTAAACCCCGCGTATAGACACTGGGCGGAAGCGGGCGGCCTGCGTTTCTGGTCCTAGTATGGCGGAGCCTGTGAATCCCCGGGCAAAGTAAACAAGGAGGAGGTGGAGGTGGTCCATGGTGGTTCCTGAATTCGCCCATGGTTCTACACACACACAGACACACACACAGACACACACACACACACACACACACACGCACACACACACACACACACATAATCGAATAAAAAAAAAAAACTAAGATGGGAAGTGATTAAGGAAGATACCCTCAGTGTTGCCCTCTGGCTTTCACACTCCCCTCCCAAACCCCTCTCTGAATATTTACTTTACACATTGAGCAGTTGGAAAGAACCGGTTCCTTGTAACTCAGGGCACCTTGCTGATTTCCCATGAGAGGGCTGTGCAGGTACCTGTCTACAGCTTCCTGAAGGCCGCATTAGGTCATGTGTCCCCATACTTAGTTCTGGGCAGGAATGGGTTTTGTTGGTGTAGGTAGAGTAGGCAAAGAGATGTGTGCTTGATGATTTCCTGTGAGGTTAGCTTGGAGTGGTTTTTGGCCTGGGTTCTTGTAATGCTTCTTGTTTGTGGGGTGTAGAGGCCTTGACTATGCTTAGATTGTTTATTAATGTGATGTGTCTTCTCTTTAAATTTCTTTTGCCTCTAGACCTAGTCAGACCCAGTTGAACATGTCAGACCAGAACCATATTTGCTCTTCTTTACTGCAATCTGACTGACTCTACTGTTAGGTTTTCACTGGACCATTTCCACAGTTCTATTAAGTGTTAATTAGACAAGCAAACTTTACCTCTACTTCACAATTCAGAAACTATGAGCCCAGAAAGGTTAAACAGCTTTCTCATGGCCCCCGATAGTGCTGGACTAACATGAAGACTTTCTTTAACTCTTTATTTACAGATGTACATCTAGTGGATCAGAATATTTCCACCAAATTCAATTTAATGAATTCCATAGCATTCTCTTTATTTGTCACCATCTCCCCAACTTGGTCATGTTGGGGGAAAACTTTGGATTGCTACCTAGCTGAACCTTTATTGTTTACAGAATAACAATGGGTCAGAGTTCTCAGTTCTGACAGCTTCTCAGTGAAGTTGTATGTTTGGGAGGCTGGGATGATGAAGGGCTTATCAAGGATGGAGAGTGGAAGATAGTCCGTTTGCTTTTCAGAAGCTCAGCAGGAAACATTGTTTGTCTGACTTAGGTTGCCAAGACTTGGACTAGCTTCTGTGGACACTAGAGGAAAGTTCTTGCTTTCTGCGAAAGCTTGATCTACGTTTGTCAGCTGTGGTAGCCTTCGTAATTTAAAATTGCTGACTAAGTCAGTCGCACAGTAGAGTACTTTGTAGAGGCACGACAATGTATACATGTAACGTGTGTGCATGTGTGCACGCACGTGTATAACGTATGGGAGTTAGAAAACAGCTTGCAGGAGTCAGTTCTCTTGCTACCATGTGGGCTTCAGGGCTCAAACTCAGGTCATCAAACTTGGCAGCAAATGCCTTATCTGCTGAAACATTTCACTGCTCCTATTTGAAACTTGAAAAATGAAGTCTTTCCTCCCCCCATATGTAAGCTTTTCACTTTAACCTTTTATCTATCTATCCATCTGTCCATCTATCCATCTGTCCATCTATCCAATATTTTATTTATTCGTGTGTGTGTGTGTGTGTGTGTGTGTGTGTGTGTGTGTGTGTTTGTTTGTCAGAGGGCACTGTGTGCCTCTGGAAGATCAAGGGTGATTTTGGGAGTCATCCTGGATTGCTTCTACCTCCCATTTGCCTCACTCT
This sequence comes from Typhlomys cinereus, assembly GCA_023101885.1. Lineage (NCBI taxonomy): Eukaryota > Metazoa > Chordata > Mammalia > Rodentia > Platacanthomyidae > Typhlomys > Typhlomys cinereus. Next base: position 489,797 of record JALPQD010000336.1, read on the forward strand.
GGGATTTCCCAGGCTCTGCCCACCAGTGCATAAAGTATAGGCCTCCGGTGTTTCTGCCTGGCGTTTTTATGTGGGACTTGGGATCCGAACTCAGGACCTTCTGCTTGTGAGACAGAGTATTAACCCCTGAGCCATTTCTCCAGCTCTCTTCTTCTATTTTAAAATAGAAGGTGATTACTGATGTTATATAATTTTGTCTGTAAATTTTTTTAGTGTACACCTAAAAGATAAGAACCCTTTTAAAAATATTCATGATTTTTCAGAATACCTAGCGGATAGTTAGATATAAGTGTCAAGTTGACAGTTGAAGGCTAGAACAACTCTGGGCACATTTGTAAAGAATTAATAGTTAAGCCCTGGGCTGGAGAGAGCTCAGTGGGTAAGTAAGATGCCTGTTTGCAGATCTTGTCACCCCAGTTCAGTGCTGGAGGCCAAAATGATGGAAGGAAAGACTGACTCTGAAAATTGTTCTCTGACTTCCACCTGCGTGCCATGGCATGCATGTGTGCACCTTTTCTTTCTGTCCATATTTCTGTCTTTGTCTCTTTCTCTTTCTCAAATAAATAATAATAAAAATAGTTAACCCCTGAGCAATCCTATGGTAGATGAGGACTATTCCCTGGGCAAGTTGATAAATGAGGGAAGCTGGTTTATCAAAGTTTTGGCCTTCTAAAGCTCCAGACTGGAACTGCTGAAATGTTCAACTCCTCAACTGAACTGATAGGACTAGGCAATTACACGAGCACGAGCCTTTGCCGTGCTTCTCTAGCTGATTTAGTAACGGGCGTACTTTGACACACAGACTGTCTGGCAAGTAAGTTTTGCTCCTCTCTTGGCAGCCCAGTGGATATGGTCTGGCCAGTTCTCTCCATTTTTGGTGTAGTTACCCAGTTTTGCTGCTGGCTAGTCAGGTACTCGGTAACAGCTGTAGCCAGGACAGCCTTGGTGAGTAGAAATCCATGTTGTTGAGTCCAGGGGTGATCTCCTTAGGTTCCTGCTGTTGATAGGAGCTCTCCTGCCAAGCTCGACTCTTAAGACTGTCAGTGGAAATAGTAAGCCAAAATAAAACCCCTCACTCCCCCCAAAACTGGTCGTGACTGTATCCACAACATGCAGAGTAACTGCCATACCCAGGGATAGTTTAGGGAAGCTGACAGCAGCAGTGAAGACCATAGTTTTGCACTTTCCACCTTGAAATTTCAACATGTTAAGCATAAGGAAAGACCGTTAGTCCTGTTACATTGCTGTCTTTGATGAAAGGAATAAAATTATCTTGATTTTTTTTTTTTAATTTTCAAGGATAAGATATTGTTCCTTTTATGGAGTTTATGAAGTTAGCATTATCAGATAAGCTTTTCTGAGTTTTTAATAGGAGCACTCCCATTTAATAATTTATGATTATAAATTTATAATATAGGTGGCTGCGTTCCTCTTTTCTCTTTCTCCCAAGTGTCATGGTGCGTGTGGATCTCATTACGTCAGCCTGGTAGCAGATCAGGTGTGGTGTAATGTAACCCAGGGTTATGTTTGCAGGAGTCTGAAGGTGAAAGGAGACAGGGACCACAATAGGACTTTCTGCTTGTATCTTTTTCCTTTTTTTGAGGCAGCATCTCGTATATTCTAGAGTGTCCTTAGTTTACTTTGTGGTGGAAGATGATCCTCTTGCCTCTGCTTCTGAGTGCTGGTGTTAGAAATGTATACCACCTGTCCAGTTTTATGTCATTCTGGGATTGAGCCCAGATCTTCACACATGCTAGGCAAACCCATTGCTGCTCAAGCTACATTCCTAGCCCCTGACTGCAACTCCTTGAAGCAGGAATGTACAGTGATATGTGCTGAGCAATAAGTGTAGAGTGGGAATGGATCAAACGCAGGGATGCCACATCTCTGAAAACCCTCATGGACCATGGCCTTCACTCGAGAGCACTGAGCCCTGTAGTTATCACCAACCTGTGATGTCATGACTGAGGCGGAAGAAGTGGAGGTGGCAAATAAATCGAGTTATGAGAAGGGATTATTTCCTCTTTCATTTTGCTTTTGAAGAGAATTAGTTATAATCTTGAAAGTGTGTTCATATTTTATTTTTACAGTCATGTAAACCCTTACCTTTTTAATAGCCACTGATCCTTTTTAGAAAACCCGCCAGTCAGAGAGCCCTGAGTATTCTCAGCCACCTTGTGTTTCCATAAGACGCAGAAGTCAGCTGCAGAAGAGAAGTGTGTGCGTAAGATCACTCTGCAGTTGGCAGTTCTTAGGAACATTTGACTGCATAGTTAGTTGTTCCCCTCTCCTTTCTGGGGTCACCCTAGCTTTGGATTTGAGTGTTTATGTGTGTGAATGAAAGTGGACATTGTTAATAGAGTGTGTGTACACAACATGTTATAAGCGTGTGAAGGAATATGTACCTCTGGTCTTTGTAGTGTCTGAATTGCAGTAAGAAGAATAGAAGTAAGATGAAATTCCTGTTAACAAAGTTTTGCTAATATTTTTAAAATACACTCCCCCCCAAAAGTAGCACATGTTCATTAAACAAAGCACTGAAAAGCAATGGTATAAAATGTAATATAGAAGCTAGGGATGGTAGTTCATTCCCATGATCCCCGTGTTGAGCAGGAGCATTGAAGTGAAGGTAAGATCAACCTGGGCTTTAGAATGATACTCTATTTCAATAAATCAGAAAAACAACTAATCAAAGGGAAACGGGAAAGTGGGATAGAATAGAAAATGGTCATATTCTCCTACCTCTTTTTTTTAAAGGTGGGTGTGCACGTGCATGCGTGTGTGTGTGTGTGTGTGTGTGTGTGTGTGCGCGTGTGTGTGTATCAGAGGACACTGTGTGCTTGTGGAGGCCTAAGAGTGATTTCAAGAGTCATCTTGGATTTCTTCTATTTCCTTTTTGCTTTACTCTGGGATTTCCTAGGCTTCACCTTACAGAGCCAGAAGTATAGGCCCCCTGACATTTCTACCTGGCATTTTTGGGTAGGATTCAAGATTGAAATTTAGGACCTTCTGCTTAGGAGACAGTCTTAACCCCTGAGCCATCTTTCCAGCCCAATATTCTTCTATGTCGAGGAGACTATTAGCATGTTAACATATTTCTTTCCAGGATTTAAATTTTTAAGATATTTTCTTTATTATTTATTTTGAAAGAAAGAGGAGGCTTGTGCATATATACATGCTATGGGTGGAGGTCAGAAAACAACTTTAGAAAATCATTCTCTCTTGTTGGAGAGGTGGCTTAGGGGTTAAGTCTCTGCCTTGCAGACGGAAGGTCCTGAGTTTGGATCCTAGACCTCATGTATAGACCTCATGTATAGACATGTATAGACATGTATAGACCTCATGTATAGGTGGAAGCAGGGCAGCCTGTGTTTCTGGTCCTGGTAGGGCAGAGCCTGTGAATCCCAGGGTAAAGTAAACGAGGAGGTGGAGGCGGTCCATGGTGGTTCCCGAATTCGTCTGTGGTTCTACACACACACACATACATACACACACATACATACACACACGCACATGCACAATTGAATAAATAATAAAAAAAATAAAGTTAGAAAATCATTCTCTCCTTCCATCATGTGGGTGGATTTCTGAGAATCAAACTCAGGTTGACAGTTTTGTGAGCAGACAGCTTTACCCACTGAGCTAGCTCCCGGTCCCCTAAATTTAAATTTAAATATTTTTGGAGTTCTTTTTTTTTAATTTTTATTTATTATTTATTCAACTGTGAGTGTGTGTGTGTGTGTGTGTGTGTGTGTGTGTGTATGTGTATGTGTGTGTGTGTGTGTGTGTGTAGAACCATGGACGAATTCGGGAACCACCATGGACACCTCCACCTCCTCCTTGTTTACTCTGCCCCGGGATTCACAGGCTCCGCCCTACCAGGACAAGAACAGCGTCTATACGTGGGGTCTAGGATCCGAACTCAGGACCTTCCGCCTGCAAGGCAGAGGCTTAACCCCTGAGCCACCTCTCCAGCCCCAATTTTTGGAGTTCTGAAGCAGGATCTCCCTCTGTGACTCATGTTGGTCTGGGACTTGTTATGTAGCCCAATCTGTCCTTGAACTCATTGCCCTCCTGCCTTTATTTTATGAGTGTTGGGATTACAGACTTGCTCTACTTCTCCCAGTTCGACCCATTTTTTTGAGCCTGAAGTTTTCTATGTGTCTGGTCTGTGTACCTTAATGGAAATCTAAGATCTACTTGTCCTTAGGAAGACTCAGAATTGTCAAGAATTATTCCAGTTATGATCTAACATATAGGAAGTTTAATTCTATGGAGACTGGACATAGTTCCAAAGGTTCCCTTCCAAATAATTGTTCTGTTAAATTCTGGAAATAATCTGAATATTAGTTATAATCGAAACATTAAAGGGTTAGACATCTACACAAGATTTTGTGTCCCTTCCAAATGACAATTATAGACGCTCCGAGCTTAGACTAGCACTTATAAGTAGGTAGAGTATATGCATACTGTGATTGTAACTATGTAAAATTATGCATGTGTAAAAAGTGTCAAGATATATTAAAAATACTTTTAGTTGTATATACTGGTAAATGTGTATGTAGGAAAGGTGAAGAAATATGATTGGCTGGGCTGGAGAGATGGCTCAGGGGTTCAAACTCTGTCTTGATGCTGCTCTCCCTATCTGGATACCCTCTCATTGTAGCCCTATAGGCAGGCCCTGCCCTTTCTGCCTTCTAGCTTTCCATATGGCCCCCCTGTTCCATGGGCTGCTAGGGGCACGCCACTGTAGGATTGGTTCAAGGCAGTTTGGGTATTAGTACCAATGAAGAATCACGACGATCTTACTTGTCTGTGAACCATTATGTCTTTTCCCTCTGTAACTGCATTACACCTGTTTTTGAGAAAGTGATACTTTTGTTATTTGCCCCTTCGCCCCCAGTCTTAATCCGGCAATAGCAGACACCATCCCAACTATAAAGCTCTGTCTGCACACAGCGCAAGGGCTTCTACTTTTGGTCTGGTCCTGCCTCTACAGACTTGTTTTTTTTTTTTTTTTTTTTTTTTTCTGACCAACCATCTAAAGAGAATCTTAACTGGGTCTCAGAGACGCACAGCTAGTCAGCTCCCTTTGTAAAAATCAAAGATCTACTTCCACTTCAGTGAAAGCCTGTCTCCACATAAAAGGCTCCTCTGCCAGTTGTCCTGAACCAGGTGGGCAACTGTTTCAGGGTTTTCTCTTGCCCAAACTCCACCTAATAAAGTTCTGAGAGAAAAAAACAAAAAAACAAAAAAAAACAAAAAAAAAACTCTGTCTTGAAAGCAGATCTTGAGTTCAGATCCTAGGTCCCATGGGGGGGAAAAAAAGTCAGGCAGAAATGGGTGGAGCCAGGGAAGTCCCAAAGTGAAGCAAGGAGGTAGAAGCAAACCAGAATGATTCTTGAAGTCACCCTTGGTCTCCACAGGGACATACAGTGCCTTCTGATACACATACACACACACACACACACACACACACACACACTAAAAAAACAAAAAGAAAGAAATGTGATTGGTTTTGAGATTTTGGCTAAATCTCCTACATTGCTAGTTTTCTTTTAATTATGTTGTAATGTAGTGTCTCTGTACATGACATAAATTTCAAACAGTACAAAGGGAAATCTGGTAAGAATTTATTAGTAACGATAGAGACAAGTCCTTTATATGACATTCTTAGCAGGCTGGCCTTGAATTTCTATCTGTCTCCAAAGTGCTGGAAATGCAGGGGCTGCTCCCTGCTCAGCCTCGTTGTTCCTTTTCCCCTCCCCTCCCCTGCCCTTCTCTCCCTTTCTTCCTTCCTCCCCTCTTTCCTCCCCCTCCCCTCCTCCTCCTCTTCTCCCTCTTCCTTCTCCTCTCCTCCTCCTCCTCCTCCCTTCCTCCTCCTCCTTCTTCTCCAAAAATATTTTTTGAAACAGGTATCTCAACTCCTGATTCTCCTACCTCCATCTAGGATTTCAGATGTATGCTACCATGCTCAGTGTATATGATGCTAAGGATTGAATCCTAGGCTATGCATGCCAGGCAAGGACTGTCAGCTGAGTTACATCCACAGCCCCTCTTTTCATTATTATTTATTATTGTTTTAAATGCTTATTCAGGGAAAGAGAAAGAGAAGACACATGCTTGTATCATGTGGACTTCCAGGGAACCCACTAAGCTATCTCACTAGCCCTCTTTATATATATATATATATATATATATATATATATATATATATATATTTATTTTTTATTTTTTAAGAGAGGAGGGGAGAGAGCAGGGGTGAGAGCAAGCTCCACGGCCAGATGCACAGATGGACAGGACAACTTTTGAAGTGAGTTTCATTCTGTCATCATGTGGGCTTCAGGGATTGAATTTAGCTTGCCAGGTTTATGAGCAAATACCTTAACCATTGAGTTATTCACCCTTCCTCGTTTTTACATTTATTGAGATAGGATCTCCTTAGGTAGTCTAGGCTCTCCTCAAGCTCAGTCTTCTGACTTGGCTTCCCAAGCGCTGGGCCCATAGGCCTGTGCCACCTCACCAGGCTCTGTAATGATGTACAGACCGTGCTTGCTTTAGCAGCACATACACTAATTCGTGAAGCATTCCATATTTAAAAGAGAGAGAGAGAGAGAAATGGGGGCTGGAGAGATGGTTCAGGGGTTAAGACTCTGCCTTGCAAGCAGAAGGTCCTGAGTTTGAATCCCATGTCCGACGTAAAAACACCAGGCAGAAATGGTGGCCGTCTGCACTTCTGGCCCTGGTAGGTGGTGCCTGGGAAATCCCAGAGTGAAGCAAGGAGTTAGAAGTAATCCAGAATGATTCCCGAAGTCATCCTTGGTCCTCCACAGGGACATACGGTGATACACACACACACACACACACACACAAATTAATAAAATATTTTTTAAAAAGATGTACAAACCTTCACTCCTATAAATCACCAAGTCAAGTTTGGAACATTGTGCCTAGGGAATTTTGTAACTCCTCTATTTAGATTATATTAACAGCCTGCCAGTAAACTGACTGATCATACTATTTAAACTTATGTTAATTTTAATTTTACTAATTAGTTGAATACCAATAAAAGTGGGCAAAAGCTAGAGATTAACATTTCCTTTGGGGGGGGGGACAATGAGGCTATTTTTCTCACATATAGAAAGTTGCAAGTGGGGCTGGAGAGGTGGCTCAGGGGTTAAGCTTCCGCCTTGCAGGCAGAAGGTGCTGAGTTTGGATCCTAGACCCCACGTATAGATGCCGGGCGGAATCGGGGGCGGCCTGCGTTTCTGTACCTGGTAGGGCGGAGCCTGTGAATCCGGGGGCGGAGTAAACAAGGAGGAGGTGGGGGCGGAGACATCCATGGTGGTTCCCGAATTCATCTGTGGTTCTACACACACACACACATACATACACACAGGTGCACACACGCAAAACACGCACAATTGAATAAATAAGAAAATAAGAAAAAAAATTTTAAGGAAAGTTGCAAGTTTCTGGAGGAGAACTAGCAGAGGATGGCTAGCTTGCTGCTTTTCCTCAGAGCAGGGTCTCCCTATGTGGGGTCCTTCTGCTCAGCTTCAAGGGTACTGGGATCATAAACTTATGACACCATGTCGGCATTTCAATGTGCCCTTCATGTTCACGAGTCTTGGAGACTGATTCCTGATCCTCCTCATGATGCTGTTTGGGGAGGGACCTCAGATCTTTCTTCTTCTTCTTCTCTCTCTCTGGTGTAGGTTGCTGGTGTGTACATGTGTGAATATGTATTAGAAGGCACTGTGTACCCCAGTGTAGGTTGCTGGGGTGTACATGTGTGAATATGTATTAGAAGGCACTTTGTACCCCAGTGTAGGTTGCTGGGGTGTACATGTGTGAATATGTATTAGAAGGCACTGTGTACCCCAGTGTAGGTTGTTGGGGTGTACATGTGTGAATATGTATTAGAAGGCACTGTGTACCCCAGTGGAAGACCAAGGGCAACTTTGAGAATCATCCTGGATTGCTTCTAGGATTTCCCAGGCTTGTCCACCAGGGCTGGAAATGCAGGCCACCTCTGTTTCTGCCTGGCTTTTTTTTTTTTTTAACATAGGATCTGGGATCCAAACTCAGGACCTTCTGCTTGCAAGACAGAGTCTTAACTCCTGAACCATCTCTCCAGCCCTGCACTGATTTTCGATGTCTGCTCAGGGAATAGTGAGCAGGCCTGCCCGGCTCCCTTCCACAAGACAGTGAGTAGTTCATCTGCTGCAGTATTGGAAAGAAAGGTGATGATGGCTTAGAGGTTTTTGACTGGGAACCTGACCTACTTAGGAAAGCTCCCACAAAGAAGTGCTTTGCTTTTCCTCTTTAGGTGAGACAGGTTCTCATGTAGCTTGCTGCCCTCCTGACTAGCCACATAACTGAAGAAGGTGAATTCCCTTCTTCTGCCTCCCTTTCCAAGTGCCAGGATTCCGAGGTGTTCATGACCAAACATTTTGGAGCTAAGTAACATTAGTTAGGCAAAAGGTGAGAGGGGAAGGTGTCTTCCAGGAGGAGGCGCACTGGTGCAGAGTGTAATGAGGGGAGGTCTTTGTTCAGATAGGACAGTAAGCCTAGGGAGTGGTTGTGATGCCCAGATTGTTGGTCCAAAGTGACTAGCACACTTGAGAGCTTAAGGACAGATAGGAGAGTCACAAAATGGCTTAATTTGGAAAGAAGAGAAGTAGACAGGGCGGCGGGAGGTTAATGGAGAGATGTAGCTGAAGGGATGTGGCACAAGTGCTGCAGTTTGGAGGACTGAGTGATAGCAAGAGCGGCTTACGGAAGACTCACCAAGGGCAGAACTAGAGGGCGGGCAGGGCAGAGGCTGTGATAGGAAAATACATCCTGGGGGATCCAGACCTTTCTTGTGCTACAACCAGAGGAGAACATGGAGACCAGAGACATGCCGTGTGAGTCCAGTGGTTGTCACAACACCAGCAGAATGAAACGGGAAGCTGTGTTAAAAGTCCAAGTAATGTGGGCTGAGAGTTGGCTCAGGGTTAAGCCTGTGCCCTGCAAACAGAAGGACCCAGGTAATGAGGGGAGGGCTTTGTGTCAGATAGGACAGATCCCATGTAAAAATGGTGAGTGGAAATGGCAGCGACCTGTACTTTCAGCCCTGGCAGATGGAGTCTGGGAAACCTCAGAACAAAGCAAAGAGGAGGTAGAACAGTCCAGGATGATTGGCAAAGTCATCCTCTGGTACACACAGACATAGCACACACACAGTCCTAGTAGTAATAAATACACATTACCTCACACAGATGGACCCTGCGGTCCACCGTGCAGGCTCACTTAACCCGTAAACTGCAGAGGACTCTCTTCTTGCCTGTAAGCTCTTCTCTTGCTTTCCCCTCCCTACCTATGCTGGCCAGAAGAGCTCAGAATTGCCCAATGTTTTAGTTTCACTACATCTTGCTGCAACAGAATTTCTGTCCCGAGAAACTCGGGGGAGAAAGGATTTAATTGGCTCACAGTTCCAGATTATAGTCTATCGTAGGTAGGGAAGTCACAGCAGCAGGAAGTCGAGAGAACTGGTCATGTTGCATCCAGTCAAGAACACAAAACAGCTGTGGAAGCTGCACGCTTGCCTAGTCCTCCTTGCGCGGCTGTGGAAGCTGCACGCTTGCCTACTCTTTGCACAGCCCAGACCACTTGCCTAGGAATAGGCCCTGGCCACTATTAAGGTGCTATCTTCCCACATCAGTTAACCAAGTTAATCTTTCACAGGCAAGCTTGGGATCCTTTCTCCCTGGTGTTTCTACATTGTGTCAAATTATTTTAAACTAGCCATTTGTTGGGCTGAGTGGGGAAGCCACATTTGGCAGTGCTGTCTCCCCAGCACAGACCCTGTGCTTGCAGCGGTGGCCCAGGGCAGAGGAAGTGGTGTTGCTTTACATCTCCTTAGGAAGATCTTTGTGCAGCATGGGCCCAACAGCTATAGCTAGGAGAGCTTTGTGATGCTGCTTAGGGCCATCAGAATCTCTTCATCTACTGCTGAAGATCAGGCTTTATTTCTCCCTTATTTGATTAATACTTGATTTTTATTAACTAAAAAAAGATTAGGAAGAAATGTGCTCTGCCACTATGGTGATGCACACCAGTAATCTTTACACCAGGGGGATGGTGGCCGGAGGATCAAGAGGTCAAGTCATCCCTGGCTGTATAGCAAGTTTGAGGATATGAGATATCCAGTCTGAAGGATATGAGATAATGTCTCAAGAAACCAGAAAAAAAGAGAAGGAATTGTGTCTACTAGGAACCTCTGTACCGGTTGCTGTGTATGTGAGCACACTTTCTATGCTGTCTTCTCAGTTCCTTCATGCAGGTGTGCTGCAAAAGCGTCACCTGACTACGTCACCAGCAAATTATTATGTCACATGATGACTTTGTAGACATTTTGAGACGTTGGAAGGTACTTAAAGTGTTTCTGGATTACTATAAATCTCTGTGGTCTTTTGATTAAAAGTTTACTGTAAATGGATTAAAAAGCTTCACACAAGATTAAAAAGATTTCACACAAGAGATGAAACTGCTTTCCACAAGAACTGGAGGACAGGGAAGCCATTTGCAGGGCAGCTCAGTCTTCCTGCCTAGAACTAGTGTCCCGGGCTCAGGGGGCTTCTTCTGTTTCCCATCACAAGCGATAGTATCTTAACTGACCTCCACCTAATTTCCAAAGGGGTTTTCATTTGACTACTTTGCTATCAAGGATGCATTTCTCCTCAGAGACACTTAGGCCCAGATTCTTTTATATCTGATAGAGACTCAATCCTACTTTTTTTTAAAAAAAGTTTTATTTACACAAGAGAGAGAGAGAGAGAACGAGAACATTCATGCCATAGTATGTGGGTGGAAGTCAGAAGGTAGTCCTTTCTACCATGTGGGCTTCCGGGGAGCAGGTGCCTTACTGCTGAGCCATCTCGTAAGCCCTCCATACTACTTTTTTTTTTAAATAGAGAATTGTTTTCTTCATTATACATGTATGGGGCGTGTACTGTGTGTATCTGGGCTTTGCACGGTGTGAATATGTGTCGTGTACGTGGGGTACCCCCTATAAAAGGCTTGAGGTGATATTGGTGAATCCTCCATTGCTCTCCCACCTTATTTTTTTTTGAAGTTGGATCTCTAATTAAACCTTGAGTTCACAATAAGGCCAGGCTAGGTGCCGCTTGCCCAGAAGGTTGCCAGCTTCTGCCTTCTGGGGCTGGAATTTCAGGTATGCTGCGGCATCTGCCCAGCATTTTCACCTGGGGCCTGGGAATCTGAAAGTGGTGTCTGCTCTGAACTTCAGTCCTTTTGTAACAAGTACTTCACCTCTGAGCCGTTTCTCCAGCCCTTTCATTTTTTAAAAAATGCATACTTTATTTATTAGAGAAAGAGAGAAGGCACGCATGGTGTTGCGTCCAAGGACGACTTTTGGAAGCTGGTCCTTCTTTGCCCCGTGTGAGCACTGGCACTTGAGGTTTGCATGCATGTAGGGCTCTTCACCCCCAAGCCGGCTAACTGGCTCACTGCTGATCTTTCTGAAAATGTTTATTTGTACATGTGTATGTATGCTCACACACGTGCCACAGCACACATGTTTTATGAGCAGGCACCTATCTTACTTGCTGAGTTACTTCACCGGCTTCTTCTTAATTTTTTAAAATTTATTTATTTAGGTTAATTCCCAGTATTACTTTCGGGTCTCCACATGCACACACCCACATGTAAACACGCATACATACACACAAAAATGGGAAAAAAGTTCAAAGTCAGTTTGAGAGCAGCATGGACAACACGAGACCCTGTCTGGGGGGAAAAATGGTGAGGGGAGCTGTGGCTTGTCGCAGGAACACAGCTGTATTCCGTCCTTCTCGCCCTGCCGGGGCACACAATTGTGTGCTTGTTGCAGCGGTTCTCAGACTAGAGCACTCAGCTATCAGACTCTCTGAGGGTGTCTCCGGAGAGAAGCAGCAAGTCAAGATTTTTCTGTGGTCAGGTGACTGTTTGCTGGGCTGTTCCCAGGCAAAGATGTGATCTGCAAAAGGGATTCTGTGTCTGTGCTTGTGCTTCAGGAGTAACGCTTGCTACTCCAGCATCTAGAAGCTGTTTTGTTAAACATTATGGCCCAAAAGTTGGCTGAAAGCAGGAGGACAGCCTGGAGTGTCTGCCTACCTTGTATCTGTCAGCTTTACTTGGGGTCAGCTGCTGCGCATATGCTACCTTTGTATTGGTCTACCCTGTTTCAGTCCCCTTCAGGGTAAAGGCACAGAGGTAGATAGATCAATTTCCTAAACCTGCATTTACCTTGGATCCCAGAAGGAATAAAATCGTAAGGACAACCTCTTCCCTTACCTTTCACCCATGAGGGGAAGGCCTTGCCCTGGAGTAGAAATAATCTTTTTGAGACAGATTCCCATGTTCGCAGGCTAACTTTGAACTATGTGACAAAGGATGACCTTGAATGCCTGATGCTGCCTGTGCTTTACGTGTTGGGAACATAGACATGGGCCAGACGTGCTCCGTTTCTGTAGTGCTGTCACTGGGGATTGAACCCAGGGCTTCATAAATGCTCTGCGGTAACCCTCTACCAACTGAGCCACACCCCAGCTTAGAAGTAATCGTTTGTGGAAACTATATTGGTTCTCCATTAGCAGATTAACAATTTAGCAGGATCAGATTACCTTGGGTTGGTGCAGAGTCAGTAAGGACCAGTAGTGGGCAAGACTTTGTCTTGATAAGGACGCTTAATTGTGGCAACTTCATAAGGTTGTATTTCAACCTTATGTTTGCACCCTGAAGGTAGACTTGAGGTCTCTGGATCTTTTTATCTGGTATTTTCCCACTGTGACCATTTTGATAAATCTCTTTCCATCATTATTTGGCTCTTCAGTTGGTGTAACGGGAACAGAGTCTGCATTTGTTGGAGCCTGGGTTTTTGCCCTAGTTAGTGTTAGTGAGTGGCCTCTGGACAGGAGCTAGTTTCTGCTTGCTGTTCCCTCAGGTGGCATCTTTACAGGAGAGCGGTCCTGGAGGCCTCTTCCCTGAAGACCCATCTTCCCTCTTGTCCTCCACATTCAGCCTTTTCTTTCCCTCCGTTCTTTCGCTGAGTTTAGTTTCACTCACATCCAGTGTGAGTGGATTGGTTCACTTTCCTAGAACCCAATAAAAGCAAAGCTGAGGTTTGTCTCCCCTTGGAAATAAGAAGCTTTCTTGTGAGGTTGCCTATGCCAGCGGCTTACTGGCTGGCGAGGAGAGAACGTTCTTAGTTTTTAAGGTTCCTGGAGCCATTTCTGAGGAAAACAAGTTAGACTTAGCTCTGCTCTTAGGAAGTTAGACTCTCTATTGTGATGAGAAACATTTAGTGGGAATCTTAGCATTTGCAGTGAATGAACCAGACCTAGAAGTGAACTTTTTTCCCCTCAAAACATAATATTTGGGGCTGGAGAGGTGGCTCAGGGGTTAAGCCTCTGCCTTGCAGGCGGAAGGTCCTGAGTTCGGATCCTAGACCCCACGAATAGACGCTATGCAGAAGCGGGGGTGGGGGGTGGGGTGCGGGTGGGTGGGGGGCGGTCTGGGTTTCTGGTCCTGGTAGGGCGGAGCCTGTGAATCCCGGGGCAGAGTAAACAAGGAGGAGGTGGAGGCATCCATGGTGGTTCCCAAATTCACCTGTGGTTCTACACACACGCACACGCACAATTGAATAAATAATAAAAACCATAATATTCTATCATCACATCCAGAAATAATTAAAATAATTAAAAAATATCATCTGCCTTCTGTCAGTACCAACCGAAGTTAGCAAACACCAACTCCTCATTGTGTCTGCCATATATCTTTCTAAGGTTCAGTGGTATACAGATGATTGTGTGAACTCATTTTTATTCTCTGATCTCTCTCCTTCCCAAGAAGTAACATGATCTTAACTGAAAGTTAACATCTCTGTGTACATAAAATACTGCAATCAGGCCGGTGAGGTGACTCAGTGGATGAAGGTACTTGTTACCGAGCCTGAGTTCAGTTTCTGGAACCCACAGGGTGGAAGGAGAGAACTGACTCCTAATAGTTGTTCTCCGACCTCTAATGTGTGCCTTAGTACAAAAGCACATATTCTTACATACATAAATGTAAGAAAAAGATGTAAAATACTGCAGGCTTGTTTCCAAATGTGGCACTGAAGAAGCCACACGTAATGTCTGTGTTGCACATGCATGTGCACATACATCGTGGTGTTCGTGTGAAGGTCAAATGACAGCTTTCAGGAGTTAGTTTTCTCCTTCTTGTCTTGTGGAGTTCTGGGGACTGAACCAAGTTGCCAGGTTTCATGTAAACACCGTTACCCATTGAGTCCACTTACCAGCCGCATAAATGCTTTGAAATGCTTTTAAAGCTTGGAAATTATATATGAAATTCAACCTTCTTTTTTTTTTTTTTTTTTTTTGAGATGGGGTCTTATAGAGCTAGGCTGGCTTCCAACTCACCTTGTAGCTGTGGGTGTGACCTTGAACTTTTAATCTTCTAGCCTCCATCTGAGTGCTGGGATTACAAGCGTAACTATCCTGTTGCTGGAGCTCAAACCTAGGATTTTGTACATGTTCCCCAAGCACTCTATTAACTGAGCTGCAGCCCTAACTTTTGAGATTTTTTTGCCCTAGTCTTTTTTTTTAAATTTTTTTATTATTTATTATTTATTCAATTGTGCGTGTATGCGTGTGTGTGTGTATGTATGTGTGTGTGTGTAGAACCACGGACAAATTCGGGAACCACCATGGACGCCTCCAACCTCCTCCTTGTTTACTCTGCCCGGGGATTCACGGGCTCTGCCCTCCAGGACCAGAAACGCAGTCCCCCCCCCTCCCCGCTTCCGCCCGGTGTCTATACATGGGGTCTAGGATCCGAACTCAGGACCTTCTGCCTGCAAGGCAGAGGCTTAACCCCTGAGCCACCTCTCCAGCCCCATTGTCTTTTATAATTCTATCAGAAATGATTTTGTTCCTTCTCTGGATTCTTTTTTTATTTTCATTAATTTTTTCCCCTAGTTTTACAAGCATATTGAGTATTTATCCCTGCTTCCCTCCATCACCCCTTCCTGCCATCCTGCTCCCTTCCCTTCATCCATCCATCCTACTCTCTCCCACCCTCCTAGCTGTCTGCTTCTGTGGCATACCAAGTTGCTGCTCCTCAGGCTGCCCCACTGATGGGGCATTTCCTTTCACTTATCCAGCTCTAGTCCTTAAGTTTTCCACTATATGTTCTTATCTCTCTTTTCGTCTATGGGGCATGTTGGTATGTCAGTCATGATGCAGGTCTGGGAAGGACAAGTCTTACTGCAGTGAGTTCCTGGGTGCAGCAGTCCTGCCTTGAATGGAATGTCCTGTGAACCTTCCCATCTTTAGGTTCTTAGCATCTCACTCCCCTTTTTCCATGAGGCATTAGGTTGGCCTGGTTCTTGGTGAGCGTCGCTGGGATGCTGGTCTACATTAGAGCTGGTTGTTGCTGTCCATTTCACTGCTCTGCTACTGGCCGTGGTGGCACTTTCTGCACCTAAGGAAGTGGGGTCTCATGTAACTCAGGCTGAATTCAAACTCACTACGTGGTTGAAGACCTTGAGCTCCTTGATCCCCCTGCCACCACACACAGTTTCATGGAGTCCTGGGTATCAAATTCAGGGCTTTGTGTGTGCTAGGCAGTCACTCTGTCTACTGGCCTGCGTGTTTCCCAGCACTTCTATGTATCACTGGAAGCGGCCGACAGTCAGGAATTCCAGAATCCCTCTCCTGCCTGTGCTGATCTAGTGAAAAGTTTACGATTAAGGAAAGGGAGCTTCATCACGGCTTCTGAGGAAGTATACTTTGTGAAGGAAGCGCAGTTCACCTCTGACAGCAGCAACAAAACGCAGACCTCAAATGATTTCTCCCTCTCTGTGTGGTTCCATAGAGAGCCTCTGGCTTTGTAGCAGACCATGATTGTGTTTCCACATCTGTAGGAGAAATTTTCCAAGTTTTTCATGCTTGGGAATCAGTCATCTCTGGATTGGCGCAACCCCCTGCCCATGAC
The DNA here is from genome assembly GCA_023101885.1 of Typhlomys cinereus. Lineage (NCBI taxonomy): Eukaryota > Metazoa > Chordata > Mammalia > Rodentia > Platacanthomyidae > Typhlomys > Typhlomys cinereus. Next base: position 505,841 of record JALPQD010000336.1, read on the forward strand.
ACTGGCTGTCCTCCTGGCGTGCGGGCCTTTTCTGAGTGCTCTGCTGCATGCTTCTCGGCTGATTTTCTGGCTATGCTGGATTTTGCAGGAAAGGGTGGGGTGTGTTAAGTTTCATAGTCTTAACCTTTTGTCCCCCCAAATGCCTACCAAGTGGAATACTTTTGGTTTAGATAATTAGACTGTCCCCAAACTTTCAGATCCATGGGGGATGGTCTGTACCCAAGTTAAGCAGAGGAGCACATGACCCTCACCTGCTGAATTTCTTTTTTAAAACTTTTTTGAAAGAGAGAGAGAGTCACAGGACACTGTATGTCCCTGTGGAGAACCATGGATGACTTTGTGAATCATCCTGGATTGCTTCTACCTTCTTTTTGCTTTGCTCTGGGATTTTCCAGGCTCTGCCCACCAGAGCTAGAAATATAGGCCATAATTGTTTTCACCTAGCATTTTTATGTGGGACCTGGAATCTGAACTCAGGACCTTCTTTTGAGGCAGAGTCTTAATCCCTGAGCCATCTCTCTAGCACCTACAATGAAGTGTATACTTTTAGGGTCAATGTGGTGATGTACTTACTCTCTTGTAATCCAGTAATCAGGAGTCAGAGGCAGGCGGTGGCAAGTTTGAGGCCGGTGTACATAGCAAGATTCTAGCTTAAAACAATAGCAACACCCAAAATCTTCTAAAAATCGTAAGAAAACGTATACTTTGATTTCTCCTTGCTCACCCAGGTAACATATGTAATGGCCTGCTCCTGGTTAATGGTTTGCTTATCAGGTGTTTGCTAGAGTTTCAGAATGAGCACCATGGTACTTGGTGTTCTGTCAGTAGCTTTGCTGTTGAAATTCTCAGGAGTCTCAAGGACAGAGTGGCCAGTATGGGTCCTGGATCAGAAAACCTTTCAGGAAGCAGCAGAATTCTCTGGATCTCCTGAGCTTTGGGAATCAAGGCTACCATGAAGTAAGAAGGGAGGCATTTGGTACCTTGGTTCATTTGTGTCCAAGAAATGGACTCAGAGATCAGTGTCACGCAGGGAAAAGGGAGAGATGCGTTTGTGGCTGGAGAGCCCTCTGCACTTACTTGTGGCTAATCACTGGGCAGGGCCCCTTGGATTCTGGCTTGGTGTTGCACACGGCAGATGGTGCTGGGGGTGCTGGGCGTGGCAGCCTGGTCTCTTGGGACCGTGTCCTGGCTTCTGGGCCTGGGGCATGTGATGGGCCACTGGTGTTTGCTGTCCTGTCCTGTTGGTGTCTCACTGCTCCCTAGCTTCTCTTTCTGCTTCTCCATGTGCCAGCCCTTGAGGATTCTCCATGGCCCTCCACTGCCCTCCCGTCAGTACTGTGGTACTGTCACTCATGTCCTTGATGCCGGCCTCGTCGCCTGCTTCCTCGCCTTGTATCTCCATGGCCACATGTCTCCATTTTTGCTCTTATTTTTCAGCCACCTATCCCTTGCCATGTCTTGCAGCTGTACCTCTGAAACCCTTCTTTGCTTCCATTGGGTTCTGGTGAACTTGATCTTTCTATCTTACTGGGCTGACCTGGATGCAGCCGTGAAGAGGGAGGTGGAGCAAGGAGGACCAGACCATGCTTGTCTTTGCGAGATGCGCCACGTGTGACGTCACCGTCCCGCTCTCCATGGCTGGCTTCACGTCTCCAACACT